>VMKM01000527.1:0-310504 GCA_008360985.2 Macquaria ambigua
TATATATATATATTTATATATATATATATTAATTTGTTGTATTATTAAGAATAGTCTAACCATACTTTAATTTTCTTAAAATTTAATATACCCACCTTGTGTTACTTACTACTCCAACCAGATTTCTAAACACCCAAATTCCCCCAAAACTACAGATGACAGGACCTCAGTGTCCTCAGTGGTAGCTGCTGCCCTCATTGCAACAAAAATAATATGGTACTGCAGCTTTTAAAATATAAAGAATGCAAAATAAAACTGTCAATAGGTTTGCTGTGGTTGTTTTTTTGTTAGTATTAGCCCCCCAAATTATAAAGGGACAGTGTGGACACAGCTTTAAACCAACATTTAGAAAAATAAAACTTACTGAAAAACAGTTTAAATAACAGTTAAGAGTTAAAGTAAAACTAACAAATAAAAAGAAAGAAAAAACAACTGTTTAAACAACCAGAAACTTTTTTTTGGTGGCACCTCTGAGGATTTGTATTTGACCTCAGGATTTGTAAAATCCTGTCTATGGCGCTGTCTGCAACACAAAATGCACAAATTAAGAAGCTTTTTCAAAGATTTCCTAATGAGTGAAAAAGAAATTCAAAGCAAATTTAAATGAAAAACTGACTGATTGAACTGATTAGACAATAACAGCAAAACTAAACTGTAGATTTCTAACATTCACTTATGTCAAAGTTAAACAATTACAATTACTCAAACTTCATTCAGATAAAAGGTGAGAATAGGGCTGCAGCAACAAGTCAGTATTATAAATCATCATATATGATCATGTCATTTCACAACATTATGTTGTATGAATGATTTCAAGTAAACTGTGAATGAAAAATAAAAAAGTTATCAGGGTGTTTGTTTTACAGGAAGGTTTGCCTGATGTGATGCATTACAGTGGAACATTGCCTGAACAAATTTGATTATTTTATATATAATTTTGAACACATTTTGCCATATTGTGATACATATATCAATATTAGAAATCCTATCCTTATTAATACAAATTATAATATTGATTTCAACCATATTGCCTAGTCCTAAGTGAGACTACAGGCTACTATATTACTATTATAATCACACCAAAAAAAAACGTAGGGTCTAAGGATAGAAGATGTTGTATAGATTTTAAATTAGATTTTTAAAATTTGGGCTAAATTAACCAAACAGAGTACTCATAATCACTTACTTTACAATGCTGTTTTATCATGCGAGCATTAAATCTGATCAGGACTAACATGGCCGTTAACCTCACTGACACAGAGCACTGTTTTGTTGTTGCAAGTTAAGAAACAATATTTGAAAGAATGTAATTCACAGTTGAAGGTCGTTATATCCTCCAACATGAAACTGCTTAAGATTCAGTTTTCACAAAAAAAATAAACCACAGATTGCAATAAATAAAATACCACCAACTGTCTGTTTGTACCAATGACACTTTTTTTTTTTTAAAGTTTTTTCTCACTTTCACTTCCCACGCAGCTTTTTTGTTGTTTGTTTTCATAAAAGGTAGTGTGTAATACCGAGTGTTTAAATACAGAGAAGACTCAACAGTTAAACCTCAACCAACTCCAACACTTGAACCGTTGTTTGTTTCATTTATGACGACAGATACGCAGGAGTATAGCGCCCTGAAAGTTATATGTAAACTAAAACACTTCCTGTGATACATGTTTGGTTTCCTTTTTATCCGCCAAATGAAAATACTGATAAATGGAGTCAAATATTATTGTTTAGTGCAGCTGTGAAAATGTTCCGAGACAAACCATCCACATAAATCAACAGAAACAAATCTGCTGCCACTGTATTTAGGGCTTGCATTAGAACCATATACAGCTCACTGAGATGCATTATATATTTTTTCATTAACATTTTGTAGCGCGAAGGAGATACGATTAAAATGCCCCTTAAATCTTCATAAAAGTCTTCCAGCTTCTTTCTTACAGTTTTATAAAAGTAAATACAGTTGGACCTCTGTGTGATACGGAGTTAAAAGCAATATGACACCTTAAAGTTGACCTTAAAAATGATCCGTAAAGTGCAATGTCACAATAAAGTCATAAAAGGCCTTAAGATTTCAATAAATATTCTCTGTACAACACTTGCATACTGTTGAGCAGTCCCACCGGGTTTGTGCTGGATAAGATGAGTAGGAGTAGTGTTCAGTCTGGGCTGTTTTTGGCAGAGAGGAGCACACAGTTTGTGGAGTACGGAGGTTGTGTAACACGGTTGACTTTTCCAAGTGTTACACCTGTGGGTTTGTGCTTCTGTCTCCTTCTACCCAATATTCTTCTGTCTGCATCTCTGTGAGTCGAGACACTGTCCTCTGGAAGGCAAATCTTTCCTCCTCTCCACTGAAGATGGACAGACTGCTGGCTTCATCCTGTTGAAACCACAGGGTATTGAATTAAAAATTAAATGGTTTAGTAAAACTCGGGATGCAGAGTCCTTATGGTAATGTAAACTTCTTCAAATAAAGGCATCAATCAATTAACATAAAGTCTACACACCTCTCTAATGCAGTTTAAAAATTACTGATCATTTACAATTATTAAAGTAATACATTGTGCCTTCTTGGGTGAGGTATGCACTTATTTGATTTAAAAGAAATTAAGCTAAGACTCAGTAACAGGCTGAAGATGATGGTTAAGATGATGGTGTTTAAAGCTCCATTCACTGACAGCCAACAGCCTCAGCCAGTGTAATTATCTACATTCATGACTGAAAGGACACACCAAACTTGAAAAACTGGTTTAGCTGTGAAAACACAGTGGGAGCTTTTACCCTTTTCAGCCCCAGGTCGTCCATCAAAATGTGGCTCTCGTCATGACTGTGATCACCGTCGTGTACAAACACATCCTCCAGAGGATGATCTGCAAGAATCACCACTCGCACCTGAAACAAGATTTTAAAAAATATATTATAAAACTCCCAAACAAACAGCTAACGTTTGGTGCTTTTAGTGTGCAAATAGCAGCAGCGTACCTTGTGTTCATAGAGGGCATCCACGAGCGTTATGAGCCGCCTGGCTTGAGTTTTCTTGTTCAGCGTCAGAAGAGGAATGTGTCTAATAAAGATGGTGTCAAACAGCCTGGACATTTCCAGGTAGTCACTGGCCCCTAAAGGCTGAAACATTTACATTCAAATCCTGGATGTCACAAAATATGGCTTGTATTTATTAAGCCTAAAAAATAAAATAACTTCTGTGTCCTTGGCTAGTGCACTACACTGGTTTAAGCTGCTACACAATTTCCATTTCCTGTGGTTTTAATTAAACCACACTTTGTCTGAAGATGCGTATTTACTAGAAACCTGTGGCTTTATTTGTCCATTTCTTTGGACAGCTTCAGGCCCTACAGAGCCTCCTGTGAGTCAATAAATGAACTGTTCGAACCTGTTTAAAGAGCCACTTGCAGGTTGAATTATTTTACTAAATTTATACTTAACCTTTCTGAAAATTACCATTTGAAAAAGTGAATGCAGAATTTTATGTTTTAAAAGACATAAGGGCAAACATTCAGAGGAATAAGTAGCTCTTAAAGAGCAACTTGCAGGTTGGAGACCCGAGTGAATCAATGTGTCGGAAAATGATGTAAAAAACTAGATTTTCAGCTATCAGCCTCACACGGTCCTGGATTCGACTTCCCATCCTGAACTCTGTCATATCACCGGGATTCTAGTCCTCCGGTGTATAATAAATGCCGCACACAACCGCGTTTTTCGTTACAGATGCACCCGGGCACGAGAGCTATAGCGCCAGCCCTTTTCCTATTAGTAAAACTGTGAACTCGATGTCCTGACAGGCTGGAGTTTGTGCAACCTGCACAAACACAATAACTCATGATGAAAAATGGTGAAATGCAACGTAAAACAACCAAAAAAAGACAGACTCACTAAATTACAACAGCTCAGACTCATTATCACCTACTACCGCATGTTGAGCCACATGTTGACGTAATATGACGTGTTGTTGAGTTCCCAGCGTTTCAAAAGACAGAACAGGCTGAGGCAGAAATACACGGAAAGCTGTATAAAATGATACATCTTAATATATAATAATTCTTGTCTCTGAAGTTTACAGTACAAGGACTTTAAGGCAACATAAGACTTGATAAGGGCATTATAGCTGGATTGTGTCAACAGTGTGTAGAAATCCAGTTATAATGCAAACCAAAAAAAAAGAAAGAAAAAGAAATAAGTGTGATAAAGAATGTAAAACCAAGCAAAAAAGAAAATGTGACAAACCAAAGCATTTTTTAAATGTATTGAAAGACCAAAACAATCCAAGATTAGAAGTCGAGACTGATGCACAAAGAGAGTTTTGTCACAATGATGTCATCATATCAATCACACAATATGTATTAAGAAATAAATAAAAGGTCTGAGAGAGACTTACTCTATCACACAGCTCCTCAAACGTGCAGTCTGCAATGGTCCCACATGCTTTGTTCAGACGCACTTTCCTGTTGTTAACATTCAGAACTCTTGGTCGTGTTACTGTGGAGAAAAACAGCGTGGTAAATAATACACCATATGATACGGAAGATTGCGATTTCTGTGGTAATACAGATACAATTCAAATGTCATTTGAAAGTCCACTTACTGTCATTTTGCTTAAAAGCCAGCTCATCAAACATCTTGTCTAGTGTCGCTTCTACATCCGGCTCACTGGAGCTGCAGCGCATGTAACAGGGACACATTAAAATCACAAAACATGCATACAACAGGTCAAACTCTGGCTTGCAATAACTGAATGATTGTTTTACTTTATGGATTTCTTACAGAAAGTAGAGTTTTCCAGCAGAGGGTCTGTTCCTTTTGCGGTAATCTATCCCAGAATCCAGGCGAAGGGTTTGGCAATATTTCTGCATGTGAGAGATGAACGATTAACAACAGGTACATTTAAAATTAAAATTAAATTCAATACACTCGTCTCCTTTCTTACCTGCAACACAGCGATAAAAGGCACAAAGTTGACTCTCTGCAGCCCGTTTTTATACAAGTCTGAGGGAAAAGAGTTGTTTTTACAAGTTTTTTTATTTACACTTAAAACAGTACAGTGACTTTAAAAGTCATGTTTGCCAAATTCTGTAGAGATGCTGTCTAGTTCCAGATGTTTTTGTCAGTTTGTTTGTGTGTGTAGAAATGTCTGAATTTTTTCTCGTAACATGCAGGATCTTTGACACTTTATGCAGGCACATTGTATATGTTCGATTTTAAATCATAAAGGGTTAACTGAATCCAATGAAAGCTGACATCCAAAGGAATCTGGATGCACACTAAGTCAGTCTGAGGTACCACAGAAACACTCAATTCCTGATTGGTAAAATTGGAACCAAAATCCTACTTTGACACCGCGGGTTATAGGATGTAGATCAAAGACAAAGTCAAGCGGCGAGAACAGTTTCTGAAGGCATTTGAGCAGACAAAATATGTTACGAGACTTGTTCCTTACCTTCAGGGGGGCGATTAGAAGTGGCCACGACAACAACACCGTTCAGAAACAGATTCTCAAAAAGCTGCTTGAGAATCATGGCATCAGCAATATCAGTGACCTGAAATGCGAGTTAAAAATAAATTAACTCAAGGCGTTGCATTAGAACAACACTGTTTAGGTTAAATGAGACATACACAAAAAAAAAGGTACAGATACTGTCAAGACTCCTTTAAATGTCTCAATTACAAAAAAGATTCCACCACAGGAAACATCAAAAGATTATTACCTGAAACTCATCAAAGCACAGAAGACAAGCCTCCTCACTGATCTCCTCAGCAACTGGAGCGATGGGGTCATAGGATTTGGCCATTTTCCCTGCTTTCCTCTTTGGCATACTCTGTTTCAGCCGATGGATCCCTACAGGCCAGAAAAAGAGCAGAAATTCATCTAATCCGATCTGTAGTACAAGTGCAAATGAATACACATGAATACTATACTAATACTACAAACTGATGAGCTAAAGCTAAAGCTAACATGAACTGGAAAACACAAACCACCACATTTAATAAATGTATTTCCCCTACTCTTTAGTTTGGGGTGTAACTGTTCACAAAATGTAAAGTTAGACTGAATAAGTAAAAGTGGTGTAATGAATTTATATAGTTTCCATACAATAACAACATATAGAGTGAGAGTGATTTGCTATATATTTCTGATTTACATTTTATAGTTATATTTAACTTTATAAAAGAATAGTACTCGAGACTCAGAAATGAAAGAATGACGTTTTACTAGACCTATTTAAAGTGCTTTGTCAGCAGCATGCATATATAACACGACACGATAGCGGTGCCTTAAACGTAACAAAACTGAAATGTGGCGATTAAAACAGGAAATATAAACAAACAGGAAATATAAGCTCAGTTCAACAACCACAGCACTGCATTGTTCTACAGACTTTGAATATAGCGTGTTGTGAAGTGTTCATTTCTCCCCAGTATTGAAATGAAAGCATTATATTTAATAATGCAATACAACTAATTTCACCCCTACTGAAACATGTTGATGAAATACTGACAATATGGAGGCTTGCTTTTCTTCTTGGCAAATATAGCTTATATGTGAAAGCTGATGGTAAAATACAGAAGGCTGTTGATGCCTGCTGGAATTAGAAAATCATTCTCAAGAGAGACAGCAAAATATTAACAAGGATGCACAGTGTCACAGATGCAAATCACCCTGCACAGAGCGGCTGATTCAGTGGGATGTCTGTAACCACTGACAGGTGATTTCATGATTTGAATGAATGAATACTGGTTGGCCAAGAGACAGTGTCGCCCTTAGCAATTCTGTCTCAAAGACAAATGTTCTAAATTTCACCATACAAAATCGTAGACAAAAATATGACTATATCTCAGGCTAAGCTGCGTCATTGAGGCAGGATGTCATCTGGATTTGAGTAAATGTTTATTAATATTAAATATATTTTTTGAACGGTGACAAGATTGAAGAAATGCAACCATTACAGGGTGCGGGTTGATGTTTTCTCTCCTCATAAGAACAAAAGCCATCATCACCACACGCTAACAAATGTTTAGAGCTGATTCACTGACAATGTGGAGAAAATTTATACCCTGGTGTGATTTTTCTAAATCTATTTTTTGCTAATGTAGGAACAAGTATCTTAGTTGTCTTTCTTCCCATTGCAGCTGGGAGCACATCTTCCACTTTTTAGATGCATGACACTTCATCCATCTTGAACTTCTTCATTCATTTGCCCCCTGGTGGCTGTTAGGAGCAAAGAAAGTCCTTGGTGCTTCACATCCCTTGACACTGTGCATCCTCGGTACAAACATGAAGCGTACTCACTTTTGTGCACGTCCAACATAAAGCCGTGGAAATGAACCCTCTTCTTCTTTTCAGTCTCAACATATGAATAAAACATGTCCATCACCATAGTTTTTCCTGTGCCTGAAACAATAAAGAGCATGCGAGTTAAATTTAAACATTTAAAACACAAAAATGTCAGAGAAATTAAATCTATATTTGTAACTCTGTGGCCCATCTCTCTTACCAACATCACCGTAGATGTAGTAACCTTTTGGAGGCTTCGGTTTTGTGAAAAACTGAAAGACATGATCCCAAAATTAACATAAACGTCAATGATCATAAATACACGTACACTTAATTATCTTAAATGACTAAAATCAACTAGTTAAACAGGTGCAGGATTTATACCTACATAAGTGAGTTTAGTAAACCAACAAAGAGAACAATAGTAACTTGAGGTTGAGCGCAACTTTTCCAAATTCAGAGGCAGGAGATACAGTCAAAATAAAGGGAAAACCAACATAAAGTGTCTTAGTAAGGTGCCTGGCCACCATGGTCCTCAACAACAGCATTCCTCCATAAGATATAAGCTCATTTGGTATTTTGATGATGGTGGTGGTGGAACATGTTAAATCATTTTGCCAACCAAAGTATAGATGTAGTAGTACTAGTAAAAAGGTGAGGAGGGGGAATAACACTTTTTCTCAGGATTAAAGACAACTTAATTAATAAAAGGATCAGTAATCATGGGGTGTTTCTCTACCTTGGAGAAGAAAGATGTCGGTGTGTTGCTGTATCCCCTGAGTGTTTTGTGGAGCTGGTCCAGCGTCTGCAGCACCGCTTTCTGATGTTCATCCTCCCGCAGTGTCCCGTCTCTGATGAGCCCGTTGTAGTGATCCAGAGGGCCGCTGAACCCGGCGGCGCTCACACCGCTCTCCTCCACCGCCTGCTGGGCTTTCACCGAGTAACCTTTTCAAAATTACAACAACACAGATGGAAACGGCACGTTAGCTCTTTTGTGACCTTCACGAAAAAGCGAGTTAATGTTAATGAGAGTTAAGAGTTACGTTAATGTTGCTGCTGTGGAAGAAGACCAAAGGTTAGCTAGCTTAGTGACAGCTAGTCTGACAGCTGACAGAGCAGGATAGAAAAAACAGTGAAAATAACAAGGTAAGTTTGTCCAGAACCTCAAATATTTGTAGTAATACCAAGCTAACTTGTGAGTGTAATCTATAGCAAAAATGGTTAATTAAAAGTACAGCTAGGTCGACTTTTCAGTAGAAATTGGCTTTACACCACCGGACAAACACTTTTAACACTATCACCATCAACACGACTCACCAAAAACTCGTCTCACCTCGACTGCAGAGCCCTGTCAAAGATTTTAGCAGCTTTCTGGAAGAACATTGCTCTGTCAAAAGAAACCTAAAGCCCAGTGAAGCTGAGGGTGACATCTTTAGAGACAGCGGTATGCACACCGCCATCTTGGTTTCAAATTTCATCAACGTAACTTTATTAGCAAACACATAACACACAGAGGCCTGTGTTGCTGTCAGCCAGCAGGGGGCGCAGTTTCATTCAATTCGGGATCCTGGGTTTTATGATAATATTTGTTATAATAAGAATTATCATACACAGTATTGTGATAGTATTATAATAAGCAGTGGGTTGCAAGTGTGCTAATAAATTCAAAGCAAGACTGTCAACAAGAAAGCAATTCAAAGTGCTTTACATAGGACATAAAAGGCATTAAATAATAATTTTTTAAAAGAGTAAAATAAAATAGGTGATAAAAAAACAAGCTAAACTTGAATAAAACAGATTAAACAGGAGAATAAAAATTACAGTGCAGTGCAGGATATGAATTAATGAATAGTCCCAAATCTTATTTAATAAACGACAGTGGCATACATAAATATTTTAAGCCTTATTTTAAGGGAATCAATCTGAGATTTGTTGACTGTTTACTATGGCTGTACCCACTAGTGTAGTAGCATCTACTGAAATACCCAAATGTATCAAGAGGAAAATGAACGTCCCATGGTGCTAATTTAGGCTAAATTTAGAACATACACGTCTGTGTCCACGTTATGTAAAACCTAAAATGGAAACACTACAATTATCTATTGTGTTTCATGTGGCAATAATAGGGATTGCGGAGAAATGAAAACACAATGTTACTTCAGCGAGCTGAGCTTTCCCACTCACTAACACAAGAATATTAAAAATCATATTAAAAAGGCACTGGTGAAAATAAACATCATAAACACATTAAAGAGGGGAAAGTAGATATTTAGGGAAAATATTCATTAATAGATGAGCAAACATTATTATGGTTATCATGATATATCATTTAGAGCTGCAACTAATGATTATTGTTAATCTGACTGTTATCTTAGTCTATAAAATCTCAGAAAATAGTGAAAAATGGCCATTGAAACATCCCAAATCCCAAAGTGATGTCTTCAAATTGCTTGTTTTTTAACTAACAGTCAAAAACCCATAGATATTCAATTTACAATGATATAAAAGAAAGAAAAGCATCACATTTTAGAGGCTGGAACCAGAGTATGTTTGGCAGTTTTTGCCTGAAAAATGAATTAAACGTTGTTGCTGATGAATGCTTTGTCAATTAAAACAATGAATGAATCGGCTAATTGTTATCTACTGTACTATCGGATAACTGCCGTTTGAATATTATATCTGGGGCTGCAACTAACAGTTATTTTCATTATTGATTCATTTGCAATCGTTTTTGTCTATAAAATGCCTGTACCCATGAAGCTCAAGGTTCACGTCTTCAAATGTCTTTAGGTTTTTTTTTGACCAACCCAATCATATATGACAAAGAAAAGCATCAACTTCTCACATTTGAGAAGCTTTAATCAGCCAATGTTTGGCATTTTTGCTTTAAAAAACGACTAAAATTATCCATTATATATCATATATCAAAATTCCTTAATTTAGATCAAAAGCTACAAATTACAAATGTGAGTAGGCTATATACCATTTAAAGCACACAATTGGAAACCCACTACAGAAACAGAAAAATAACATTCAGTACTTTCAGACTTCCCCGATGAATATTCTCATTATAATTAACAGCAGAAAGTCCTCAGTCCTCAGTCTAATTATACCTCCACAGCACTGAGCAGACCAAACATGGCAGACAATCGTCAGGGTGTTACAGGGCTTACAGGCTTGTTGCCATGACAACAGAGGAGCCTTTCTCCCTCTCTCTCTCTCTCTCTCTCTCCCCATCTCTCTTTAATGCACACACACACACACACACACACACTGCCACTCTCTCTCTGTCTGTCTGTCTCTGTTGTACACACACACACACACACTCACACACACACATATATACAGTATTACAGTGGAATCCGCCTCGCTTTGAGATCCGTGCTCTACTATTGGAAGCAGGGAAAATATAGGAAATACAGCGAGGAGCGTAGGGACACTCCACATCTGTTTTGGATGGTGAGTGCCTGCTGACCGGGTTATTGTTTGTTTACATGCTGTATGCTTTGACAAATCTGCTTAAAAATAAGATCCATTGTGGAGGTATAAATAGCTGTGTTTCTTTATTCCGGTTAGCTCTGCTGCAGCATGGGAGATGTGCCACATGTTTCTTTTCTTGTAGCTGCTTCTTCTTCTTCTTCTTCTTTTTTTTTTTTTTAAAGATTAGGGTGGAAGCTGTCATCGTAATGGTAATTCATAGCTGGGTAGCCATGGTGAAGTCAATTTCCCCCTCCCTCTGCCACTGCTGAATGCATTAGTCTAATGAGATGTCTGCAGCCTGTGTGCCGAGCAGCAGCGGCGGCAGCAGCAGCAGCAGCAGTAGTGTGTTAACCAAATGGGGACGAGGAAAAAGCCACATACAGCAAGAGCAAGATGGCTTTCCCTGCATTGTTAGGGATTTAGCTTTATAGTCACCTTTAGGCTCCTGGGATTTAAAACAAAAGGGCTTGGCTCTTGGGCTTTCACAATAGAAGACAGCAGGTAATAGACACCCCCCTCCTCTCTCTCTTTCTCTCTCTCTCTCTCTCTCTCTCTGTCAGGTTTATTGGTGTGTTATCAGTGCAGGATGGAGGTGCTGTTTCCTCCACAGCTCTCATGCATGGCTGCCTTTTGTGTTGTTTGATCATTATGGTGCTCTGCTAAATGCTGCTCCTCTCACCGCATTGCCCAGCTGAGTATTCTGCAGTCTCTCAGTGTTTGGATGTTGCTGTTGTACACCTTTGCCAAGCCATTCTGCTTCCTCCGTGTCCGCTCTAAATTGATGCTAATGCTGCTCACTAATATGTAGCTGCTGAGGAGGGGGATTAGGAGGGGGATTCATGTGCAAGTAAAGTGCATGTTTCTTTGCATTTCTATAGCTTGAGCTCAACGGTTGTTTCCTTTGTCTCCAGCTCCAAATGAGTGTACCTGCAGCAACGGCACAGAAATCAGACGGCAACAACAGTGAAATGCAATCAGCTGCAGTGGCTCCCTCCTTCATCCCCAGCCAGTCGGGGAAGATACCGGGCAGGAAGAGAGGGAGACCCCCGCTCCGCAATGTCGCCAAGATGGATTTTCCTAACCGCTACCCCGAGTCGCTCCCTCCGCTCAAAGTGCCAAAGAAGAGGGGGAGAAAGCCGGGCTTCAAGGTCAGCCAGATGAAGGGGGGGGAAACGGGGGATGAGATGTGGTGTGTGGATGCAGTGTGTTTAAAAATGCATGTGTACACAGAAAGACACAGACACACCGGCTCCATGCCCTTTAGATTTTGTGGGACCCCAGTGTAACAGAGAGAGAGACTTAACATCTGTGAGGCTTTGTTTTGCTGTAGTCAAATATTATGGAAATATTTTTATGTCAGAAGATTAAGAATGTCAGATGGGGAAGTCATTAATGTAAATATGTCTGATTTTTATTCATAAATACACTCAAAATTCATCATCTCTTGCATAAAGACTTCAGCTTTAGATTGGGTATCCTGGTTATTCCACCATCTCCCTCCCTACACAACTTAGTAAATTATATGCCTGGAATAAACACAGGAATGCAAAAACTTCTTCTTCTGCAGCTCAAACCCAGGATGTTGATGACGCCGTTGGCTATCTCCCCACCCAGCAGCACCCCTGAGCCCGATATGAGCTCTATTCCTCAGGATGCCGCCACCATCCCCCACTCTGCCACGCCCCAGGTGCTTACAGGTAGGACACAAAACACTCTAAACCCCCTATAAGAAACATTAATGGCCTTTTTGTCTTTACAATCCAGTCCTGATTTGCATAAAGATACTACTCAGGTATCATCTTTTTCTCTCTTCTCCATCCCTTCTCCCCCACCAAACTGCCTCCACCTGTGTTTTCCCTGTATCAGTCTGTATCTACATCAACAAGCAGGCCAACACGGGCCCCAACCTGGACAGGAAGAAGATCCAGCAACTCCCTGATCACTTCGGTCCCGACAGGCCCTCCGTGGTGCTGCAGCAGGCCGTCCAAGGCTGCATCGACAGCGCCTTCCAGCAGAAAACAGTGTTCACTCTCCTCACACAAGGCTACGGGGGAGAAAAAATATCAGGTGTTGTACAAAGACCTCCCTCAGGTGTTGCTTTCTATTTGTTCAATAGCTTTTTTTTTTACCACTTAACCCGTGGTGGCACTGAGTAGAAAACATGCATTAGTGAAGGTTTAATCAACTTATTTGTGAGAAAGTGCGTCTAAACTGTGATGTCGTTTCAAGTGGTCCCCTGTTTTGCTCTTCCAGCCACATTTGATGGGAAGCAGCACCTTCTCAGCCTTCCCGTGGTGAACAGCATCGACTATGTGCTCCGTTTTCTGAAGAAGCTCTGTCGCAGCTTGCACTGTGAAAACCTCTTCAGTGATCAGCCCATTACCCAGCACAGTGGTGGCTCCTACCAGTCAGATGGTACTTCTAGATTTTCTGTCTGTCTAATCGAAGCTGCTATGCTGCTATAAAAAATTGTTTGAGCTAATTTTGACTCTGATCTTGTAGCTGAAACATCTATGGCCGAGGACTACCATTTAGACCAGTCGGACGGCAAACGCTACTCCGTGGACCCCGGCGATTCTGCTTTCAACTCCATAAGCTCGTCCTACTCGCCAAAGTCCTCCTACGGGTTTCGTTCATCGCAGCAGTTCTCCAACGGCTCGGCCTCCATGAGCATGTGCCGGCAGTCGTCCACCAGCCCGAACACGTTCCCAGAGAGCAACAGGACAGGTGGGAAGTCATGGAAAGACAAAACCAAGATTGCTTCGATGTTAATTTCTCTGTGGTACGAAAGTAAAGCTTTCTTTCCTCTGTTCTTCCAGGAGGTTATAATGCATCTCCAGAGTCCCAGGAGTCCAAGGCTCCACCCAATAAGGACCCATCCACCTGGTCTGTGGAAGATGTTGTCTGGTTCATCAGGGATGCGGACCCCCATGCTCTCGGCCCCCATTCAGACGTCTTTAGGAAACATGTAAGTTTGTTTTCCATTGTGTTCTTGACAGGCAGACTTCATTTCATGCTGATTTAATTGGCCAAAATAAACATCCAGTGGAAATCACCTTGTCAACTTCTTCTTCTGCTTCTCTCAGGAGATTGACGGAAACGCTTTGTTACTCCTAAAGAGTGACATGATCATGAAGTACCTCGGACTGAAGCTGGGGCCGGCCTTGAAGCTTTGCTACCACATCGACAAACTAAAGCAGACTAAGTTCTGAAAACCTTCGGTGATATATTTCCCCCCCTTGAGTCCAACAATGCATTTGAGAAGGATCTCATCTGGTCGCACTCTAGGTCTGTGAGCCAATGGGAAGAGAGTAGCATCCACAGGCATGACATGCATCACTTTCCTTTAGTCTTTTATGAAGACATTAAACCTGCAATACCTGATTTTTTGGCCATTTGGGGGCAACGAAAAACAAGTTGTGAACACAACATTGACATATCATCACCTTTTAAGTTGATACGTTGAACTTGTTAGCAAACAGCTGCTTATTTACAGGTCCAGCAGTTATGGAGCAACATTTTCATTCATTTGGAGTCATGTTTGTGTCCACCTGATGAATGAAAGTCCAATATCGACTCTCTTTTAGCTCTGTTTTTGGTCTCTACCAACTTCTGAGGGAAATATCTTGCTCTTTTGCTGCTAAATGCTGCACTATGTTCACCAGCTAGTTGCTAACTGTATGTCTGCCGTTTGAACAGTTGGTTTTTACAGCTTTTTCACTGAAAACGATGCAATGAGAGCGTTGAGAGTGAACCAAAACAGTAATGCTGCGGCCAGACAGCTAAACGAGCTGAAACGAGCTATAAAGCTCCGTAAAGCTGAGGGGAGCTGCAGGTTTGGGTGATATGTCTCTACGAGCGTCCTTATTGTCACATTGTTTTCACATTCTCATTGATACATTATAATTAATAATAAGTACAAATTCCAGACATTTTAAAGTATTGAGCAAAGAAACTCTGAACGTTCAAATCTGGTTAAATCAAGGAGAAAAAAGACCGTCAAAGAAAGTGACGCACCTCATACCTGTAACCCTACTCTCTTCCCATTGGCTCGCAGACCTGGGTACCCAGATGTGAGATCCGCAGTTGAACCCTCTTGGTACATTTTGCTGAAGATTTCCATGATGTCATGTAGTTATAATCACAAATTCACCCCCCTCTCTTTCTCTCGCTCTTGTCTTACTTACTTACTCTACGTTTGGCACAGATTTTGAACTACAAACCGTCAGATCGTGGAATGCATCCTTCATACACAAGTTAACATAATGTAATCAGTAAAAGACGGCCAGCAGCACATCTGTCTGCTGCATGCAGATTTCATGATATATATATTCATCATCTGACAAGAAATGTATAACAGAAAAAACTTTATACCATAAGAAACTCTCACTTTGTCAAATCTCACTATAGGATCTTGTTTACTTGTGTTTACCAAGCTGAAAACATATCTTTTATCTGTACTGAAAAATGGTGCATTCAATACTGCGTTGCTTTTTGATTGAGAGATTAAGAAAATCATTTTGATACTATTTTTTCACATTACTATGTAACAAAAAAAAAAAAGTAATGTTCCCATTGGATTTGTCATTCTTTTTTATTATAATTTTAATATTAAAAAACACAGTATAACCTAAACAAAACATAGCCTACATAGAAAGACAGTAGCTCTCTTGTTAGTATATATAAAGAAAAATGAGAGCGTTGTGAACGTGATATATTTATGTTTCGATATGCAAGATTGTTACATGCCAGTTATCTCCATAGGCTCTTTATGTATACTCATATGAACGTTTTTTTAAATTCATATGTTTCTATGTTTTTATTAAGCATCAGTGTTGATACAGAAGTTGTCAAAACACACTAAACACTTAAATGTTACACTGAGAACACTTAAACGGCCATGTAAATGGGTATATAATATAGTATTGCTTTTGTATACCACTTTTGGTGTACAGTATGCATCCTTTTTTAATCAATTAACCTTTGTAAGTGAATGCTGCTGTAAAGATATTACATGTAAGCCATGCCTAGTGAGATCAAGCTAAGGTGTTTTATTTTGAAAATCACTATGAATAAGAGTTTTAGAGAAAGCTGAGTGGATCAGTGCTCTATGCTGGTGCTAAAGTTATCTAAGTATTTAACTGTTTGCCTTTGTGTTTGTGAGATGTAAAGGAAATCTTATGTGTATACTGTACTGTATGTGAGTATTAAATTAAGAAATCAAGTAATCAGAGATTTGTGTGTGAGACAGACTTTTTATTTCCACGTTTTAGTGTCTATTCTGACCCGACAGGATGCAGTTGCGATGGAGGGTTTAATTCAAAAGTTATCGCTTGTTCTTATACATAAGACATTTAAATGGATCCAGATTTGGATGTGGGTCCACACATCTGAGAATTACTTTGGCTTGGAGCCTCATCTGTGCTTCAACACACATGATTTAACAAAGGTGACCTATATCTGTGGCTCCCAAACTGGTGTCCTCCAGGGCTCCTTATTATCGGGGCTCTCAGGGGGTCCCCATAAATCAGGAACAGGTTCACTTCTTTACCGTTTTACCTCCTGTAGATTAGCATATAGGCCCTACTTAGAGAGTAGCACAGGTTTCACTCCAATCAGTTCATATAATTCTGGTCCAATTTACACCCAACAGCAGACTTTTAGAGGCCTGTGGACCAATGCAGATCCATTTAGAGGTGCTTGGCATGAACATATTTGGGGCCTCTGGCTTGTATCATCTCCAGCATTGAGTCAAATTAATGGTATGATTTTAATCATGTCTGAATCAATGTACTTGGGAGCCACAGGGCAAAAATGAGCTGCTGGGCCCCTATTAACCCCCCATTCCTCCCCATCTCTTAGCATTGTGTACATTTTTCCTAGAATATTACCTGACCCCAGGTTTGGTGTGTAACATAAATTAGTTTAGGAACATGCAACATATACTTTAGCACAATATCAGCTGAAACAATGAAGGTGTTAAAGGAATAGTTTGACATTTTGGGAAATATGCTTATTTGCTTTCTTGCAAGAGAAAAAAAGATGAGAAGATTGATAGCACTCTCATGTCTGTCGGGTAAATATGAAGCTAAAGCCAGCAGCAGGTTAGCTTAGCTTAGCATAAAGAGAGGAAACGGGGAAACAGCTAGCCTGGCTCTCTCCAAAGACAACAAAATCCTCCTCCCAGCACCTCTAAAGCTCTATTCTCTAAAGGACTATTTCTTGACCAGGAGCAGTGACTTCCTGGCTTGCATCTGCTTCCAGCCAACCACTAGTCTGGTTTGTTACCTTTGGACAGAGCCAGGCTAGCTATTTCCCCCTGTTTCCAGTCTTTATGCTAAGCTAAGCTAACTGGCTGCTGGCTTTAGCTTCATATTTACCCGACAGACATGAGAGTGCTATCAAACTTCTCATCCAACTCTGTGAAGCAAATAAGCATATTTCCCAAAATGTCAATTCCTTTAAAGCCCCTTAGTAGCCCATATTCCTACAATCCCAAACATTAATTGGTTACAATTAATCAAATTACCAGTCCTCAGTATTTCTTTCTGGGAATTTGGGATTTTTAGCAATCTGGGGAGAGTTAAAGGATAGATTCATTTTTTTCAATTGTACAGTTAACTTTATGAATACAACGTGAAAAATTCAAATAAATTAATTATATAATTATATCTTAGGTGTGTGGTCAAAATCTTCTGGGAGGTGGGGTGGTGGGTGACTTGGACTCAGGACTTCAGTATTTATAAATCCTGACTGTGGCCCTGCACACAGTGAACATGGGGCCTCTAGGGGACCCTGGTTGGTTATATCCAGCCCTGGTTTTAGTAACGAAACTCCATTATTCTTCTTAAAAGCCACGTTCAATGACCATAAGACTAATATATCTCACTCTTAGGTTTACTGAATCTATTTCCTTTGATTAGTTACAGTGAATTATTTGATCAGAGTCATAAATTAATAGACGCAGCTCACAATCTTGCGCACTGTTTACACAGACCACAGTCCAAGATGTTTATTTCCCGATGATGAAATTTCAGGCTGACCATCCTCATCACGGTAAAGGATCCGGTTATAATGTGACAGGATCCAGCTGAACCCAGACCGAGCGGCAGAGCAGCAGTAAACTTATGATCAGGGTGTGATGCGCACGGGTGACGCCGAGCTCCTGTAGTCGCATAACCACAGACTGGCGTGGGATCGGTCCCTGCTGCGCCTCATCTGGAATAACGTCGGGAAAATCCAGAAATTTTATTAGCGGGTGTTTTTTTTTAAAAAGGAGGCGAGCAGTGTTGAATATAAATCCCTTTTTTTTGGCAAACGTTACCATCGGAAGGGGGTTTTCTGTACTTTGCAGAAGCCAGAGCAGATTTATTGCGATAGAGAATCACCAAATATAGGCTGTAATAAGGTAAGAAGTGATGTGCCTGCAGATGTAGGCCTGCATTTCATGTGTTATATTTTCAGATTATACAAGTGATGGTTGAATGGTTTATCTGAATGTGTCACGTATTATTTTTCATATTTTCCTTCTGTTTGAATGAATGGGATCGAGCAGAGGGGGCTGGCACACGGGCACCTGCGCATCCCTTAAAATAAAGCCACTGCGTTTTGCCTGGAAACAACCAGAAAAAAAACCCCAGAAATTAAAACAGTGAGGGCTCATTTGACGAATTAACTAAATGTCATTACGATTTGTGCAATTAATTGGCTTTTAGACGCCTCTAATGCGGCTCCGAGGTGGCACCGAGGGAGCTGTCTTGTGTTTTAAAAATAGGTCTGAAGTTTTGACGTGTTTTTTCGCCCCGATGCGCACGGAGAGATGTCATTAGGAGCAGGATGTTGAGATCTAATCTGAAAATACTCTTCACTGCGTCGTTTCCATCGGAATGCAGCAGCTCTCTCCCTCTCTGCTCTCGCAGGAGGCGGTTAGCTTTGATAGCATTATGCCATTGCCCAAAGCGTGAAATAAAACAGCATCTGTTGGCCTCTGTTTGGGCAGGACAAGTCATTCATACCTGTGGCCCGTACTGATATGAGGCGGATATTTCCCCTAAAACACCGCATTTACATGATGTTCCAACCGTTTTCTCAGCTCAACGCTCCGTGAAACAATTTCGTTTTGTCATCTTCCTGCAAAACTGTTTGTCCTCAAGGTCATTCACCGTAGCCTATTTTAGAGATTAAACCCAAGATCACATCCCATAATTACCAATCACGCTCGCCAGGATTGGTTATATGACAAGCAGCCGGTGCACATTAAAGGCTGTGGTTTGCACTGATTTTGGCTGCAGCACACATTTCTGCTGTTTGTTGTGGAAGGCCCCGAGCCAATGCAGTGCTGCTGTCTGTGGTGGAGCTTGTTCAGCCTGCTGTCATGCTGCTGCTGCTGCTGCAGAGATGTGGACCATATGTTGGTCTCTGGAGGTTCCCAAAGAGTGTCCACATTCAGATATGCAAATATTATTCTGCTGTCTCATTTGTTAAATTATGTGTTGAGAATTGATGCATTCTTGGCCACTTTATGTCTTTTGCTACATCATGAGTCAATAATTAATGAATCTGGCATCTGACAGGCTGCTCTGGTATGGTTTCTGAAGTTGTCATGATTGTTACTGAGTCCCTTCAGTGTGGATAACAAACTAATCCAAGCTGATCAGTCTGCGGATTGCCCACAACTGGCTTAAACACTATAATATATACAGACCACATGGTTATCAGTTATATCCCCCATGATCCAGATTACAGCAGGCCCACTGTTTGCATCCTACATGTTGTCCTTACTCAGGTCTCTGGAGATACTGCAGCAGCGCCCCTCTTACAACCAAGCACAGGCTTTGTTGTCATTGTCAGGGTGTACAGTGTTTGCAGTGGAAACTTGATAGCAGCTATCGAACATTTGATGAACTGGATCTGCTCTGACAGTGATGATCCAGGTCAGTGCTACCCGGGCCACAGACTGGCACAGGCAGGCCGAGGGGACAGAAATAGAACAAGAGCACCAGGGAAACATTTGCTGCCTACTCCACACACATTTACTCTCTGTACTCATGTTTGAAGAGGAAATTAAAAAAAAAAAAAGAGGCAGTTTTCTATGCTGGGCTAGAGATTTTCATTCTGCCATCGCTCAAGCATATATAAATGCATTATTCACGTGTTCTTGCACCACAGGAACCATGGGAAAGCAGAACAGCAAGCTGACTCCCGAGGTGATGGAGGATCTGGTAAAGAACACAGAGTTTAATGAACACGAGCTGAAGCAGTGGTACAAAGGCTTCCTGAAAGACTGCCCCACTGGCAGGCTGAATCTGGATGAGTTCCAGCAGCTTTATGTCAAGGTTTGTGTGAACCAATGCCTCTCTTCTTTGTCATTTCTTTTACATCTGTCTGAACATTTAATCATATCATACCATTCTTACATCATAAAACTAATGCTATTACTGTTAAGTCTTAAAGCCCTGGTTGAATTATGGAACACATCTCTCCCATTTTTGCAGTTCTTCCCTTACGGCGATGCATCCAAATTTGCACAACATGCCTTCAGAACCTTTGACAAAAACGGAGACGGCACCATTGATTTCCGAGAATTCATCTGCGCCCTGTCCATCACATCCCGTGGCAGCTTTGAGCAGAAACTCAACTGGGCCTTCAACATGTATGACCTGGATGGTGACGGCAAAATCACCAGAGTGGAGATGCTGGAGATAATCGAGGTAAGGGATTATCGAGTCATTAAGCCCTCGCTCATCAGGGGACTGGCTCTGTTTTTGTTTTGTTTTTTGTTATCTGTCTCCTGCACACCTGCAATGCCTTGAGCACAGAGGCAGTTTCCTAACGACAAAACTGCAGTTGAATTGAATTAGCCTACATTGTGCCGTTTCTAGAAACACAATCAGTATAGTAAATCTGATATGTCTCAGTGATATTGGAGCATGCTGACAATTCCTGTAGTGATAAATGTGATGTGTGCTTTATTTCAAAGCATCTGCATCAGGGGTTCCCAACCTTTTTTGTCTGACTTCCCCCCACAGCCCAATTAAATGAACTCAAGTAGGCTACCCCTTCAATGGCCCCTTCTTATGAATGGAAACTGGATGTTTCTGTTACTGTTACAATTCTTTTTTCATAAAGTTGAATTGCCAACGTTTAGGTTGCTTTGTTTACATTCATACTATTACCACTTTGAGTGGCAAAAGCTGGACATTTCAGTCATTTACCCATTACTGAATTACTTCAACTGTTTTTGAGTTGAACATTTGTTACTTTTAGCTAACTGTTTCAAGTGTTCATTGATTAGCCTACTTTTTAGCTAACAATGTCAACTGTTTATTCAATACTTTTAGCTAACAATTTCAACTGTTTATTCATTATGTTTAGCTAACAATGTCAACTGTTTATTTGTTACTTTTAGCTAACTGTTTCAAGTGTTCATTGATTAGCCTAGTTTTTAGCTAACAATTTCAACTGTTTATTCATTACGTTTAGCTAACAATGTCAACTGTTTATTTGTTACTTTTAGCTAACTGTTTCAACTGTTTATTCATTATGTTTAGCTAACAATGTCAACTGTTTATTTGTTACTTTTAGCTAACTGTTTCGACTGTTTATTCATTATGTTTAGCTAACAATGTCAACTGTTTATTTGTTACTTTTAGCTAACTGTTTCAAGTGTTCATTGATTAGCCTAGTTTTTAGCTAACAATTTCAACTGTTTATTCATTACGTTTAGCTAACAATGTCAACTGTTTATTTGTTACTTTTAGCTAACTGTTTCAACTGTTTATTCATTATGTTTAGCTAACAATGTCAACTGTTTATTTGTTACTTTTAGCTAACTGTTTCTACTGTTTATTCATTATGTTTAGCTAACAATGTCAACTGTTTATTTGTTACTTTTAGCTAACTGTTTCAAGTGTTCATTGATTAGCCTACTTTTTAGCTAACAATTTCAACTGTTTATTCATTACGTTTAGCTAACAATGTCAACTGTTTATTTGTTACTTTTAGCTAACTGTTTCAACTGTTTATTCATTATGTTTAGCTAACAATGTCAACTGTTTATTTGTTACTTTTAGCTAACTGTTTCGACTGTTTATTCATTATGTTTAGCTAACAATGTCAACTGTTTATTTGTTACTTTTAGCTAACTGTTTCAAGTGTTCATTGATTAGCCTACTTTTTAGCTAACAATTTCAACTGTTTATTCATTACGTTTAGCTAACAATGTCAACTGTTTATTTGTTACTTTTAGCTAACTGTTTCAACTGTTTATTCATTATGTTTAGCTAACAATGTCAACTGTTTATTTGTTACTTTTAGCTAACTGTTTCAACTGTTTATTCATTACTTTTAATGTCAACTGTTTATAATCATTAGGCTACTTTAAGCTCACTATTCTGCTCGCTTGCTATTCTAGTTTTCATGCTCTCTTAATTGCAACATGTGATGTTTATGTGTTACAACTGACTCAGGTTGATGAGCAGCTTACGTTATTGTAACTTTGTGATTAGCATCACATACCAATAATCCTATTTTCTTTTACACAAATATGTGGAATATATTAAAATATATTTTTTAAATAATTCACAATTTCAGTTTTTTTGGTTTTGGTAGGTTTAGTTTGTTTAATTGAATTAGTGCTCCTTGGCAACTGCAAAAGTACCCCTAGGTTACAAGTACCCCTGGTTGGGAATCAATGATCTACATCTTTGAACACATGTAGGCTTCACTGGATTACATAAGAAACAATCCTCTGCTAATTTCTCACTGCGCCTCACCCACAGGCTATCTACAAGATGGTGGGCACTGTGATCATGATGAAGATGAACGAGGACGGTTTGACACCAGAGCAGAGGGTGGACAAGATCTTCAGCAAAATGGATAAGAACAACGACGACCAGATCTCGTTGGAGGAGTTCAAAGAGGCGGCGAAGAGCGACCCGTCCATCGTGCTCCTGTTGCAGTGTGACATGCAGAAGTGAGCCCTCCCTGCTCGCTCCTCTCCCCGTCTGTAATCCACACACTCTGGACAGCAGCACATGTTTCAATGTCTCATTAGGTTCTCTGCCATTTCCACAGGAAAAAAACAATGCTTGGACTATTTTTCAATGGACTCGCTTCTTGTGGTTGTATGCATGAGAATGTCAAATGCTGAATAATTTTGAATATAGCTATAAGATATCATACATTTCTATTTCAAAACATGCCAATGTGATTTGTGCACAGTAACCCTATACATTCTCATTCAACCTTAGCTTGTATATCAGTGGAGCACTGCATTAAATTATGTTCCTGCAGTATTTAGGATCCCCCAGTGTTCACTGCTGCAACTACTGTACGCTTTACATAATAGTAACACAACAATAATTCCTATGATAATTGTAACTGTCTCTACTATCCAGACTTGTTGAGCTCTTGGAGAATAGAGAGGCTCCTGTCTGTTCCAGATGTTTTCACATGATGGAACCAAGAAGAGTAGGTTCTTTGCATGCATATATTATGTGTCAAAAAATATAATCTCTTACCTTTTGCATCTTTAGGTGGTTATAAAAGAGAAACCCTCCGGAATTCATTTAGTATTGTTGCATGGGATGTACAGTATGTGACTCATCAGACTCTCATTAGTTCACCTCCAGTAATGTGGGAGCATGCTTCCCTCCATTTGATACATGTGTATGTGCGGCAGATATTTGGGTTGCAGTTGTGGGCTAATGTCTGAGTAAGAGCTTTCACATAAACACAGTATTATGTTTTGCTTCGGTGACTTCTGGGATGAGCAGAAATATATTTACAGAGCAGCATTGTTTCATGGATTTATTGTACTGCTGCCGCTTAATCTAGAGGAAAGGCCAAAATTACACCTGTCATTAGGCACAGTACTCATGCATTATTCCCCTTTTTCAGGTTGCTAATTTGATTTAGACTTAAACAACTTAACTCAGTACATATCAACATGTTTACAGAAAGGAAGAGCACTGCAAAATGAGTGCAGTCTTGGCTTTTGACCTTATTGCTGGGAGCTCACTCTCTGGGCCGGGGACCTTGTGAGAGGGGCGCCACTTCCAATGCAGCAAAAAAAAAAAAACAAGAGGGTGGGGAAGGCCTACTATATGTTTACTGGACACACTGCATTCCTACTTATACAACTTTTTTGTAAGGAGAAACTTTTTATTGAAAGGTCTCATCTTCTAATCTATTCCGTTTGCAACAATCATTAAAGATGCAGGACCCTCATGAGAGGTGCTAGACAAAGCTTTTTAAAGAGCATTTCAGTGTAAGGCAGCAACTGGACAATGATGTAGTTAAAGTTATTGCGGAAATTCTCTTTCAACAGTTTTGCTTCCCCATTTCTAGGCTATGCAAGCATGGACTGAGTGTCTGCTTGTAGTCCACTTACAGTAGTGGAGGTTGCAGAAGCTTTTCACTGTTCTGTCTATAACATAAACTGAAACCTACCCTCACATTATTAATGTCTTTTTTTATTTATACATTTCAGTCCAGTCACTATGTCAAATTCTTTGTCTAGTAAATGTTTATATCAAATATGAAAAATCATAATACAAGTGACTATTCTTTTATACATGTGGCATGTGTTGCACCCAAAAATAATTCTGTAGTGATTAAAATGAATAAACCATCACCAGGCTTTTTCAAAAGACACAGTCTAGCAGGTGTAATTAATGGGAATGAAGAGCACGCTGCTGCAGACTTTAAGACTGTGTTGAATATACATGTTGATGTGGATGAATGGATGGAACGCATGAATGGATAGCCCTGTATGTACGAAAAGTATGACAGATACAACAGTGTTTAGATGATCCATTTCTTCTGAAAGTTTATTGTAACAATGGTTGTGATTCTACACAGCAGTTACAGTTAACTACTGCGAGATGAGCGTTCATAACAAGGGAGAGAACTGGAGAGCACATGTTTATGTTACAGAGCCCAAATGTGATCAACTTTTATCAATCTGTTGTAAAACATATTAACACTGACAGGTTGAGTAGAGTCCTGGGTTCACAGAGTAAAAGTCTTCCTCTTTGGTACCAGACCCCTGAGGTAAAACTACAAAAATAGTCAACTGTATTAAAACATTTTAAAGATACTGCCCATTTTATGGAACACATTATACCAGGAGACATTTTTAGAAACTTATTGTATTGTGTTCAACATTTCTTAGGACATCTTACCTACTGAGCAAAAACAGCAAATAACACTACAATCTTAAAAGTTGCACAGTGCACACAACTTTTGACAAACAACACAAACGTCTGTGTTGTTTTGAACATCTGCTTGTTTATTTAGCTGAAAACTCAAAATTAGTCAAATGACTCTGTAGAGATTTGTTTCTTTCTTAAGAGTGCTGTGGCGGGAATCAGACCTGTGACTTCCCAGTTACAGTAAACCCTCTTTGACCAACGGGACACACTGCTGCAGGTGAAGATGCCAGCAGAGGCTACTAATGACATAAATACAATCTGGCTCCTCACTCCTATGCAGATGCCTAAAATGTTTACAGTGGATGATAAATATTCCCAAGAATAAGAATCTAGAGCCTGAAACAGACCATCTGACAAACATGCTTAAGAGTTCCCGGCCTTCCTGGCAAGTCCAGAATCAGCCTTCAGAGTGAAAAGACAACAATAAAATGTTAACAGGATAAGTTAACACACCTCTGTGTGCTGGCAACATACTGTAATAAAACAATTATTATTACTTAATATTATATTACATCCCAGCGAACAAACATGTGAAATGACGTTTTACAAGCAGCAACTCCCAAACACATACAGTAATACTGAAATATACAGTGACTGTGCACATTAACATTCCTCGTGTTTCTGTCACTGGAGCTCAGTTCAAACATCTTCATCTCCAATTTCACTCCGGACTCTTTCCGGATCCTGAAGCTGGTGGATTTTGATGAGGCTGCTTTTGGGTAGATTGCTGAAAGACACAAACCACGATTAACATTTGTCATCAGTCATCAAACACTACTGACACAGTGAATTAAGTCTTTATAGAAGCAAACAGGGACAACAGGAATTGCCAAAGTGTGCAGAAGAATATGGAAGCTGCAACGCGCTGCTGTAATAATTAAACCATTATTATTTAAATTATTTATTGAATAAGTATTTAAATGATGCAGTCAAATTTATTAGTAAAGGACTAACAACAAATCATTAAATTGTATATTTTATCAAATTTTAATAATTATTTATGAACTATATATAATTTAAAAGGATCGAAAGGCACATTAGAAAGTAATAAATGGTAGAATTTTAAAAGCCTTTTAAAAATAATTTCATAAATTAGTTAAAAAGGCTTTAAAAATACACAATTTAAAGACAGAAAATTTAATTATAAAGTGACACATTAATAATCAGTTTATTACTTTTATTTTTACAGTTTTTATTTAAATGTTGAATAAATAATCGCTTCATAAATTGTTTTACAAAAGGTATCAGTTGAGTAATTACAGTTAACCACTTTTTAAAAAATCTATACTGTAATTGATCTGATGGCACACTTTAGCCCCCATACAGGAAACAAAGATGTAAAAGTTGTAAAGGTAAAGGTTATGGAAAGGACAACGGCATGTAAACAGAAACAAACATTAAGAAGAGCGTCACCTGGTGGTGAGGGGAGTAATGAAGACAAACTGTCGAAGGTGCTGCCGCTCTGACAGCTCCAGCAGGAGATCCAGAGAGATTCTGCGATTGTGCATATCCTACATTAAAAAAATAAAGGGCATTCGTTAATCAAAGCGAGTCAAAGCCAAACTTACATTCATCTTTTTATACAAATCGTGTGTGTGTGTGTGTGTGAGTGTGTGTGAGATCACGCCGTGTTTCTGATATTTCTGTGCGCTCACCATGTAGACGTCGAACTCATCAAGGCATCTGAAGGGCGATTCGGTGATCTCCCACAGGGAGAGCATGAAGCAAACAGTGGAGAAGGAGCGTTCGCCACCAGACAGTGACCTCATGTCACTCACACCATCATCCTCCCTGCCCGGAGGCTTTACCTTTACGTGTGCCAGAAGAAGTTTGTACTTGTATTTAGTGTTTTATTCCATAAATAAATAAATAAAAGGTAGTGCCTGTAGCAGGTTTAAGTTTTTTGTTCAAGGGGCATTTATGAGTAGAGACAGGAAATGATGGTAGAGAGAGGAGGATTGACATGTGGACCCCGAATGTTGCCAGGTCAGCCTTGGTCACCAGGATACCCCATCTTACTTTAAAATTAAAATGTGTTTAGGTCATTTCCTGTGTTTTCACCAGTCTTTTGCGATAAACACCGTCTTTTAACTTCAATATGATTTGGTATAACCATTGTGTATTGCAATTAAATTTATCACGGATCCTATTTCCCTGCAACACTTAATGTAGCATAACGTACCGAGATTGAGAGCGTCTCATTGTTGTGATCAAAAATCATCGAGCCACAGCAGTTCATCTTTATCAGAAAGTTATTGAAGTATAACTTGCATCTGACAGAGAGGGACCTTTAAGAAGAAGACGAAAGAATCAGACAAAAGCAGGACTTTCCACTGCCAGTTAAACACCATAATCACGTATTTCTGAATTGTTTTTTTCAAACTTAGTAGAGCGTTATTTACCTACGCATTACTTTGTATCTGTTCTGCCTGTCTGACATGATGTTATCGAGTCGATCGATGAACCTCCGCAGATCTCTCACTTGGTTGGTTTTCTGTCTGTAGAGAGCGAGGGCCTCAGCATACTCCCTAATGAGGACAGAGGACAGAAAATGCATGGCATAGCCTAAATTTTTCTTATTCCAGAATAAGGCCAGAAGACAGAGGCAGAGACACTTTTTTTTTCTGACTAGATAACTAAAGCTGAAGCCCAGTGAAATGACAAAACAGAAGGAAGATAGAAGGCTTCTTCTTTTAACAGTTAATGATCCAAGTTAGCTAGTTAGCTTAGCTGACCTGAAACGGTCATGCAAACTGTGGTCATGAGTGGAGAAATAATTTACATCAGGTAGCAGTCAGGTCATTTACTTAAGTAAAAGTAGCAATTCCACACTGTAAAAATACTGCAGTACAAGTCAAGTAAAAGTCATGCATTAAAAATGTTACTAAAGTACACATGTATCATCAACAAAATGTACTTTAAGTATTAAAAGAAAAAGTACTCAATGCAGAAAAATAGCTCCTTTGATATGTAATATTTATACATTAGCTCGAGGTGGAGCTAATTTTAACTATCTTATACACTGTCATATTTTCTGGAATTTGGTGGAGTAATAATATAAAATGGAAATTAAAATAGCATAAAATGGAAATACTCAAGTAAAGTACAAGTACCTCAAATTAGTACTTAAGTACAATACCTGAGTAAATGTACTTGGTTACATTCCACCACTGATGTACATGTATTTTGTGTATGCACTGATGTTGATTTTCATTCAGCCAAACTGCTCAAATAAAAACTGTGGCACTGAGGTTCAACCATTAAAAGCCTCCGGAGCAGCTCTGCCTCTGGGAAATGTTTTGTACTAAAACTAAAATCGTTCCGCACTCACTGTGTCAGAGAAGTCACAGATGTTTTTAGAAAGCCTGTGATTTCTCACCTGACCACCTGCTCCTGCTCGCCGTGGCTGCTCTCGAACACCTTGATTTTCTTCTTCAGCCGAGTGATTTCTGCGTCGATGCTCTTGGTGCTGCCGGTCACCTGCTGCCGCTCAGAACTGATCTCTGTAGCTTTGGCCACATATTCCTGCCATCACATGTGAGGTCTGATGACAGTCTGACAACTCTGAATTTTGCTGGAGACAGCTACAGTACTCTGGAGGCAGTAAATTATCTCTTTGGTAGATTTTACTAACTGCTAGCTGATCTGTATAGCTTAGTATAGCTAAAGTGCAACAACTGGGCTTAATCTATACGCACTGTTGCTAGAAAAGCCTCCAATATATGCATGAGGTAAATAAAATAGCTAAATGAAGTGCCGCTCTTGTTACCTGCAACTCTTCTTCTCTTTGGGCGAGGTCACATCTCATAGCTTGGATGTTGTCTTCATGAGCCTTCAGTTTGTTTTCTAAAATCTTAAGGTTTCGTTCGTGTTTTGCGCACTCAACCTCCTGCTTCAGCTGCTCATCCTTCAACCAACAATAACAATCAATTTCACTACTTCTTGAGGACAGTTTAGAAGCTGTCCTCCAAAAGAAAGTAATAGTGTTGTCAAATAAAAAGCCTCCTACATTCAAACAATCCACAGTTCAAAAATATTTGAAATCAGAGGACAGAAGTAACATCAAAACCACAGAGACGTGCCTGCAACAGCAGCATCTTTTGGTTTCTGAAACTATTTATAGCCTCTAAACAAAGTGATACAACAATGCTGTACTGCACCTTCAACGGCTCCATGTCCTCAGGAAGTTGATCAAGCCGTTGTCTAACAGAAGAGTACTTGAACTCTATGTCCTCTGCTATTTTACAATGCTTTTCGAGCTCTGTCTTTTCTTCAAGAACAACCTGCTTTTCTGCCTCGATCTTCTGTCGGTTCTCTTGGGCAACTTCTTCCTGCAATAAGTATTTGAAGACATTAGACTTACATAATCCGTGGTAGGATTTATTATCTGATTTGAAGGGGTGCAAATAAAAACTAAATGATCACCAAGGAGCTGATGTCATCAATTTGCTCTTCATCAGCAGTCTCCAGCTCAGTTATTGTTGCCTTGACTTGATTCACAGATGCCTGCATTGAAAACGTCAAAAAGAAATAAATGAATACTAATAATAATAATAATAATAATAATAATGATTTCCACTTGAACCTTCAAAAATCTAGATTAATCACACACTTTTCAGCAGTGACATATAATCAGTCTTTCTCCCACAAAGAGCACAAAGGGAAGCAGAGAGGAAGCAAGAACAGCACGGATACAAATGAAAATGAAATGTAAACAGCAGTTAAACCAGATTCTGGCGCACATCCTGCAAGAGTGCGGTTCACTGACCAGAGTGTTCTTCAGGGTCATGATGGTACTGTTCAGCTTGCTCTCCATGCTCACGATGTCCTCGGTCACAGAGGTCACGTGGAGCTGAAACCTGGACAGCTGAGCCTGGTGATTCTCCAGGTCTGACTCCAACATGCTGTGACAGGCAGGATCGATTGTTTTGTTTTTTTATCTCAAAGCAAAACTCCACACAGTCTAAAGGTGCTAAAAATAAGGAGTCACCTTACACCTCTTTTAAAAACTCATGAAACCTATAAACTCATGCTGGGCAGCCAAGCAGAACACACACATTTCCATTTGACACAAGAGTGAAGCTGTAACACTTTAGGTTTGAGTATTTCTCTCAGTGTGAGCACCAAACGGCATTAATGCAGCATTGGGAAAGAGAAATGCAGAACACTGTACATAAGATAACGTCAATAATATCATGCAGGGTCTCTTAAGTTAAAGGGAGTTAGATGAGAAGATGAATACCACTATTATATCTGTACGCTTAACATGAAGCTAGATCCAGCATCCGGTTAGCTTAGCTTAGCATAAAGGCTGAAAACGGGGGGAAACAGCTAGCCTGGCTCGGATTAAACAAACAAAAGATATGACGTGTTAATCAGTGAGCTCGAGAGGTGCTACCGGGTGGATTTTGTTACCAGATGCTGACTGTAGCTTCATGTTTACTGCACAGATCGTCTCATCTTACTCACAGCAAGAAAGGGAACAAGCTTATTTCTAGTTCATGTTGAACTGGTAAGGGAAAGGTCAATTGTTTAAAAATCAACCTCGTTTTCATTCAAAATCCACCTGCAGATAGTCTTTTGTTGTTAAATCTAATCAACTTATAATATTCACTGGGTTCAAGGTGTTTTATTTCACATTAAGTGTTTTATATTTTGATGTATTTACTTTCCTGTCTGTTCCCTTTTCCTTAGTTGATGATAAGCAGGATGAAGCCGCTGGTTTAAACTTCCCTTTCCTTCCCTTAAACTATCATTAAATATGTATTTGGGTATTTTTCTCTTCTCCTTTTGACCATCATTGTTTCACAGCTTATGTTTTTTTGCATATCTACTGACTGACCTTATTTCCGTCTCTATATCCCCGCCAAGATATTTGGCCATGTTGAAGTCGGAGGTGTAATACCGGTTTGGGTACACCTGATCTCCCTCAGCAGTGAAGGCTTCACGGCAGTTTTTAGGCGGCCGGCCTTGCTGCATGACCTTCCTCGCTTTGTCTTTTTCCTTTGATGAAACACAGGTCAGATGGTGATGAAACAAAAAAACTAACTACATCAGTCCTTAAACAACTCTACGTGCAATATTCAGCATCAACGTGCATTAGCAGCATACTAACTTTGATTATCAGAATTGATTCTATCCCCCTCATATCAATCAGACAGTTGATGATGACTGGGCTTGTCGCTGTGATTATGTCCATCACAGATGGGTATTCTGGATGATATGCTTTCCTACAAAACAGCAGAAGAGGAAAACAAGATGTAGCTTTAAAATGTGTCGGAAAAACACCTTGAAAGTAAAGTCAACAAATGTGAAATGCTGCTGCTGCTGCTGCTGCTGCTGCTGACCGTCCGTGAATGTTGTAAACTTTTTCAGAGAAAGGGCTGACGATGATCTGCGGCCTGTTGCCCTTTGGATAATAGCGAGACATCAGCTCCTGCAGGACGGCCTCGTCCTTGTAGTTGTCACAGCAGAAAGCCTTCATGAAGCTCCGCAGACAGCACTCCACAGCCACAGCCAACATGGGATCCTTCAGACTGATACACACTCCTGAGAGCAAACACAGACTGTCAACTACAATGTATGAACTGAAATTAGATTTTTAATATTTGAAAAAAGAAACGACAATTGATAGACTGCATGAAAGTGAACCAAATTATCTGTATGGCAGTTTTTAAAAGATTGTAGGTCATTTAATTGCTCTGGTTAAATTATACTTTTACTGATAAAATAGCAAATTATTAAGTTTAAAGTTTGACATTTTGGGAAATCCATTTATTAGCTTTCTTGACAAGAGTTAGGTAAGAAGATTGATACAACCTCTCAAATGAATATGAAGCAGGAGCCAGCAGCCGGTTAGCGTAGCTTAGCATAAAGACTGGAAACAGGGAGAAACAGCTAGCATGGCTCTGTCCAGCTCATTAATCATTCATCATTAAAGTTACTGCTCCCGGCCAAGAAATAGTGCCCCGTAAAACCCCAACGTGTCACTTTATTACATTACTTTTTGTACGGATTTAACAAACGAGATATGACGTGTTAATTAGTGAGCTTTAGACATGCTGGCAGGTGGATTTTGTTATCTTTATACGAAGCCAGGTCAGCTGTTTCCCCCGTTTCCAGTCTTTATGCTAAGCTAAGCTAAGCTAACCGTCTGCTGGCTCCAGCTTCATGTTGAAAGGACAGATAGGACAGTGGTAATAATTTTTTAATCTAACTCTATCGCAAGAAAGCAAATTTCCCAAAAATGTCAATCTATTCCTTGAAGTACTACCTATTTTTTCTATAATGCAGAAAGGAAGTCAAGCCAGCAAAACACGAAATAAGAAAGTCACCTATTGGACCAACAGGTCTCTTGAGAAAGCGTCCCGTGGCATACGCCTCAGTAATCGAACCCAGCAGGTCGGGTATATGATCTCCAAACCGCTTGAGTTTGTTCGATCGACTGGCAAGGAGCTGATTCTTCCTCTTCAGCTTGGACGCGTACAAAACCTGGATGTTTCTTTCCTCCAATCTAGTCAACACAAACAGAGCTGGATCAGGACATTTCACCGGGCTGCAGATCAGCTGGGCTCAATTTACACTCGCACCACACCTCCTTGACGTTACACTGATAAAGCAAATATAATTTCTTGTACCTCAGCTTGTCTCGTTCTTCCTTTCCTTTGAAAAGTGCCTGATGTTTGCTCTTGATCTCTTGATTCAGCTGTGAGCAGTTATTCTCCAGCTCTGCAAGCTGCTTTTTCAGACTGGATATTTTCTTCTGCTGTTTTGTATATTCTGTCTCTCCATCATTGTTCAGGCTTACACTAAGATTCAGTGAAAACAAAAAACATAATATATAATGAAGGCATGCATTTGTATGAAGGTAAAGACGTCATTTAGAGGTCTACTCCCCTACCTTGTTTTTGCCTTGTTAATTTTCTCCTGAAGAAGGTTTTGCTCCTGCTCTGACTGTTTGAGTTTGTTCAGAGCCCGAAAATAAACAAGCTATGGGAAAAGATTCTGTCACTTTAACCAGTATAAATGATGTACACTTGATATATTGTTATACAGTATCATATTTCCCAATCAGTACCTCCTGTTCCTTGAGATCTTTGCTATTGACCTTCATTTGCTCTTTCAGCTTGAGATTGTCCTCTGATAGAGACTCCTGTTCCTCCCTCAGACTGTCAATTCTGCTTTTGATGCACTGAAGCTTCTTTTCTACTTGTATGACCTTAGTCTGCGTGAAAGATAAGAGAAAGAGCAAAAGTACCTTTAACGACAACGTCTAGAAGCTAGAAGATCTCAGTGGACATCGGCTGTAAACATTAAAATGCAGCATGTGAAGCAACGACAGTCGGTTTATATGGTTTGTGAAGGTTTAAAGGGCTCCAACATTTATAAATAGACTTGTATATATTTAACAGAATAGGGACACTTATGACTCACTTGACAGAGCTGAAGGTTGTCCTGGTGTTTGTAATTATTCTCTTCCTTTTCAATGTCCTCCTTCAACTGCTGTATGAACTGCTCCTTCTCTCTGACCTGAGAGCGATAAAAAACATTACCATGATTCATCTTCTTGAAAATTATGAGCCCAAAAGGAAATGTTAGGCAATGTAGTCTTCCACTTTTATTTGATGTTGTTTCTTCTTTTCTTTTCATACTTCCTAAACACTAATTTTTCTTTTAAAAAAGCAGATAAAACTCTACTAAATTTAAGGTTGTTTTTTTTAAGTATGTTTTATACAGTGACGACAGATAAACTCTTACCAAACACCACGCCATTGTTTTCTTCAGATTCTCCAAAACCACCTTCATCTCACTGAAGGACGACAAATGTTCGTACCTCTCTTTCTTCTGTAGAAACTCTTGCTTCAGGTCCTTGATACACTGACCACAAAAACATGTGAGAGCTTAAATAATTCGATTTTCTTTCAGCAAAAGAATATACTACATGTACACGTGAAATTAGTCATAGACAAACATATCAGCAGCAAGCAAGCAAACTTCAGCTATAGAGCACAAAACAGAAGTTACAAAGTGCTTTATGGGAGGAAGAACAAGACAAGCAGGATCGAGTGTAGAACCCACAAAATAAAAAGGTATAAAACCAAGAGAAAGCCAAAGAAAACAAATGTGTTTTGAGATGCTGTTTAAAGATGTGCACTGGTATGGTATCAATGTGAAATGTGATTAAGTACATTTACTCAAGTGCTGTACTTAAGTACCAATTCAAGGCACTTTAATTGAGTATTTCCATTTTATGCAACTTCTACTCAGCTACATCTGAAAACAGGGCTGTTTTTAGAGAATCGTGGTTCTCACAGGACAGCGATGGTACAGACATATGATGATCTTATAGAATATCATGCGTTGCTGTAGATTAAACTACCCAACAGTATATAAAGTAGTTAAAATTAGCTCAACTTTAAACAACTACAGCAGTAAAATGCAACATACACATTAATGCAGCAGTAATATTAATCCAGAAACATCATTTATAACAGGAAAACATTTTTCTGCAGAGTGAGTACTTTTACTTTTGATACTTTAAGTCAGTTTTGCTGATAATTCTTACATACTTTTACTTAAGTAAGGTTTTGAATGCTGGACTTTTACTTGTAAAGGAGATTTTTTAGACCATGGCATTGAATAAAGGATCTGAGCACTAGCAGTGGAGTATTTTCAGTGTGGTATTAGTACTTTTACTTGAATCAAGGATCTGAACACCACTGGTATCAGTATCCAGAGGACAGCACATGAAGCACTTCAACTTAAACTTCCACTTTAAGCTAATGATCACTTCCACTGTGTTTAACTAAAAATAAATACCATACATTCAGTAAATATTACCATTTTGAAATCTCTTTACCTAAATTTTCTTGGCTGACAACATTAAGACTTTGTCAAAACTTTTACATCTGTAAAACAGTGAACTGATGTTGAAAGTGTGACGTGTGATAAATGGATGGTAGGACGTGTGTGTGTGTGTGTGTGTGTGTGTGTGTGTGTGTGTGTGTGTGTGTGTTGAACAGAGTACCTCCTCTTGTCTCTCAACCTGCTGTCGTGTGACTGTTTTAGTGTGCTTGATGTGGATGTAATCCCTCTTCATCTGTTCCAGCAGAGTTGCTTTCATGAAGAACTGCAAATGACAAAAGCAGAAAAAGAGGCCAAAAACATTCATTTAAACAAGTGGAAATAAAAATATTATGCAGTCATATCAGCTTCTCTCAACACAGACGTGATCTTAGAATTTGAAGCTCATAAATACAGTGGCAGTGTTGTACCTTATACTTGTCCGATTCATTTTTTGAATGCAGGAACTGTTTACTCATTTCTTGGTTGAGAATGGACACCGGGTTATCCAACTGGAACACACAAAACAAAAGTGCAGTAAGGAGGATGTGTCAGCAACAGCCAAAAACAATTACTACATTTATAAAATGAGTGCAATTCACTGGAAGTTAAAAAGCTGCATAATAAATAAAAAAAAACTTCTTCTAGCTTGGCAGTACCTGGATGTTGAAGTGGTCCAAAATGGCCGTCAACTCCTCCTTCTTGTTTGAGATAAGCTGTCCTAAAATACAAGAGAGAAGACAACTAATGTGGTTCAAAGCTCTGTTGTCCTGAAGGAGATGAGAATATAAGTTGCACGACACTCATTTAGCAGCTATTTGGGCAAATATTTTGATTATCATTTAATCGTTAATAATTTTTCAATTAAAATGAAAACGTTCTCTGGTTCCAGCTTCTCAAATGTGAGAATTGAATGCATTTCTTAGTCATTTATGGCAGTAAAGTGAATGTGAAGCTTTTTTAGATTCTTTTTTTTTTTTTTTTTTAGATGTGTAGTTTGTGGCGTAACACAAGCTATTTGAATACATCACCTTGAGCTGTGGGAAATTATAACAGACATTTTTCCTGACATTTTATAAACAAATCTATGAATCAAGAAAACAATCTGCGGATTAATCAATAATGAAAATAATCGTTAGTTGCAGCCCTGCATGATCACACCTGATACAACCAGCATGCACCTGACAGAGATCATGTGGTTGGTTAAACTGATTGCCGATGTTCAGAAGCAAACTTTTCAATGAGCAGTGCAGTTCAAGTTCCTTTTCTTTACAAAATAACTCAGTGACATTTACAACTTGTGACAAACGTCAGTCCACGTGTGAATGTAAATATGTCTTATATTTACATTCACACTCGGACAGATGTTACAAAACAGTGAAACGGTGCCATGCATATAAAACGCGCGTGTGCAAGTTTATAGAGGAACATTCCTCACCAAGAGTAAAGAATGTACACAGCTTGGAGGGATGAAGGTCTGATTGAAGTGCTTTGTCTTCTCTCCCAAGTGTGTCTGGTTTATTTGACGTTTAGGGAAGGTTTTAATAAGACTTGGACACAGCTGCAACTCAGGAAAGTCACCTGATTTGCCCTTGAGTCTGCAGGTCCGACATCCGTCACAAGAGATCCGATGCTCAATGGAGATGCAGTCGCCGTAGACGTCCCTTTTATAAGCATCCGGTCCTCGGTTCCTCAGCTTCACGGTTATATCTGCAGTACTAGAGAGCAGGCTGTACTGTAACGGCACACACTGGTTAACAAACCACGTAATAAGGATACTCGTCGATTTGCCATTGAGGAATGTTTCTCACTGGGTATAACAACTTACTTTTCACCACTCTTCACAAAGTCCTTCAGGGACACCCCTCTGTTTGTGACGGTGGCCTTTCCGCCGAGGCCTACGATCAAAGCGGTCAGGATGGCACTTTTTCCGCCTGAGAATTAAATTGGAAACATCGCAGACAAGGGATTAAATCACTGCATGGAAAGGATGCCGCAGATGTTACTGGCTCGCAGGCAGAATTTAAGATTGTATGCAAATACACACAAATCACCCAGCCGCACAAATGCTTCAGGAGGGTCGTCTTTGAATAAACAAATTCTTAGTAAGGTGTTAAATGATTTCTTTGCCTAAATGTTAAGCTGCTTTAATTGATTGTTTAGTGCTATTTTCCCTCCACAGGTGAATTAATTTATGCAGAAGCATCTTTAAATATCTAATGTTTATTAAAAAACAAAGCATATCTGTGGATATCACCGCCATGCAACAGACATGACTCTTTTTCTCTCTACTCTTTTTCAAGTAATTACTTTTGAGTAACAGCTCATTCCCCATAAAAACAACAAATTGACTGATAATGTCTTATTCAGACACTTGTTATTCTAATCTACTAAGAGAGGACAACCCTAATTAGGTGGGATTAGATCTGAAAGGATTAGTTGATTAATTGGTAAGTGGATTAACAAAACAAAAAATAATAATAATCTGCAACTATTTTGATAATCGGTTAATCGCTTTTAAAGTCATTTTTCAATATTTGACATTTCAATATTTTAACATTCCCCAGTTCCATCTTTTCACTTGTGGAGATTTATGCAGAGTGAACTCAACATATTTAGGTTTTGGACAGTCTTTTTAAAAATCATCATTATGTTTTTGTTTTTTTATTAAATTGCAATAATAGTAGAGAGATGACAGGGATTGAGGAAAAAGAAAATTGTGACGTGCGTTTTTCCTTGTTTTTATGACATTTTACAGACCTCATGGTTAATCAATTGAGAAAATCTGTATCGTTAGTTGCATAGTTGATACACTCTGTATGAAGAAATAATTTATAAGGTATATAGTAGTGCAGTTTCCCACTGAGATTAATAAAGCACTTTATCTACCTACCTGTCTATCTATCTATCTATGCATATATAGGCAAGACACACAACAGTTACAGTGCACTCCTATATGTTTGTTTTGCCTACAAACATGGATTAAAACTGATTATCAAATGGCCTTTGTTTAAAGGGAGTGTACACGGTGGCTGTCACCCTGGCTGGGTTGTGTGAACTCACAAGCCAAAGGTCACATGACATTTTCAAAATCCGGCTCTTACTTCCATTGTTGCCGACGATGAAATTCACATTGGGCCCAAACTGGAACGGACCGAGCAAATGGTGACACATGAAGTTCTTCAGAGTGATGCTTTCAATGAGGCCAATATCTCCCTAGAAAGGAAACGCACGCAGAGGGCAATATTCACCAGTTATGTAAAGACGAGGAATAAGCGCTTCATGGGGAAACTACTCACTGTGGCAGAGTGGGAGAAGCTGCTGGAAGGTGGTCTCTGGTGGTTTGTGTCATCTGGTGCGTCTTCGATACCCACAGCTGTCACTCTGCAGCTCTTGACAGGTGTCGCATCACTAATCACTTTGCCTTTCCTCTTACTCATTTTGAAACAAGTCACTGGAAATAGAATAAACAGGAAGACTGAAAACACTAATGTCAGTACTCCAGGATATTACTTTGTTACTATAAGCCAGACTTGGACACTTTAGGTCAGTCCTGACAGGCCGCATTATCAGTTTAAAGCCAAGGTTCACTCTAAAACGGTTCAGTTTTGTAGGGCTGTAGTTAATCACAGAGTTTTTTACCCCCTCTACGTTTGAGTTGTGTGGTGTTGTACGCTTGTGATGCGAGTATGTGTTTTGTGTTAAACTGAGGAAAACGATAACAAAACCTCTGGCAATGGACATCCTGAGGAAGATGCAAGACTTCAAATACCCACATTATTTTCTTTTACATGAAACTTATGTTTGAATTGTGACAAAATGTGCTGTTATCAGCCTTTAACTATGTCCATTGGTCAATGCTCTAAACAAGTTCCTCCTGTTTAGAAACTGAGTTTTGCTATTTTGAGAAGTGTAAAAATGTGACGTCAGACCTACTGCAGGGTAATATTTGAAGATACTGAATAGCTAGAAAACTGGTTTCAAAGAATGAGCATGTAGGAAAAAAAAGAAAGTAAGCCTTTTGTCTTCAAGTCAGGAAGCCACCGCCTAAAACCAGCACTAACACAACAGCAACAGGTGCTATTGTGTAACTATGCTCTGCAGATCAACATTTACTCCAGCTTTTGTGCTTCCAAATGTTTTCTAACTGATTCACAGTGGGATTTATTAGATCTTAATAAACCTATTTCAAAAGGTTTTGTGTATGAATATGACATAGGCCTAGGTCTGAATCACTATTCCTAGGCAATCATGCTATGGGATATCTAGAAGAAAGTCAGATAACCATGTTGTGTTTTTTCCCACCACTCAGCAGCATTTAAGAAAGTATTTTCAAGACTACACACCAAAGTCCAATATTGCTCTTTGACTTACAGCCACTAGACAGCAACAGGTGCCTTTAAAACACTTCAAACTTCTGGTAAACTTTAGCTTCTTTTTGGATCACAAACAAATATGACAAGCTTGTTATAACTTCGCCTACCATAGTGCGATTGCCTGTGTGTGGAGCCTGCAAAAATAACATGGTCATGGGGAGACAGCGCACCGTTTTTAAGACTTCCTGGTCAGAGTGAGCTGAACTGCAGCAGCAGTGAGACAGTTGTGGGTGCCGCTCAAACACGGAACCGAGATCGTGCTGCGTGATTGGCTGTCCGCCTACCTGTGTGTGCGTCTGCAACTGAATCTCACGGTTTTTTTTAATGAAAAGGTCTCAATGTAAACATCAACTGTCTTTAAATCGTGCAGCATTTGGACTTCAGCACATATAAACAAATTTAAACTATTAAAAACAGTCTGCTTGATATCTTGCATGTATTTCTACGAGGCAATATTAATCCTCCAGAGGAGATTGCGGTGCAATCAAACAGTTTAAAAACCCCACGTGAGTGACCGCCCTCCCGACCTCCTGCAATTGAATCCTATGATGGGTCACCTGCACCAAACACGGTGAGAAAAGACGAACCGATTTATTTTTAATTCTCTAACAGTCTGCAAGTTGGTGTAAGTAGCTGTAAGTGTATCAGATCAATAAACGGGGTAGGAGTTGAGTGCTTAAGATGAAGCCGCACGCCTGTAACACACCTTGAAAAGCGACGTGAAGCGCGTGTGTGGTGTTGAGCATAAATCTTGGATAGTGGGATGTTATGCTTCATTCATTTGTGACAAGCGGCACCAAGTAAAAAAAAAAGGTGGAGGTGAGGTTTGCAGATACAGGCCTATACCTGCCGGAGGGACGCAGGTTGCATTTCCTTCATGGTGCCGGATTTCAACATTAAAGTTGCTGGCTGATGATGCTTTGCAATTGTGTTGCAAGGGGTTGAAGGTGTGAGACCTTTTGAGAGCAGTAATATGCTCTGATACAAGCTAGTCATTAACCAGCTTGAAGCGCAGTCATCCAGACAGTAGATTGAGACACGGCAAACACTAGCCTATATAGAATTCAGATGGGACTAAATATGACATTTGTATGGATAATACCAGCACATATATATAGGAATCAAAGAAGCCACAAAAACGAATCACATTGACATAATAGCACCCTTTAGTAAAACAGTATACATTATTTAAAATAGGAAAACATAATACTACAGAAAGGGGCTTTGGTAGACACCGGGTAAGTAAGAAAGCCAAATAATACATTTTCATAGGAGAGGGAAACTTCAGAAACAATATAATGGGAAATAAATGTCCAGACATCTTGCCAAAAAAGTAGAAGAGGGCGAGTTCAGGCCGGTGGAGTGAGGCAGGCGAGCTAATGAATCTACACACTCCGAGACAGTAGGTGGCGGTATGCACCTTTTTTTTTCTTTTCTATTAATCTATCGGGAAATGTTTATGATCTGCTTGTTGTGAAGTTGTTGCCTTGTGTGAAGCCCTTTGTAACGTGCTTTTAGAAAAGTGCTCTATAAATAAAGATTATTATTATTATTATTATTATTATTATTATTATTATTATTATTATTATGATGATGATGGCTGTTTTCTGTGCGTAGTGTTTTATGCTGTCGGGTTTGAATGTGTGTGTTTTCATGTATTTCAGACCTCCCTGCTGGGTTGAAGTTTAAGTAGTTGCTGGTAGCAAAGTAGATCGACGTACCAGGGTATTTTAAAGTTTTTAATTATGTAGTTTTTAACATTTAGTCAGTAGGCCCTGTGTATTTTAATATTTGGTAAAGGTAACACTTGGTAATTTAGACTGTTAATATTTGTCGCCCTGCAGAGCATCTGTGGTCCATCAGCTGCTCTTGCAGTGGGACTATTTTCGTTGTTTGTTTGCTGAGGTCGAATCCCAGGCAGGCAGGCAGGCAGGCAGTCAGGGCAGGCTTAAGGTGCGACGTGGTTGTTAATTGTTTGCGGTGAAAATAATCACTCCACGTGTGTAAACTTTGGAGGAGCGTGCGAGACTTATTGATGACAGTGTGCACTGGTGTGTTAGTGGACCTCAGCTTCTGCCCTGTTAGTGATAGCTGGGAAGTCAACTGTCTGTGAGGAGGTTAAGGTGGGCGATTTTGCAGCTGCACTGAAGGATTAGAGCTAATAAGGCATCACAGAAACGTGTGTTAGTTTTAGGATGAGTCAATTCTGGATTGAAATAACTGATTTGTGGAGACTGATTCTTATGATTACAACGCATTTTAAACACGGGACAATCGTGTGTTCCTGTTTAGTTAACAGTATTTTATGATTGCTCAATTGGTTCAACGTTCACAACAGTTTGTGCAAAACGCTTAATTCAAAGACCTAAAGTGGCCAAAATCTCACTCACAATTTAAACACAAAGGGTTTTTACTTGTATCCAAAAGTGCAAAAAAAAAAAATCACTTGCACAGTCATCAGAATACATCCTCTTCACATTAGCACAATATGTCAACGCTTACTAAGCTTCCAAATGTGTCAACCAGCAAGCATTTCTCCTGATTTTATCATCATTACCCTGGTGAGCGCCATGAACATAATTGCTAATCACTTCACCAAAGTGCAGAAAGAAAAAAAGGAAAAAGAAATTAATTTTTTCCCTTTTTGATTACTGTCAAAATATTGCAGCGTAGTGTAAATTGCAGTTTAATGTTATATGCTTCCCAGCATTAAAGTATTACTGCAGCCCCCTTTAGGCCTATATTAGATGATTACCTAAACCTACAATTGATTGAAATATCTAAAGCTTTCGTGTCTTGAATTGTAAATATTGTAATTCCTTGCAGAACATTCGGCCTACAACTCTTAATAATGGGAACATGAAAACTAACCTTTGAATTTGTGACGCTGTACGCGAGGTGACTGTCACTTGGAGAAAGTTGTATACTGAGATTGTTCACCCATACAAGTTTTATGAGACATCTCGGACATAAATGAAGTTAAAATTCCAGTTCATACCTGTTCTTGTTAAGCAGACGGACAGTGGATGGAACCAAATTCCAATTTAGTGAATCTCCTAATCTTTGGTTTGCGCTGAAGCTGCCTTAGCTTGTAGTGTTTAGTGTGGAAATAATCTGTCAAGTCGCTATCCGTGCATGTTGGTGTGGGTCTACTTGTGACCAGTGTTCCTCTTTGCAGATGCAGGTTTCCTGTGTTTGACATGTGTTCACATGATTCATGAGATGTTTCCTTGTTGTATTTGGAGTTTGTAACTGGTGCCACACCAACCTCACAGTGACTATCAGGCTTCTTTGCACAGAGGTAAATGGGTCAAATTAAGTTGAATGTTAATTATCAGTGGCAGTGGTGGAAGAAGTGCTCAGATCCTTTTATTTAATGCCACGGTCTAAAAAAATCTCCTTTACAAGTAAAAGTCCTGAATTCAAAATGTTACTTAAGTAAAAGTACAGAAGTATTATCAGAAAAATGTATTTAAATTATCAAAGTAAAAGTACTTGTTATACTCTCTTACTTATACTGACTATTCAAGCAGATTAAGTGCACAGATGGAAACTGAAAGACCTATTTTTCTTCAACATTAATACATTTATTTTTTCTATTTTGCAGGTACATTTGACCTTTGAGCTTCACAATGTGTTCAATTCCTGGACTTCCAACACCAGGATCAGAAGTACCCGTTCTCATTACGAGGGTAAACCTAAACCCCAGTTGTGGTCTTGTGGAATTATGGGTTAATATGGATGTTGAAAAGAAGCATATTTATGAGCAGATGAGAGAGGAAATTCAGATTCGTAAAAGGAAGTTTTATGCATCAGAAGGAAAACCAGGGGACCTCTGTCTGGTTTGCATCAGTGACACCTGGCACAGAGCTCGGATTGTATCGATTCAAAGTGAAACTTGCAATGTTTTTCTAATTGACCAGGGACAGCCCCATATCAGTACAAGTGAAGCTTTAGCATGGGGCCAGAGTGACAGTTTTCGCCTTCCTCCTGAAATTGAATCGTGCATGCTCGCAAATGTCCTCTCCCTTGAGAATAACTGGCCTGAAAGAGCCACAAAGTTTTTGAAGTCTCTGCCTGGCAAGAAGTTTAAGGGACTTGTTCAACATGTGTTGATGCCAGACAGGACCATTCTTCTAGACATACCAATTGTTTCCAAGCACATGTGCAAGTTTGGAGTTGCAAAGAAGATACCAGTCGACGAGTTCAAATGCCTTGTACTGAAATATCTTCATTTACCCAAAGGAGAGGCTTCTGAGGCCCACCGCGCAACACAGGGACTGAATCTGAATGTTAGTTGCCAACTTGAGAAGCATGATGAATACTTTTACCCAGAACTATTAACTGACACTTTTGAAACTGTTTATGTGACAGAGGTAACTAATCCACAGAACATTTTTTGCAAACTCCTCATTTTTTCCAAGGCAGTGAAGATATTATCAGAGCAGATCCACCAGCACTATGAAGAAAGCTCAGATTTAGGAGAGGCACCACCACGGACCTGCGGGGATCCGTGTGCTGCTAGAGGGGTAACCGGCAGATGGCATCGCTCGTTACTAAAGCAAAGCGTGACTAGCGATGGTGCTGTAGAAGTCTTGCATGTGGATGAAGGAAAAACTGAATTAGTCCCAGTTGGAGACATCAAACCACTGCATGGAAAATTCCTGAGAATGCCAGTTGTCACATATCCTTGTTCTCTTGGTGTAAAAGATAATGGCACAGGGTGGACTACAGACCAGACTGATTACTTGAAATCAAAGCTCCTGAACCGGAAAGTCATAGCAAGGTTTGACCACCACAACACACCCCAAGATGTGTATTATGTCACTCTCTATGCATCTAATGCTGCATCCATAAACAACAGTTTTATAGAGAAAGCCGGACTTCTTCCACGCTCTAAAACTGAACAAGATTCACATGTCCAGAATGAACCCATTCCCTCATCATTTCTCAGTTCACTTGGAGATGATCGATGCGTGGATTTACAGAACAAAGTCAACGTAAATGATGGTGGTTTACTAGAGGAAATTTTGCCAAGCACCAAGAACCTAGCAGTCAATGGCAGGAGAGACGATGTACCCGCTTCTGGTGCTGATGATGTTCATGTCGAAGATGGCTCAGAACGTCCAGACTCTCTAATACAGAGCAATGGGCATTTTTCAACAGGTTTCCCCTCTGAGGTACAAAATGCTCATGATGACAATGTGTTTACCGTAGGAAGTAGTGTCAATGTAAAAGTATCTTGCATTGAAAGTCCACAGAAGTTCTGGTGTCAAAAAACAGAAAATGGTGATTCTCTTGGACTCCTGATGCAAGACCTGCAAAACCACTATGCATCCACCCACCCTCAGCCACTTGTTGAGTCCACCTGTGTCGCCCGTAATCCAGACAATGACATGTGGTACAGAGCAAGGATCATTGCAAGTGACCACTCCCCTGTTGTTGATGTGAGGTTCATAGACTATGGTCAAACTCAAAAGGTCCCTCTGCGAAATGTGCGCCCCATTGATCCAGCGTTCTTACGGCTGAATGCACAGGCTTTTCAGTGTTGCATATTCAATCTGAAGAATCCCACTGCCGTCACTTGGACTGATCAGAAGTTTGTGGATTTAAGTGCTTTGTCAAATAACGGCTTGAAATGCATTGTAAAAGCTATAACGTCTGATGAAGAAGGTCTGCTACTTCACGTAGTAGATATTGAAACACCATCTGACAGTGCATGCAAGCTTCTGGCTCAGAAATGTGCACAGGCTGAAGCTCACGTGCAAATTCCACCACAGGTCCCGTCAGATGGATACAGTTACTCCACACACAATATTGAGGTCGGGGGAAAAGAAAAGGTGTTGGTAACCTCTTCAGAGAATGTCAATCACTTCTACTGCCAACTGGACAGGAATGTTCATTTATTTGAGAAAGTGACAAAAAATGTTGAACAACTCATTGGCCAGCCACAGTGCACAGATCACCCACTTGGACTTAATAGCATTTGCTTTGCTAGGTACACTGATAATCAGTGGTACAGAGGTCAAGTAGTAGAAATGTCTCCAAAACTTACAGTGCGCTTTGTGGACTATGGTGAGACCCTTGCAGTGAATGAATCTGATATTTGCCCCTTTCCAGCTGAAGCAAGTTTCGCCAGGTCTGTTCCTGTGCAGGCTGTTCCACTGGGACTGTTTGATGTCCCTGCAGAAGTGCCACAGGAAGTCAACCACTGGTTTGCAGATCATGCTATTGGCTGTAATTTGACAATTTCAGTGGTAGCAAAAGGGGCAAAAGGGAAGCTAATTGTCGAACTGTTTGATGGACCTGTGAATGTAAATGTGAAAGTCAGAGAGAGGATATCAAAGATGACGCAACTAAAGATGCCTGGTCTCGTTCAGCAGACTGACCAGCAGCTCTCCAACAGCTCAAAACACGCTAGTGTGCCAAGTGAGGACTGTTTAACGCAAGAGCTCATGAACGTATCGGTATTAACGAAGATGACAGAAGAAAATAAAATCAACAGCAGCAATGGAATGTGTGCTGGAGATGAGCTAATGATGAGTTCACAATCCATAACTAATGTCTTTGCACCAGAGCTTGAACATGGAAAGACATTGGATGAAGGAAGAAAACCAACTTTGGATGCCTTTCTTAAGGACAAAGAAATGGTGTTGGCAGAGACTTTCATACAAGGTGGCCACAGTGACTCTTGTGAAATCACACAACTTTCCCTTCCTTCTTGCCCTGAGGAAAATGTGAACATCTGCATATACAAGAGGCCAGACATTTCTATAAACAAGATAGAGGAGGTGTATGCTTCCTGCATTGTTGGACCACATTACTTCTGGTGTCAGTACGCCAACACAGACGATCTCACCAAAGTGTCAAGGCCTGCTCAGGAAGCAGGACAGGCACAGCAGGACATAATGTTCCCAGAGACTCTTGGTCCTGGCAGTCCATGCCTTGCTCTGTTTTCCAGTGATAAACGGTGGTATCGAGCTCAAGTAATTCACAGAGTTGACAATGCATTCCATGTTCTGTTTATTGACTATGGAAATGAGTCTGATGTTGACATCAAGAATGTGAGACCACTACCTCAGAGTCTGCTGGATGAGGCTCCGCAGGCCTTTTTGTGCTCTTTGAATGGATTTGATGAGTCCAGGGGCTCCTGGGATGACAAAGTTTATGATGATTTCTACAATCTCCTGGTTGATAAACCACTCAGAGTAATGGTGTTCAACATGGAAGACCATTCGAAGATTTTGGTTCCTCAATATGCAGTGCAAATAGAGTGTGAAAATATGGTTGTAAATGACGCAATGCAGACATACTGGAAACCAGTTGCCACAGAACATGTAATGACAGAAAACCCTCAAACAGAAAACATACTCCAGGGTGGTCAAACTCAGTCCAACATGGCCCAACTTAGTGTTTCCAAAGGAAATGTGAACATCTGCATATACAAGAGGCCAAACATCTCTATAAACAAGATAGAGGAGGTGTATGCTTCCTGCATTGTTGGACCACATTACTTCTGGTGTCAGTACGCCAACACAGACGATCTCACCAAAGTGTCAAGGCCTGCTCAGGAAGCAGGACAGGCACAGCAGGACATAATGTTCCCAGAGACTCTTGGTCCTGGCAGTCCATGCCTTGCTCTGTTTTCCAGTGATAAACAGTGGTATCGAGCTCAAGTAATTCACAGAGTTGACAATGCATTCCATGTTCTGTTTATTGACTATGGAAATGAGTCTGATGTTGACATCAAGAATGTGAGACCACTACCTCAGAGTCTGCTGGATGAGGCTCCGCAGGCCTTTTTGTGCTCTTTGAATGGATTTGATGAGTCCAAGGGCTCCTGGGATGACAAAGTTTATGATGATTTCTACAATCTCCTGGTCGACAAACCACTCAAAGTGACGGTGTTCAACATGGAAGACCATTCAGAGATTGCAGTTCCACAGTATGCAGTGGAAATTGACTGTGAGGGTGTGGTTGCAAATACAGTAATGCAGAAATACTGGAAACCAGTTGCCAAAGAACGTGTTTTGATAGAAAGCCCTAAAACAGAAAACATACTCCAAGATGGTCAAACTGAGTCCAACATGACACACCTTATTGTTTCCAAAGGAAATGTGAACACTTGCATGTACAAGGAGCCAAAGATTTCCAAAAACAAGACAGATATGGTATATGCCTCTTGTATTGTTGGACCACATTACTTCTGGTGTCAGTACGCCAACACAGACGATCTCACCAAAGTGTCAAGGCCTGCTCAGGAAGCAGGACAGGCACAGCAGGACATAATGTTCCCAGAGACTCTTGGTCCTGGCAGTCCATGCCTTGCTCTGTTTTCCAGTGATAAACAGTGGTATCGAGCTCAGGTAATTCACAGAGTTGACAATGCATTCCATGTTCTGTTTATTGACTATGGAAATGAGTCTGATGTTGACATCAAGAATGTGAGACCACTACCTCAGAGTCTGCTGGATGAGGCTCCGCAGGCCTTTTTGTGCTCTTTGAATGGATTTGATGAGTCCAAGGGCTCCTGGGATGACAAAGTTTATGATGATTTCTACAATCTCCTGGTCGACAAACCACTCAGAGTGACAGTTTTCAACAACACGGAGGATCATCCAGAGGTTGCAGTTCCTCAGTACGCAGTGGAAATTGAGTGTGAAGGAGCGGTTGTAAATACACTGATGGAGAAATACTGGGAAGGATTGGACGCAGACCATGCCTTGGCAGAAGGTTTGGGATCAGGTTAGTAGACTATACTTGGTGTCACTCTTTGAAACCAATGCCATTAATTAATTAATGCCATTTGATCTCTCGTGTTTAGTGGACCAGGATGCTGAGGAGAGGCTTAAAGTAATCAAAAAGCTGTCAAATGAATGGTAGGACTTGATTTGTTTTTCTCATCCAATTTGTCCTCTACAAGGAAATTTAATAATGTTATGAAGGTTATCCTGGGATAAAAACCTACTGCAGTAATACTGAATACTGAAACTAAAACAACAAAAAAGTGATTGTGATACCTGCATGAAATGACATGTCTAAATATCAGTAATTCACCAAAGTCAATTCCTAGAAATAGAGAATGATGAAAGCACTTTTAATTTTAATGTTTTCAAAATGTGATCTAATCTTTGTGTGTTTGTTTCAGCTCTGGACCCAGATAAATGCTCATGTGGACACCCAGTTGTGACAGAGCAGTCTTGACTTTTATAAACGGACAATGCATATTTGTCTTGTTAGAAATTTTACCAACTCCAGTATTCCTAACTAAATGAAATGAAGCTTATCATTTGGTTAATTTGTGTCAATAAATATATATACAAATACCTGCATGGATGAATAAGAGTGTGAATTTTTAAAATGGATTGTACACATTTGAAGAGTCTGCTTTGCAGGTTTTGTTAGCTATGCAGTTCCTTTCAAACGACCAGGGAATAACTTCTTGCTCTTCAGCATTAACTATGTTGAGTTTTACAGTGCCTTGGCTTATTTATGTTGAGATGAAAATGAGCAAATTTGGGTATCAGTTATGATGCTGGAGCTTAAATCTTGAGTTGCACTTCCGAAATTCTGAAATCCTTACAAAAACAAGCATACCAAGGCTCAAAGACAAACTTTCAGACCCATCAGCAGTCCAGTCCACATTTAAAAAGTGATCCATAGAGACAAGACACACTACAAAGAGACGTTTTTAAAGTTTGACAATGATTACATTTTTATAACATATCCACCATTGATATAGGCTGCCAGATCTTTAAATAAATGTTTCATTATATCCAATTCTTTCATGTCATTGTTAAACACCTACTGGCAACACATAAAGCTATTCATAAGACTATTTTAAGATTATTTTAGACATGCATCAATAAGTTTGATTCATGTGTTTTGTCAGTGTGTTGCAGATATTTTTCCAAAAAGTGCGGGCTTTAATACACAACCAGGTGTTTAAAAACAAAAAAAAAACCCCTCTGTTAAATCAGGTTTGGATTCATGTAGCTTCTGTGGTGTGAGGTAGGGTTCAATAAGGAAGTTGTATAATTCTGTACTTAGCACTGATAGTAGCTCCATTTCAGATTTATGCTGGTCTATCTTTCGACTCCCCCTCAACAATAAAGAGTACATTCTTGCAATGAATATGTATACATCCACCATGAAGCAAGTTATCTCGATCACTGATAACAGGTATAGCCTACTCATTTCTAAGTAAAAATCTTAACAAGATCATTTTTTTCATATTTCCTAGCAGTCTTCTAGATATTGTATTAATTTATGATGCCAAGTCTCCAGAATTCTACTAGTCACAGTCATATGTGAGTTATCTTGTTCCAAACGTTGTTTAGATGACAGTCAAAAAGGTGTTTCTATTAAGATTTTACAGAAATGCTATCACTACTTTAGGCAAAAATGTTGACTGTATTGAGTGGTTATATGGTCATGTTTTTATATATAAATTACGTAGTTACATTAAAACTGTAGGCTGTAAGTATTAGTATTAACCTTTCACTTTAAATAGATTAGTTAGCTAGGTGTTATGAATCCACAGTCAGTTTCGCCATGTTGTTCTGAATGACGTCAGGCTAATGTTAGCATAACGTCGCTTAGCTTAAATTCTTCATTCACAAACTTTTAAAAGTTTACGTAATTCTTTCTCCGCGACTTTAAATGATATTTTATAAGCATATACGCCCATTAAGTTTAATCTCTTCAGTCTGTCATGTACTTAAAAGAGACACACCGTGGTTTCATCCCCATCTCCAGCAGGGGGCAGCATTACCGTTTACAGGTTCAAGTTAGCGCTTGGCTCCATCTTGTGTTGATCAACTGTTGCTAGGCAACCTTTGTAACGACATGACAGACTTGCACCAGGCAGCAGCAGCGGGGGATTTCGATCAAGTTGAGGAGATTTTGGGGCAAAATAGATGCAATCCCAATCAGAGAGACATCGACTGGAGCTACAAGACACCTCTTCACTGGGCAGCAGCTAAAGGTAGCTAGTGGGTCAATGGAAATGTAGCCTACTGTATCCTTTTTCCTGATACACCTGCAGGTCTTAATATAATTTACACCTGTAACCGGTCAAATACTGCTTTGTTGACTATAGAGGTCACGGGAATGGGTGTCCAAAATGAAAGTGGACAGTTTCATATATGTCCCTCTTTTCCTACATTGGTGACTTCAACTGGAATTAGCTGTTTCTCAGTCTAATTTATTTGTGCTGAGTGCTGTAAATTTAAAGGCGCTTAGTTTTTTTAAGGCAAATTACATCCGCATAATGGGGGGTTGAAAGATGAATTATAATCATTTTTGTGCTTCTCAAATGATCAGAATTTAACTTATTGGCCTGTTTTTACTCCTGTGTTTTGAGGTTTAAACAGAAAACAACAATAACTTGGATTTAGTAGCAATTCAGTATTACTGTGTTTATATTATTATATATTATTATAAGACCTGTCAGTCAATTTGGGATTGATTTGTTCCAATCTTCAAACGATTATTTTCATTATCAATTATTCGATGGATTATTTTTTTCAATTAATTGTTCAGTTTATATAATGTCAGGAAATCTTAAAATATGTTCATCACAAGTTCCCAGAGCCCAACATCTTCAAATGCAATGACATAAAACAAAGAAAAGCAGCAACTGGTCACATTGGAGAAACTGGAAACAGCTTGATAAATGACTAAAACAATTAATCAGTTATCAAATTTGTTGCCAAGAAATTGTCTGTCGATCAACTAATTGATATATTGTTTTGTTGCATTACTGAATTTATTGGTTTTTCTGTTGCTTCCTCCACACTTCCTCTTATTTCTTCCATCTACATCTTCTTTTCCTTTACCACAGTAAATAAGAATTTGTTTTAACAGACTACATTTTAAAAAAATCACCAGGTTCTTAAATGCACGTCAGATCACACTGTGATGCCTTATCCACAGGACATACAGAAACGGTCAGGATCCTCATTGAGCATGGAGCCAGGCCGTGTCTTAGGACAGAGCATGGATGGACCCCTGCACACTTTGCCGCAGAGTCCGGCAGGCTGGCTGTGCTGCGGCTGCTGCACTCCCTCCATGCCCCTATAGACAAGGAGGACTGCTGCGGAGACAAACCAGTGCGGATAGCTGAAATATATGGACACCAAGACTGTGTTAGATTCCTTAAAAAGTATGAAACGAAGCCCAGTTTTCCAATTCTTCCACCACTGGTTTTACTTCATTCTGTGAATCATACTTCATTTTCACACTTGTGTCATACTTTAATTGAACTTTTAAATACAAAGCTTTTCTTTCAAATACACAGCCCAGTAACCTTATACAATGACTTTATACATCAGTTAAATAAGTAAATTGCCCTGTTTTTGTATGTTGCAGAGCAGAAATTGAGTGCCAGGCCTACCGCAAGATGGCAGCCCAAAAGGGGATTTCAATGGATGACACAGATGAGGAGTGGGCAGAACAGAGCAAAGAAAATGAAGAAAATGGGATCTCTAAAAACAACAGTCAGACGTAGGCCTAACTCCCCTTTACACAACAAAGTGTGTGACATCCTTGTAGCCTTTCAGTTGACACTGTTTCTGTGGCATTTCAGCACTTTAGTACAATTGAAAAACATGTAATATACAGTATTGCTTAAACCATTTGACATTAATATGTAGTACTAAGAATCTAGCTGGAAATCTTTCCTGTCAGAAACACAGATATCTACTAAACAAACATTATAACATTGTACACTGGACTTGTATCACAGGTAATAAACCAAAATAAACAACAAAAAAGTAGTCAAATCAGAGAGTAAATGTATCTTATTATTATGCTATTATCTGTGGTTTTATGTCTAAAATGTAGTTTGTTTTGATTTAAGATTGCACATATTTGAGAGGTTTTTTACTTCTTAATAGAGTCTAACTTTGTGGAGCTGTCATTAGTCGATGCTGGAGCCTGGAGAACAGAGGAGATGGATGTGTAAAATTAATCAGTAGTCATTGTGGTATTTTACATATGAGTAAACCCAGTTTAGTGCACTTACATTGGGTTTTAGATGGTTCAGCAGTGCTTCACGGGTCTGTCAAAATTGGATTAAAACATTTTCAGTGATGCCATACTTCATGGTTGTGGTTTATAACATTTCTAATTACACAGTTAACTTCTTAAAAAAGTCTAACTTGTGACAGTGTGTTGTAATTTGGATACACTCCTGATTTTGCTGTAGAACCCCAATAGTGACCCCAAATCCTAAAATTTCTAATATATGTTGATGTTTTAAAACTCACCACAATTCCCGAGAAATGTCTTCAGTGTAAAATGGGCTTTTTGTACCTAAAATCATGGAGTGTATGTATCCTTTAAGGAATAGTTCGGCATTTTGGGAAATAGGCTTATTCGCTTTATCACCAAGAGTTAGCTTGAAAAATGTGGGGTGTGTCAGTACACTGTGACATCACTGGTGTTATAATAACCATCAGTGATGCTGTGCGTGGTCAGAGGTAGGGCTGGACAATAAACAAAATGTATTTGATTGTTGGCATTCTGAATCTTTTACTGGTCTAAATTTACTCTCATCACAGTTTAAAATTAAACTAAGGACGGCTGCAACAACTAGATGTTCAATCAGTCATATTATTATTAGCTTTCGAGATAAATTTGGCAATATAGATTTTAGATCATGGAGTTTTATTTCCCCAATATTCCTCAGCTAGCCTCATCTATATCTACTTAGGTTGCTAGGAATGTGGCTGCATTGAATTCTGGTCTATTGAAGCTACTTAAGTTTGGTTGATATGATTGCAGGATGGTGATTCAAGAGAAGCCGTTTCCCTTTTTATTTTCTGCTGGTCTACTACCAAAGTAGCACAGTACCAAACAACATAATTGATCCAGAAATGCAAGATACATTATGATTTAGGTTGGCATTTTCTTTTAAGAAGTAAAACGACCTTACCAGTTTGTCCCCCAGGCATGTGGTTAACAAAATGAACAAACCCTGCAAATGAAATGTCAGAGGTTACTAAACAAGAAATACCTTTACTGGTCCAGATGTTTAGTGGAAGATTATATTATGCTTACCTGGAATGCGTTCAGCAGGGTAAAGGCATAATTGACTGCGTAGGCTATGACTCCATTTGTGAGGTCAAGAAGCATTACAGCAAACCCAAAAATCCAAGTCACACCGAAGATTGGAGTCAGAAGAATAACTGTCCTTATGACAGTTAGGGCAGCCTTTTTTTCTTTTTCATGAGATTTTTCTGTATTCTGTGGGCGATCCAAAAGCTTCATAATTACCACCAGCATGGAGAACACGTTGACGAAAACAATTATACCAACTGGTATGACAAACGTATGGATGGACCCTTTCAGAGGTCCAGTATAAAGCAACCAACAGGTGTCCTTGGAGAAGTACGAACCTTCGGCACCATTATTGGCAAGAAACGTGATAGCAACAATAAGCAAAGGACACACATAGCCCAGGACTAATGAGAACCTCAGGTAGTTTTTCTTGCTCACACTATGGAACAGGAAAACTGCTTGGTGAAGAAGCGTGCTGCTCAGACACAACATCCAAAAGAACATGGACAGGTAACAGAAATGCTTCAACACCACAAAGGTCTCACACCAGATTAGTGAAATATCCTCTGGGTTAGACGATGCTAAAAAACAGCAATCTGCAACTAGCAAACACAGAGAAATGTTTACGTGGGCAGTATGGCGTAAATATAAAGTATTTGTCTTAACTACAGCGCTCCAGACGACCAGTTCAATCACAAGGCTGATAATGAGTGACATGATTGATACAGATAGTCCGACGTAGGTTATCTCATTTAACCCACTGATCTCCAAGGGATACTTTGACATTAGAATGGCAAATGAGGACAAATGGCTGCAAACGCATTGTCCCTCTTCAGAAGAATCACTCGCCCCCTCCCAACTGCATCCATCTGATGACCACGTTCTGGTTTTGTTGTCCCATGAGACACATGTTAACTGAACGTTGGGAGGCCTTGGTTTGTGCAACTGAAACGTAATTTTAACATTAACTGAATCCAATTGTTTCCTTTCAGTAGTTGTTGACACAACGTAGCTGTTAACCTCGTACTTATCATCTGTATTGGGCAAATAGTTCTCCAGTTCTTTAAACCCAGCTGTTTTTACACTGCCAGGGTCTGGACTAAGAAGATTGACGGTGACATTTAACACCTTGTTGGTACATGGTAACCCCTGTGCCCCTGAGCAACTGCTTACAGCTACCTCTACATTTGTTTTTTTAGTGACACCTGTTATGTTTGACACCTGAATTAATTGCTCAACAGAACTCAAATATCTCTCAGCCAATGACATATTGCTGTCGTTATTTGTTACCCATGAGTTTTGAAGAGACTTGTCCAGCAAATTGCTGGATGACTCCAGAAAGTCCTGAAAAGAAAGAAACTTGTTTTAATTACGGTTGATTCAAGTAAAGCCTTTCGCCTGGTTGTATTAATTATGAAAAAGAATATTAGGGTTACATGGATACGTGGAAAATATGTCTGTTTGGCAGTATTTACACTGAATATTGGCACAAAATAATCATTGAATGGCTATTTCAGAAAAAATACCGACCATAAATAGTATCAAAAACGGGGTTTGATTTCATGAAAATCTTAAGGGATATAACTTTAAATGAAAAATGTAAGCAATTCCCTTTTCGCCTCCATACCTATCAATTGAAACTCATTAATAACATTCAATAAGGATTCTGTAATACTTACATTTGCTGCTGATACATTTGGCTGTATGTTGTTCTTTTGACTCAGACTGAAGAATACGTGAACAGATGCATTTAAATTGGCGAAAGTGTTGACAGTCTGTGTGTTATTAGTGATATTATGAAGACGGGAAAATACTTGTGCAGCATTTTCGTTTAGTGAGCCAAGTCCAATGTCAGAAATCTGGAACAACAGTGGTTTATGGGTGATGATTAATTGTGTCAAAATGTAAAGTGTCATCTATCGCTAAGGATTTCGTCTCCAAAAAGCTGAGGCTGACTATTTAATGCCTAAAAGTTAGATAATCCTTTCTGTAAAAAAGATCATTTTTTAATGTCTTTCTGCCCAAAGTAGATTATAGCTTTTGAATAGCTGGCTATTGTAATGTATTGCTTTATATTCTGCTAATATGAGTTGGTTTGGTATGAGTCTCTTTTCTATCAAATGATGGAGATCTCCTTTTATAAGCTTCAGTTATGAAAGTTAGACTTACGATTGCACTTTGCAGCACATTGTTCAAATCCTGGTTCACACACGATGAAACCTCCGCGCCCCACTGTGCCTTTTGCAAGCTGAAATGATTAGTGGATAAATCGATTAGTCAATTAACACAAAATGAATCGTCAATAAATATGATTATAAATTTAATTGTTGGAGGCAAGTCAAGTCAATTTTATTTATATAGCCCAATATCACAAATCACAAATCTTCCTCAGGGGGCTTGAATATTGAATATTTGCAAGTTTTCTTAGTCTTATGTAATAGTAAAATGAGTATCTTTGGATTTGTACTGTTGTTTGAACAAAATAAGTAATTTTTCACTATTTTAGGACAATATATTGACCAAACAATTAATGGATTAATCAGAAATGCCAACAAAAAAAAAAATAATAATAATTAGTTGCAGCCCTACCATTTCCTTGTTCTTTGTCCAGCTGCGTTATTGCATTTTAACACTGCAGTGAACCCAGTTTTGGTGTCTCCCCAGTCACCTTCTCCTGGACAGTATGACTGATTTACTGTTTTGAAGAACAAAAGTTAAGGGTTGATTTATCATTTATTACATGTGTTAACTAAAATGACTAATATCTGTACAAAGTTAACTTCAGGAGAACAAGAAGTTAATCTGAAATTCTGCTGGTGCATGTGAAGATCACTGAGGCATAACATTTTTCATATATCATACTTATATTCACTGTGTCTGAAATCACTCCCCCGTTAACTCAGTATTCCTTACATCAGTGGTTCCCAACCTGGGGGTCGGGAAACCCTAAAGGGGTCACAGGTTCAGTTCATTCTTGACATTGAAAAAACATATCTGTGAAAAAATATTCTAAACTAAGTTCACTTACTAGCTTCAAGCTATGGGAGTAGTAGTATAAGAAATAGCAGCATATATAACATTATTCTATTTTTTTATACATTTTCTATTTCTACATAATACTATATTACTACTGTATTGTTATTATTGTATTTTTATATTATGTTCTATATCATTTTTGCATATTTCATAGCATTGTATTGTCACTGCATAGTGTCTATATATTACATATACTGCACGTATATTGTATATCACATTATATACTTAAATATATTATTATGTATAATGTACTTATTCATACCTATACCTATATACTGTAGTTCAGAGATTATGGCTGCTGGAGTTTTATATATATATATGTTTTTAATTTTCACCTCTAATTATTCTCTCTTTTAAATCTCTTGTTATTAATTAAATTAATTAATGTTTTATTCATTTCATTTCAAGTCTAATCTTATCTTTTTCCAGGACTTTTGGTCCTATCCCACGGCCTTCTTCAGTGACCACATACACTTTCTTATCACTAAATTTCCATATTTAGGGAAAAGAAACTGAGCAAGTTCAATTGACTAAAGAAAGCTTTTGGATATGGTCGAAAGCTCTGCAAAAAGCTGGAACGTGAAACCTTGATTTTAGAATATTTGATCACAGATCACTTTTTTGGTTGAACTGCTCACATCTCAGAGATTTGACAACTTGTGACATATGGTTGCCAGTAGACATTGCTTTACTTTGAAGGCTCACAGCCCAGCGAACCACTGCCCTGCACAATAAAACAGTTTACTCAGGAGTGGGCAGTAAATTGAGATTTCATACACTTATCAATCATCATCAGTGTGCATCTTCTGACAGGTGTTGTAATTCACATATCTATCAAGGGCGTAGCATTGTTGTGGGATTTTCAACTAAAAGTAATGTACATGCTATGGATTATATATTTTTCATTCAATTGTCCATTTGAGGACAATATATAGTGCATAGAATTCACACTGATAATTTGGACAATAAAATAAAATGGCAAAAATTGAATATATTGCTAGAAAATATGGATGTGATGACGACAATATTTTAACTAATACTAAAACATACCATATATGGTATTGATAGCAACTGAAGCTTCTCTCGTTTGATTGAGCCTGTTCTTAAAAGTGCATGTTAGTTCGGGTATAGTCGTGGGTGAATTACAGCGAACAGCTATATAAACTGCATAGTCAGTTGTTCCTCCAGAAGAGCCTGCAAAGATCACATATGCATGTTATGTATTTTCATAACAAAGTTTGCACAAGGATCCATTTAAATGAATGGGAAAAGAAGATGAACACAAGAAAATGTACTTACTATGTGCTAGTGGGTTTATAACTGCTGTGATTGTGTTGTTCCATGTCACACCATAATTTTCACTGCTACTCAAAATCTCACATATTCCTTTTACATTCAGTACATCTGAAGTTGTTTGGCAGCGTGGAAATGCTGGATCTGTGGTCATGTCAATGTTTGGCAGGAGGGCTACGTCCATTACAGCGCTGGCTTTGTGAGTTATCTTGTATGACGAAGACGTTTGAGTGTAGACGCATGTGTACTCTCCTAAGAAAAAAAATAGGGATAAGAGTTAAAGCCGCTATGCATAATTTTTATGTGATTATAAGTGGTGGAAAGCAACTAAGTACAATTTTGAGGTACTTGAGTATTTCCATTTTATGCTACTTTATACTTCTACTCCACTACATTTCAGAGACAAATATTGTACTTTTTACAGTCCCACCACCTCACCTAGCTAGCCACTGTTCCTCCAGCGTCTGAAATTTAAACCAAAAATAACTGATCAAGTACTCCACTGGTTTAGCATTGCACTCCTATAACATTGTCGAACTCACAATACAACTCAACCGCAGACAGTTCGGTCGAAGAATAACTCCACACCTCCACCAGATTTCTGTCATTTTCAAACTTGTAGTCTTCAGCCCCAACCGACGCTGACTCAAGTGACATCACTTGGGGCAACTGATCAGATTTCACTCAGCTCCCTCCGGAGGCCACAAAGGCTTTATGCATCTTTTTTCATGCATGCAGATGTAAAAATGTAAATAAAGCTGTCAGATAAATGTAGTAGAGTTGAAGTGTAAAGTAGCATAAAATGGAAATACAAGTACCTCAAAATTGTACTTAAGTACAATACTAGTAAATGTGCTTAGTGACTTTCCACCTACGATTACTCATTTACACACTCACTGTAAGCCAGCAGGCAGGCTAAATATGTAAAATGTGAACACAGAGGTTGAAACAAATATACCTGACCAGAGTTCTGATACGGAGTTAATTGTGACGGTAGACTCCACTGGTGCTAATGTCACAGTTGATGCTGTGCCATTAGTTATGTCAAATACCGAGTTCTGTCTTTTCAGCTGCCACACTGGTAGGATGGGCGGGTCCATCTGTATTCTGCAACTGAGGGTGTACGATCCGTTGTAATACACAGGGTTAGGTGGCATGCTTAAACGAACAACACCTGTGAAAGAGAGAGAGTTAGATCAATATAGAAACCACGGATAAGCTACGTCCAAAAGGTATGGCATGTGTCTGTCTGTGAGTGAGTGTACTTTTTGAGGTTTAGAGTCTATAAGTTTGATTATGCCATAACAAAATTGTTATCTTTGTTATGTGCTCCTACCTTTTGACCCTTTAAGGAATGCACTTTCTACTACTGGTGAAAAAGAAGTATCAGTCAATAAGCTGCTCCTTCATGGTGGAGTGAGTCATATTTTTGTTAAAAGTATCTCGACGTTCCCTTGAACTTAACCCTGCATTAATTGATTTAGTTGCCATTTTACACATCCAGCAGACTCATTCTCATTAAACTGAAGGCGTGTTTCTGTCCACCTGATGAATGTAAGTCTAATATTCACTCTCTTTTAACACTGTTTTAGACTCCTGAGGGAAATGGCTCTGTAGCTGCTAAATGCTCCACTAGGCTCACCAGATAGTCGCTAACTTTGTCTGCTGTTTAGTGCTGGGCAGTGTACAGTGTGTTTATCAAAGCTTTTTTGCTGAAAACAACTGCTGCTGATATGAGTGAATCAAAACAGTGAAGTTGTGGGTCGTAAAACCAAAACAATTAGCTGAAAGATGCTAAAACACAACGTAGAACTGAAAACGACTGCAGAGTTGGGTAAAAATGTTGTGTGGATTCATCACTAGGAGCAACACTTTTCACATTAAACATAGTCATTTGATACATTGCTATATAAAAGATATTGATCAGTGCAGCTTTGATCAATTTTGTAAGAGACTGAATTGGAAAACTAACAATATTAAGAGTCTACAGGTATGCTAGCAGTTCTGTGAGACTGTACGGCACAGTGGTTCTTTGAGCCAAATGCTAATGTCAGCATGCTAACATGCTCACAATGACTGGTAATGTGCACTGTGTTCACCATCTTAGTTGTTGGTATGAATCCGGTCTTAAATCAGGGAATCACCAAAGTTAATACAGTTCATCCTGTGGGACGCATGAATGTTTGCACCACATTTGGTACCAATCCATCTCGTACATGTGGAGACATTTCAGTGGATAACTGAAAAATTTGGCCTGCTGGTGGCCCTAAATGATAAGTCAGGAGATCACTTAAGTGGTTAAGAAGATTCATCTTCTGGTTTAAAGTCATTCATGTTGAATTAAAGACTAGATTTAAAGAAGACAAACCATAATTCAATCCAGGTTTAAAATTAGGTCCCACCCTCCATTAGATATAATTACCTGTAGTCACCAAAACAAGTGATGCTGACAAATTGCTGCTCAGTAGAGATGATTTATTAGACAGAATTCCTGGCATGACGTTGAAAGCAAAGGTCATTTGAAAATTTGCGATGACGCTTCCAACACTTCAGTGAAGAAAAAATACAGATTTCAGTCACATATTGAAAACAGAAAAATAACAGAAATGATTTTATTTGGTAAACAAAGCAAGTACCTGTATTTGGTAATTGTTAAGCTGTCAAATCCACTCAAAGTGCTGTACACAGTTTTCATCTGAAAGGCAACAACTCATTCACTTAACTTGATATTACTGTACAAATAACAATACCTAAATGAATTACATTACTGCTGATCTGATAAAGGTAATTAAGTAATGTGCTGTTTATTTATAAATATTTGTTTTTACCTGTGTTGACAAAGTGTTATTACAGTTCTGAAATGCCATAGAGGTTTGTATACTCAGACACTCGTAATACTGTATTCCAGTCAAAACAATGGATCCACTAATAATAACTGAAAAAAAAAAAAGTTATCAGTTTTTGGGATGCTTGCATGCTTTATTTGCACAAATACACACATACAGTACGTGCCCATGCAAACGCAGTAAAAATGACCAAATACCTGTGGTGTTTGAAACACACATGTGAGTCAAGTTTTGGGGGAAGGTGCATGTATTTTCGCCACATTTCATAGATTGACAAATGTCATCACTCCATCTGTAGCCTGACTCGCAGGTACACTGTACATTGTCTGAGACATTCTGACAGACTGTTTATTAAAAAAAAGTATATTAGTTTTACTTGCAGATCAATTATTTTTATTCCAATTAAAATCAATCAGAACATGCAGTATTTGAAATATTAGAAAAACGATTACTTGTCGTTTTTTCAAGGTTGGAAACTTGCACGGTGTCACTCCCAAAAGATGTCAGCATCCGAGTTATGTTTTCGATTGCACCGTTCTCTATTTCCAGTTTGGCATAATGCATTTGTGTTGAATTGTCTGAAACATGCAACACAGACAGACATCAAAATATACAATGTGTTACACACAAAAAAGTGCCTAATTCAGAAACTCAAAATCATTTTACCTGCTCCAGTATCCTGTAAAAGTCAAAAGAAAATCATTAAATGTAATGCAATTTCTTATTGCAATTTAGATTTTTAAGATCTAATGTTTAATCTTATGATATTGACAAACCTGACAGATGTTTAGTCCCAGGATGTAAAGAAATATAAAGTTCCACATCCTGTTCCTGCAAATAATCAATAAGAAGTAATTTATTTGGCCTCTGGTACACAAATGTCTGAGCATTGACCGATGATATAATGTGGTCTGCTTTGGTGCCTCTGAGCAAGGCCTCGTGATATGTGTAGGTTTGTGTGTCTGTAAAAAAAAAATCATTCATGTTCCCCTAACAAAAAACTCAATTCAAGTCATGTTTTATGAATATAGCCCAAAATCACAATCACATTACAAATTTGCCTTAAAGGGCTTTACAATCTGTACAGCATACGACACCCTCTATCCTTAAACCCTTGATTCGAATAAAGAAAAACTACCCAAAACACCTTTAATGGTGGAAAAAAACGGATGAAAACTCAGGAAGAGCAACAGAGCAGTGATCCCTCTTCAAAGCATAGGTTCACATTTTCTCACATGCCCAAATGTCCATTGAACTGTCCATAATGGCCACGCAGTTATGGATGCAATGTAAGTGATGTAAGTGATGTGAATCTACAGTCTTTGTTCTGTGTAAAAACAACGTTTAAAGTTCAGCTGAAGCAAATACGAGGCTTGCACACTGAGTTGTTTTGAGATTGACTTAAAACAAATGTGAACCTGTCCTTAAAATATTTTATATTTGAGATGTTTGTAAATTATTTTTTTTAGCTTATTCTAACTGTTCCATTGATTATACTGCACTTTTAATGCACAAAATGTTGTAATTAAATTTAAATCAGACAAGACATTGTCTGTTTGGTAACACTTGAAGTCCCCCTATTTAGCATTTATAGACAGTATATAAAAATTTAATGAATGTTTATAACACACTATAAGGTAGTTGTAAGCAGATGGACATTTATGTGTTTATTAATTAGTACTGGTCAGCAATAATAACTTTTCCTACGAACACATATTTTAAATGATCGATTACTGTTTTACTGTGTATTTATAACTGTCATTTATTATCTGTTCATACACTTACTGTTTTACTGTGTATTTATAACTGTCATTTATTATCTGTTCATACACTGGCCTCCACTTATGGGTGCCCACAGGAGGAGTTACAGTTGTTGACAAATACATTAATGAATACTTATTTCTGTCTACAACTACATTATAGTGTGTTATAAACCATGTATTAAATGTTTATATACTGCCTATAAATGCTAAATAGGGGGATTAAAATAAAGTGTTGCCATCTGTTACCCCAAATACTCCTGGTTACTGTATTTTTCATACTTAACAACAAAAGTTCAGTTGAACAAGTTGAATTCCTGAGATGACAAAAACAAACAAAAAAGTAACATGGCATTCAGAGTAAATTACAAGTACATTACCAAAAGTTACAGAACGTTTTGTGTTTCAACAGTGAAAAACTTAACTTGACTGCTGAGACATGTTGGAAACTTGTGCTATCAGCTGTTCTGTAAAACTAGCTGCAAACCTTTTCAAGTGTATGTTTAATTGTAATGGCTAATATGACACATAATACATGTGTTTTGTGGGAAAATATGACATGTATGTTAATAAAAGATAATCAATATAGAAAGATCAGCTAACCTGTTTTCCTCGGTTTGTATCAGGGAACCATCCAGCAGCCCGTCTGTGCCCGCAAATGACAGCAGCGCACTGATGGAGCTCTACTGTCAGAGCTCTGTGCAGCAGCTTACAAGGAAATGAAAAGCACAAGACCAAATTCAGTTTCCTGTTGACTACAGTACATCATTAGTAGCTGGTCGAGTTTACTGCAGGTAGATATGCAAAGTAAAAAGGCCGTTATGTGCATCTAATTTGACTTTCAAAAATAAAAATAGAGACTACATGGTGTTAGTGCAATGAAAATATGTATGGGGTGGCTTGTCTGTCTGTAAAAACAAAGTGTGTCACATGGTCTGAGTCCAATTTGAAAACACAAGCGTTAAAGAGAGCATGGCTGTTAACTCTACAGGAGGATTATTACCCACTGAAAGAAATCTGAAATTATAATTGACAGCGAGTTATGGCAGCATTAGTGTAATACACCTGTCCTCTGACATTTACTGTGAAAGGAAAAGATGCATGAGAGTCAACCCTAACCTTTGCAGAGGTCAAATTTCATGACATCAGATGGGACAAAATCAAAAGACAATTGCAATTTCTCTGACTTTCACACCAATGACTCATGACTTTTCCCTTGAAGTACTTGATGATGAATTTGGGATGGTACTTGGCTGCATATTCAGAGACAAAGCAGACATTCAGGCCTGTGTTCAAAATGACGTTGGCACAAACATTCCTGGTTCCCAGAGGATGAATCCTGATGACTTTGGTGATTCCCCTGACTTTTCATCTAGAGCCACCATGAGGTTCACATTTGTGGTTTTGAGTAAAATAACTTGACAAATATTGATGGAAATTTGGTACTCACATTCATGTTCCCCTGGGGATAAACTGTAATAACTTTAGTGATCCTCTAACTTATCATCACCACAAAGTTAAAATTTGCGCACTACTTTGGTTTATGGTCAAATACCTGAAAAATTAATGACATTACCATCAGGCTCAGCTGTACTTGTGTTTACTGCTAAATAGCCAATATTAGCATGCTAACACGCTAAACTTAGATGAACATTTTCAACATTATACCTAAACATCAGCATGTTAGCACTGTCATTGTGAGCATGCTGATGTTAGCATTTGCCCAAAGCACCGCTGTGCCCAAGTACAGCCTCAAAAAGTAGACAGTGAAAATGATCTGTTGATCTGTTTGATCAGCATTACACCTTTCACTACAGTTTTAATGTCTACATCTTTATCATCATCATCTCAGTTTCGATGCTGGTAACACATAGTCCTCATATTTCTGGCACAAAGATGTTTTATGGTATGTAATTACAGCCTTTCATTGGGTTACAGACCAGCCACAATTATTATACAACCTGTGTGTTTAGGACTTCCATGTAAGCAGAGTATAGAGAAGCATTGTGAAGCAGGACTCTTCCTTTTTCTGATCCCATTTGGATATTTGCATTGGTGTGCAAAACAATGTAACTATAAATGTTCAGTCAAATGACATTTATGAGGAACAGATCTATTTAGTCAATATGCATGCAGATGGTTAAAGTCCAAAATTATACGCACTGTATTATAGGAAACCCTATCAAATGTGAATCAGATACTTAGATATATTTCAGGTTCATAGAAGCATTCTGACAAAAACTCATTTGTTTTATTTAAAAAAAACCCATACTTGACTTTTGGACCCAGTCAAATCCAAATACTGAGTACAGTATTTCTTCCTACATTTTGTATGTAACATTGTACTCACATACATGATTTTTATAAACATTATATTACATATGCACAATCTGGGTCTGACAAATTGTACTTAAGTACAGTGCTTGAGTGAATGTACTAAATGTAACTCTCCACCACTGCCTTACATAGCGTCTTTCATTAGACCCTCCCTGCCTGGTAAATGCTCACATCTTTTAAAACTCCACACCTCGAGTTTGTAATTCAGGTTTTGATATAAATTTCACAGGGTGAGTAGCACTAACCATGACTAGTGTACTGATCTTCATGTGTAAAAAAAAGAAAAATCGGTGGAGTGCCCCTTTAAGATGGGACACTTACCAAAATTCAGTTTCTATGAATGAAATTATTTTTCAGTCACGGAAAATTAAAATAGGACAAAACAATGCAAAAGGACATCTACAAAATCTTTAAATTCTTATTAGAAAAAGGGATTTTCTTTGTTTCAGCTGCAATACAGACAATATTCACTCATACATTCTTAAAAAGTGATGTACTATCATCTCACCAGAGTATGACACAGGACCATTTATAGCTGCAATAGTGCTAAACAATAGTCAAGTATATCTTTTTTTAATATACATTTACATATAAATGTATATGTATATACATACACATTTTGTTCTAAAGTTCACAGGACATCCAATCATCATCATAAAACAGTATATTGCAGATTTTTTACATGTATCTGTAAAACTATAACAGGTTAAGCTGCACTCAAGTCTTTTCATGAGGACATGAAGACATCAGTAGATAAAAAAGAAACCTCTAGTGTTGATTGAGTGCTGTTAAGGTTTTACCTCGCTGCAGAATTTGACAGTGCAAATTCAAATTACGTATTTCATCACAAAGCAAAGGCAACAAAATAAGAAATAAAAATGCATGAATATATTTTTTAGTCCAAGTGCTTTGTGTAAAGACTTTTTAACCGTTTTCCAGCCGGACATGAAACTGTGATATCACACAGTTGTTTCATGCTCCACAAAAGGTGTGCGAGCCTCGGGAAGAAAACTGTCTGTCTCTCCCTGTGATGGTTCGTCCTCTTGTTGGAAGGCCAGTCCGTTGCTTTCTTTGTGTCGTGGAGGCTGCCTTTGTTGTGCTGACAGCTATAAGAATAATTAAAAGGTAAATACAGAAGATTAAGTAACTGATGTAATCATCTATTCAGAGCTACGATTTAAACACTCCAGTTCTATGTGATAAAACAGAAGGAGAAGAACATGTGTGGTGGTGGGGCGTGGTTGGAGCTTGGCTGCAGAGAGGGAGGAGTGGAGGAGGGGCTCAGGAGCTCAGGGCAGGTAGCCCTGGGAAAACAGGTGTAAGGCATTAATCAATCTGTGTGTGCTTATATCAGTAGTGGCAGGCCTGAGGAGGGGGATCGGGAAGGAGAGGCACGAAGCCGAGCTGGGCCAGAGGACCACGTCAGCGGAAAAGACATTGTACATAGTTGTAAATAAATGGGCCGAACGGCTCCTGAACGTAACCCAGCGTGTGGTGTTTCTCTGTTGACGGGCCCACAGTAGCGAGTGTCGCTACAACATGTGACACAACAGGCTGCGAAGATGCTAATACAGCCATGCTTGCGGCTCTGTGAGGCTGTACTTAGGCGCAGCAGTGCTTAGAGCTAAATGCTAACATCAGCATGCTAACATACTCACAATGACAATGCTAACGTGCTAATGTTTAGCAGGTATAATGTTTATCATGTTCACCACAGTTTGGCATGTTAGTTTGACCTGGTGATGGAGAAAAAGTCAGGGGATCTCCAAATTTATTATAAATTTTCCTTTAGGGACCTTGAATGTCTGTCGCGAATTATACGGCATATCATCCAAAAGTTAATAAAGATATTTTACTCAATCCATTTACTCGTTTTCCAAGGGGCTACAGTCTTACGTTATACATTTCAATGTGCTGTTTTGTTGCAATAGTGAACGACTGCTACTAACTTCTTAAGTCAATATTGAGCAGGAATCATTATATATGGGTTTTTTTTTTTTCTTCAAATGTTTTACTTACTGGCTGTCCCAGAGGAGTCACACAGCACAGCTTATTTTTGAGGTGTTCAGGTAGAAAGCAAAGCAGCTTCCCGAACAAGGGATAGATTGTGCCTGGTGTCACATCATCTTCTTTCATAGGGCCTAATAGAAAGCATATATATTTCAACATTTTAAACTTAGACCAAAATTGATCGTAAAGAAAACCTCTGGATTATAGAGAGCATGTGTAAGAACTCGCCTACCTGTGAGAAAGCTGATGATCAGGCCTATTAGTATGACTGTGAAGCAGCTGAACGCACTGTACCACATGTAGGACAATGAATAAAATCTCTTCAGCCCAGAGGGTCGGCTAGAGAACAAAGAGAGACAATTAACTTGTGAAACGACCAGAGTCAAAAACAAAACAACACTGTGCTGTCTGTGTACCTCAGAGTGACGTTGCTGAGTGCAGTCTGAATGGCGGTAGTCGTGTTGTCTGGCAGCAGGATGGCTCTGCAGTCGGGTGGCAGCGGTCTCGTGCTGGAGCTACGAGTGACGATGCTCCCGATGCCAACCCAGAAAGCCAAAGACAGACCAGCGCCCAGACCAGCCAATGCTCCCTGGTAACAACAAGAAAACTTGAGAGATACAGGTCTGATTTCTAACTAACTAAATAAAGTTGTCAGAGGTTTACAGTCTTAATCGCAATATCCTGCTATGGGGATTAGCAGCTCTCAGTACACTGAGGAAGAGCAGAGTTGGCAGAAATGGCAACATCAAGATGTCAGAATAAACACAGCTGTTTAAATTAGGGATGATTCTTATTGTGAAACAGGTCAGGTTTACATTTATTAATGAAAAAAAACTGTAAGGAGTGGTTTTCAGTGTGGGGGTCAGGATCCCACACAAGGTCCAAAATAAATTTTTGGGGTGACAAAATGATTAACGGAACAAAGACTGAAGAAGACAGGATGCCAGTCAGTCAAGTTTCCATCCAAATTAAGCTCAAATTCAACTTAATAACCAGAAAATGCGAATTCACAAGCGTTTCCTTCCACTAAACTGTTATACTACTGTAAATATTAGGCGTTGGTCGCACGATAAACAGTTGGTGGCACTAAATCTTCAGTCCTGTGCCATTAAACCACTGCAGAAGAAGAGGACGTCATTTTAGCTGAGAAAGTTTTAAGCTATATGCAAATGTCCTCTGATGCACAGGTGTGGCAACCAATAGAACTTGTTACCCCTACCCACACAACTCAGAGACCAGCTCGAGTGCAGATACAGAACTGCAGGGTAGTTACAGTCATTGTTGTATTATACAGTTTACATAACCAATTTTGCAAGGTAAACATATCACAAAGCTGAGGGCTATTTGACACGTTAGCGGCAACGTCAGAAAATAACTGAATCTGAGCTGAGTATGTAAATACTGTGCTCAGTGATTAATGTGCCCAAGAGCTACAGACTCAAGAAGCAAGAGACAGGTTTTTTCTACATTTGAATCCATGTGTGAACACGGAGCAAAAAGGAACAACTTCTTGTTAAAAAAAATTGATATTTCTTTAATTTTTTATTTTAATTTTTGCCTTTTTTTCCAAGTGAAATACTGAACCCTTTCAAATCAAGTCTCTAAAACAAACTTAAACCAAAACAGCTGAGAAGGAAAAGTCTCATGTTAGCTGAACTCAAGTGGAGATTACTTCAATTTAAGCTGTCACAAGCCAGAACGTTGGAAACCAGAGTACTGGCTAAAACACATTTTAAAATGTTCGCTTTTCAAAAGAGATGTTAGTGACTAGTTTGTTTCATGTAATTGGGTGTTTTAATTCCATTGTATGATTAAATTTATATAAGATAAAAATGTATATCATGATAATTTTGACCAAAATAAGCACAGCAGTAATATAGCAAGATTTTATACTATATATTGCCTAGCGACAGATCTCATTGATGAGGTTCAACTTACAGCGGAGTTGGCCCACGGGAAAAACATCCCGAGACAAAACAGACCAAGAACAGGACCACCGACCATCCCGAAGATTTTCAAAGCCACCTGGAGTTCAAACATAATAATAGTTGGTGCAGATTTAGTGAGAAATGTTGGTTATTATTTGGTCACATAAGCCTGTGAGCTTACCTGTAGAACTGAATCATCCATCAGGTGAGTGAGATAGGCCATGGCCAGACACAGCAGCCCATAGGACATAGCTTATTGAGGAGACACACGTTGAAACTTTAGAACAAACGTGTCATAATTATGCAGCTCTGTATCATGCATTTAAGCTTCAGAGAGCTAACCTAAGGCTTTGGACAGCAGGGTTGCTCTTGCCTCTGTCATGGCGGGGAAATGTGGTTTGATGAGGTCTTCCATTGTCACAGTGGCCAAAGAGTTGAAAGCAGAAGAGATGGTGCTGCACAGGAAAAGCAAAAAATATACATATTTATTTATAACAATCAAATGTAAATTTATTACCAAACTACCACATCATCGCAGCATTTGAGAGTTAATGTCAAAGATAAGCAAAGAAAGAAAGTGTACACAGGGTTCGTACAGCTAAAATTCAAGCACTTTTCAAGTACTTTCAAGGTACTTGCACCAAAAATTTCTAGACTCTCAAAGCCTTTAACGTCACATCTAAATTGTTACTACAAACGCCAGGAGACAACAAACAAATATGACGACGGGATTGTTTCATTTCCAATATTAAAAGATTTTTGGTTTACATGAGTGATTGTGTTGATGATCAAACACCAGATTATGTTGAAAATGAAGCGTTTTTCAAGGAGTACATTCGAATTCAACCATATTCCTAACCTTGAAAACATAAGTTAAAATTTTCAAGACTTTTTATGAACCCTGTATACATTTTATTTTAATGTAACTTCATTAAAAAGGCTTTTGCACACCCATAGTGACACACACATTTGAATAAAAGCTTTCTCATAAGCTTCAAACATGGATGCATTGCACATTTTCTTTTTCAGGATAACCAGGACTGCATTTGATGTGAATAATTGCATTCAAGTTTTATAATGGATTATACACTCAGTTGCCAGTTTATCAGGTACACCTAGCTAAAACTAATGCTGTCTAATACAACAGTCCTGCAATAAATCCTGCTGTCATGGAGGTTGTAATGTTCAGTTTTTGTTGGAACTGTTTCATTATTGCTGTTGTCTGCATTCGAGTGTATACACAAGTAGAATTAAGGTTAGCCAAGAAAAATTCAGGGATAAAATGCATTTTATTAGAAATCTGAAGGTGTCAAATATGATCGCTCAGTACAGAACGATAATGAGTGAAATCTGAGTTTTTTTGGTCGAACCAACAGAAGTGATGGGCTCAGATCAGCCTCATCTATACACCAATAAAATAACAACAACAAACATTTACTCAAGTTTTACTCAAGTCAAACCATGTCACTGACCTCTGTGACTTAATCAGGGTCACGAGTAAACACCTGAAATGTGAAAAGCTCACTAAGGCGTGTTATTAAACTATTTACAGCCTCTTTCCAGGTTATGGTGAAAGGGACACAAACTTTGATGCTCACATGTAGCTTAGAGGTCCTTAATAACATGCAAGAAGGGGTTAAAACCAAGTGTGATAAGTGATTTTACTCAGAAGGGTCAGAGCTATTGATATATTCACTGATAGCGAGATACACCAATTAGTTCATGTGCAAACTTCACTTTTGGACGCCAGAGTTCTGCTGGGACTGACAAGAGTTAATGTTTAATTAAAAATCAAAAAATAGACTGATGCGTACCTGAGAGCTGCACTGAATAAACACGCAACAAACAGTCCAGGCAGTCCTGGCAGACCTTGTAGCATATCCATCACAAAGTATATCACCATCTATGGAAAACACATTGTGAACAAAATTTCTTGAAACCTTCAGGTTGGTTTGCATAAATGCATAAATTACCAGAAACGAAATACAAATCTGACAATGCAAGGCCCAGATGACAGCACAGATAGCACATTTACGGTAATGAGCCCAATGTGCTAGAGGGACTTACTATAAAATATGCAAATACTCATGCTGCTGTAGTTTTGTTGTTAAGTCTATCTGCCCTGGAGGGATTTTCAAATAACTCTGCATGAGCTTAACTTTCATCCTTCATACTAATCTCTTGACATCAAGGAAGCAGAAAAAGCAGGGAAGGAAAAATAAAATCCCCATTTCCCAAAACATGAAGAAGGTGATTCAGTCGCAAATGACACTTAAAAAAAGGGGAAATGACACACTGAAACTCACCGCATCCCTTGAAGAGGTGCCCAGCTTGTCAGAGTAATCCTCTCCGCAGTAACGTGCAAACATGACCAGTCCCATTACACAGCTTAGAGCCAGAGCCAACTGCAGGGAGGGAAACACCATGTAGCAGGACCTGCAGAGAGGTGGGAACGTAGTAAAAGTGAAGCCATCTTTTTGTCATCTGTGTGACTTTTTTTGTGCTTAACACTCATTACTTCCCAGAGATCGCTTGTCAATTAATATTTTGAGATTTGAAAATGATATACCGGTCGATATTTATTTTTTTTAAACAAACACATAACACTAATATTTTGACAAGGACCTCTGAAATTAGTTTGTTAAAGAATTGCGACCAAGATATGAACTAATTGTGACATTTTGGTCTACAGCCTTGCTAGCAGCTCTGTGAGGCTACTTAAACACAGCGGTGCTTTGAGCTAAATGCTAAAGTTAGCATGCTAACATGCTGATGTTTAGCTGGTAAAATGTTTAACACGTTCACCATCTTAGTTTAACGTGTTAGCATGCCAACATTTGCACTTACTAGCTAATTATTGCTAATTAGCACTAAACACAAAGTATATCATAAACCAAAATGTTGAACAAATAAAAATTTTAACCTGATGATGACACTAGATGAAAAGTCAGGGGATCATCAAAGTTATTGGAATTTATCTGCTCAGGACTTTCGATATCTACAAATTTCATGGCATCCAATAGTTGTCAAGATATTTCACTCTGAACCAAAATGTCAACCTGCTGGTGGTGGTAGAGGAAAAGTCAGTGGATCACCAAAGTCATTAGGACTCATCCTCTGGGAGCCATGAATGTCTGTACAAAATTTCACGACAATGCATCCAATCGTTGTTGAGATATTTCATTCTGGACCAAAGTGGTGGAACGACCGACCAACAGACTGTCGGTCTGTGCCAGCGCTCTCTGGTGGAAGAACTAATGGTGACACTGTTTCTAACCTCAAACATATCTTTGGCATTTCTGTCCTGCAATATCTTGTTACTTATTGACAGATAAATTTAGAGCAAATTCGTATTTATAATGCAAACGCACAGAGGGCAGAGCGCAGAGTGACTCCAACATGTCCGTAACATAAAAAGGATCTATATATTTTATTGGCTGTAGAGGTTCCATACAGTACCTGTTGTAACTGTAACTGTTCACAGATGCATTTTCAGTCAAAGTTCAATGTGAAAAACGCTAAGCTTTAGCATCAAAGTGAAAACAAAACTATGAAAATCTACAGTCTGTGTACCTGACAGCCTCTTTCTCTGTGCGCGAGCTGAGATATCTTTGGACCTGAGCCTGGTTCACTCCATATAGGGACAGCATGAGGAAGACCCCGCCAACCCCCAGAGTCCAGAAGGTGTGTCTCTCTGTGGGATCTGGGTTTAGGCTGAACACACGAGAGAAAATACAGTAAAGAGACAAAACTTCAGAACAAACCTTCACTCTAACAGATTTACAATCACAGGAATCTAAGGTGTAATAAATAAAATACTCGCACAGGAACTTCAAAGACAATAGTGGTATGTTGTCAGTGTTCTGGTACTAGAGTTGATCCTGATCCATGTTTATGTTTGGTTGCATTAGTGCATTTTGGATGTGAGATTAACTGATGTGCTGTGCTGCATGTTGACAAAGAGAAAGTGTAGCAAAATGCATGTAACCAATCGTAAAAAACTGCAATTCACTATTTGTAGGAACAGATAGTAAAGTCTTATTTTTTATGTTACATGCTTGCCTGAAAATGTTTTTATTTGTCCACTTAAAGCATTGTCTTTTATAAGGAGGTGGGGTGTAATGTGCTTATTGTCTGTGTCTAAAAAGCAACAATATTTCACAAAACCTTCTTAAAACTGCAGAAAATAGTATTTGTTTATAGTGAGTGTGGAGAAGGAAAAGCAAATTCAAGCAAATTTAATTTAATAATTCTGGCCTCTGCAATACATTGAGGTATAGAAAAAAAGTAGAGGTTTCCATACGCCACATAAAAGTACTATAATCTTCATGAAACCAAAAGAAAATCTTCATCTTTTCTATGAATTAGGTCTGAGATTGATATTGAATAAATAAATCAGGATGCATTTGTGTACAGATTTCCCCATCCATTCCTGATGCTGGTCGTTCTTCCACACGCTACAGTATGGACTCACTTGAGGGCAGAGATGCGGTTCCCTTCGCGGACTTTCCTCCAGACTTCCGACACTCCTCCAGTCTGCTGCACCCCCACCACGATGACAGCCAGCTGCCCTGCAAACATCACAACAGTCTGAAAGACGTCCGTCCAGATGACAGCCTTCAAACCACCCTGTCAGGAACAGACAACACACATGGGAATGAATCTGATACATGTAAATATATTCTTTATTCAAATACTAGATATCAGTCATATCCTTTATATTTACCCTTTATATTAATGCATGGTGTCTCTAAGATATAGACTTTTCTACAAGTGATTCATTCATTACTTTCTGATATTAAATATACTGTATTGTCAAGAGAGACATGACACCTCACACAAGGCCTGTTAAGATACCAAAAACACAAAAAGAAGAGTTGGAAGTCCAAAGAAGAACATTCAAAGTACATTCAAATGTTAAATTAAGTTAAGCTGTATGAACATGACCTTTAAATAACTCACTATTGTTGTGTACAATGTGCACACTAGTCCAGTGGCCAGCACTACTCCCCATAATTCAAATCCAGTAACTGAAAGAAAACACAGTAACACATTGAACTACAGACCTCATCTATTCAAAATGACTGAATCAGAGTAAATTATATGAACTTTTCCTACCTGCATTTAGTGCAAAGGCAGGAGTATACATGCAAACTCCCATATAGATAACCTGTAGCCGAGTAAAAGACAAATCAGAGACTATCCACTCCATAAAAAGGTGCATAAAGAAATATCATGAAGGCAATAAATAGATTAATCTCTTGTATTTTTCAGGCTTTTTTATAGGGATGCACCAATCATATCCACATATCCATCAGGGTGATAATGACCTTATTAAACAAATAGTTCACTTAGCCTATTTGCTTTCTTGTCGAGAGTTAGATGAGAAGATTGATACCACTCTCATGTCTGTACGCTAAATTTGAAGCTGGAGCCAGCAGCCAGTTAGCTTAGCTTAGCATAATGTGGGGAAACAGCTAGCCTGGCTCTGTCCAAAGGTAACTGCTCCGGTCCAAGAAATAGAAATAGTCACATATCCCGCAGTAAAACCACAACTTGTAATTTTGACACTTTTTTTTCATACGGATCGAACATACAAGATATAACGTGTTAAGTGGTGAGCTTCAGAGGTGCTGGTAGGTGGATTTTGTTACCGCTGGACAGAGCCAGGCAAGCTGTTTCTCCCTGTTTCCAGTCTTTATGCTAAGCTAAGCTAACCGGCTGCTGGCTTTACCTTCATATTTAGCGTACAAACATGAGAGTGGTATCGTTTTTCTTGTCTAACTCTCGTAAAGAAAGCAATTTTTTTGGCAGCTGAGTATCGGTCAGACGAGACTGGTCCACATTAAATACAGTTTCTTTGTCAAAATTCTGTGTTTTAGTTACATTTTAGCTTTTAGCACCACGGCAATCCCTGACATCATGTTACCTTACATAAAAATTAGGTTAATGAGGTATACAGATTTTAAATTTGGAAAAAAGAGAGCACTGGTATCAGATCGGTACTCGGTATCTGCAGATACTCTAAATTGAGGTATTGGAATTGTTACTGGGAGAGAAAAAGTGGGAGTGGTGCATCCCCAGTGTATTATGTGAAGTGTTGCACCCACCGTCTGAAAGATGAAGGTCAAAGTTCCACAGATACGCACTGGTTTGCTGAAGCGCAGTTCAAGATACTGTGAAACAAAACAACATGAGAAATGGAGGTCAAACAGGGATACACACCATGAATATGGACTAATTTAAATCCAATTCAACTGTAAAAATAAAACTGCTTCATCATACCTGGTAAGCGCTGGAGAGCCGCAGTCTGTACAGCACCGGAATGAAAACATGAGCAGGAATGAGGAGGCCCAGAACGTAGGCACAGCCGATGAACCAGTACTGAGTACCGTGAGTGTAGATTTCTGCCGGTACGCCTATAATCGCCACAGCGGACTGGAATGAGGCGATGAGCGACAGCGAAACAGGAAAACAGTGCATGTTCCTGTCTGCCATTAAGAACTCCCGTGTAGTGCGTTGACGCCCTCCTGAAAGAGCATGGTACAGCCCGATGCCCACAGAGGCAGCGAGCAGGACGGCAAATATCACATAGTCTACAACCGTGAAGTGCTTCTGGTCGGATGGGTCCATCTTGATTGTCTTTAAGTCCCGGCCACAGTTGGAGGAGGTTTTGTTCTCCCGCAGACACACATTCAGATGGAGGGGAAATGTCTTTGCCCACACCCATGAGTCAGGAGAGTCCAGCAGCCTTGAAGAAATAGCAGCAAATTGAAAACACTGATTAAATATATCTTTGTGTGTGTGAGAAAGTACGCTTTGCTGACATTTAGCCACAATCATCCACATTTGTAGCCTGCTGTATAACTCTATGCAACCCTTTTTATCATAAACAAATCACTTTGCTTGACCGGCAAAGAAACCTACACATACTCTCCTCATGCCCTGGATTCCCCTGAGCTGTTCTGTTCCTTCCCGAATAGATAGTCAGAAGGTGAAATCACTGCCGCCTCACTGCTGTTACCTAAACTGAACTGTTTGCAGCAGAAGAACGTTGTTACATAAGACAACCTCCAGTCTGTGGAATGAGACAAACCAAGGTCACACGACCTCTGTGTCAACTTTCCCCTGCTTGTGCTGATCCAAAAATACTGACTACTGGTTTGGAAAGGGGAGGTTCAGAGGGGAGGCGCCCTGCTGCTCTGCCATTTACTGCCTTTGTGTACACTGCACCGCAAAGACAAACAGCAGCAGCCAATCTCTGAGGGTTTTCAAAGTCAAAAGGGACTAATGGGTCTAGATTTCTCAAGTCATCCACTAACACTACTCTTTTTTACTCATGTTATGCAGTTGTTGTTCTTTGTCTTCACCCATATAAATGGGTTTTATGTAATCTCATTATAAATAATACAAATAATTTGATCTGAAAAAAGTAGTTGATTAATCAATTTGACAAAGATTTCATCAGCGACTATTTTGATAATCGCAACATTTGAGTTTTGAGTCGTTTTTCAAGCAAGAAAAGGCCAAATGTTTTCTGGTTACAGCTTCTCGAATGTGACGATTTGCTGCTTTTCTTTGGCCTCATGTGATAATAAAGTGAATGTCTTTGGGTTTTTGGTAGTTGGACAAAACATGTAATTCAAAGACGTTACTTTCAACTCAAGGAAATTGTGATTATCAGTTTTAACTATTTTAATAATGATGATTGATTGAAATTAATCCTGTGATAATCAATGATCAGCAGATTAATCGATAATGAAAACTGCAGTCCCATTCAGAACAATAATTTATCACATTCTCTAAAACTAGGGCTGCAACTAAAATTGTTTTCACTGTCGATTAATATGACGATTACTTTCTCAATTAATCCATCGATTGTGGACTTTTAAATGTCAGAAAATGTTGAAAAATGTCCCTCACAACTTCCCAGAGCCCAATTTGACGTCTTCAAATGTCTTGTTTTGTCTGATCAGTATCCCAAAACCCCAACATACTCAGTTTACAGTGATATATACAAATCCTCACCTTTGAGAAGCTAGAACCAGTGCATGGTTGGCATTTCTACTTGAACAACAACTCAAACAATAAATCAAATATCAAAATAGTTGCTCATTCATTTCTGTCAATTGATTAACTGACTAATCGATTCAGTTCAAACCCAAATATAACCATAGGAGACAGCACAAAGTACAATAAGGCCTCTATAAAGTAACTTAAGCACTGCAGGGAGCAATATTGCAGGAATATTAAAGTGACTTTTACTTCACTTGAAAACACTGCTGCTGTAACTTTAGCTACATTAGTTATAAATAACTAATGGTGCTATTCCTCTGCTGAGTCAAATATGGGCTGCGTAGGAAAATGAAGCCACTGCACTCAGTGACCCTCAAATCTCTGACAACAGCTGCTTAACTGGACTGGATATGAGGAAATACCAGAAATATTATATATAATATATGTCTGAAAATGTAGTGTAGTGAGAAAGATATGAACAAATGAAATAACATGGCACAGACTCACCTTCGCCTGCAGTCCTGTCATCCGGGTGAGGCTCACTGTCAATGGTACCATGCTGTTTAGCCTACTGAGACATTCAAGAGCGTTATGTTACTTAAAAAACAACTTGTATGGCTAAAAACAAGAACTACAGACAATACAGTAGGCTCACTCATCTAGACGATGAACTCTTTATACTTGCATCTCTTTAGGTGTGTTCAGAAAGTGTTAAATTAACCTACCACCTGGCTAATCCCTCGCTCAGTGCATGGCTCCATGTGATCGCAAACTGTTTTGAAATTTCTTCCGGGTTTGATGACGCTATGGGCGGTGCTACAAATAATGACGCAGCAGCAGCCGCCAAAAATCAAAAACTCCGCAACTTGTTGCGATTATTTTCATCAGAGCAGCTACATTATTTAACACAAAATAAAGTACAAAACTTGCGAAACATGGAGGGAGCGTCTGCGAAAGGTAACTCGGACCGTTGAAAGCTAGCTTACCGGAACTACTAGCTAGCTAGCTTGTAAACTAGTTTGTTGTGATGCTCCGTTAGCTAATGCTATCTAGCTGAAACAAACATAGCCAAGGCAGTTTATGAGCCGAATATTTGCAACTTTTATATCTGTCGTTTGAGAGTTTTTTATACGTTCATCCGCAGGTGTTTTGAATCACCTGAGTCTGCTGGAAGTTAAGGCAAGAAGCCGTAAAACTCAACCCCAGCAGCAGCAGCAGAGTCGTGTGAAGGAGCTGAAGGCTAAAGCTGAAGCGCTGCTGATCCAGAGAGAACAGCTGAAGGCAGAGATAGAGACACACAAGGTGGAAGAGTTTGATTCAATGTGCTGACTTGACACCGTTTGCAGTAATACTTAAAAAGTTTTTATAACGAGATATGATGACAAATAATCTTTGTTTACATAGAACAAAAGGTATAACGTTACGTGACATACACTCAGCTGTCAGTGCAACTAATACAACAGCTCTACTTTCATCTTAAAAAGTAATGGGATATAACTAAGTACATTTACTTAAGTACTGTGTTTAAGTACCAATTCGAGGTACTTGTACTTGAGTATTTCTATTTTATGCAACTTTATACTCCTGCTCCACTACATCTCAGAGTCAAATATTGCACTTTTTACTCCACTACTTTTGTCTGACAGCACAACCTGAACATTTTATAAACATTTGCAGCAGTAAAATGCAACATACACATTAATGCAGCAGTAATATTAATCCAAAAACAGCATATAAAAGTAAACCACTGACAGGGACCATTTTATTGCATAATGAGTATTTTTATGTAAGTAAGGTTTTGAATGCAGGATTTGTTGTAATGGAGTATTGTTTCACAGTGTGGTATTTCTACTAAAGGATCTGAATAATTTGTCCACCACTGATCTTCACCTTTTAATGAAGGCAAGATTACCTTCTTTAAACGTATGGTTTTCATTTTTGGTCTGTTTTTCATAGTTTAGTCCACTTAGATCCAATTAAGGGAAAACTAAAGCAACAATATTTGATATTTTAGACAAACATGTGCTTCCAACTTTGTGGCAGCAGTTTTAGGAGGGCGTTTTCCTGCTTCAACATGACGATGCCCTCATGCACAAAGCCTGCTCCATAAAGAAATGGTTTTCTCAGTGTGGTGTGGAAGAACTTGACTGGTCTGCACAAAACCCTGACCTCAACCCCATCCAACACCTTAAGGATGAACTGGAATGCCCCCACTGAGAGCCAGGTCTTATGGCTCAGGCCTTATCACCAAACATCAGTAGCCAACCTTACTAATGCTCCACATCCCCGCAGCCAGGTTCAGAAATACTGCAAAAACACTTCCCAGAAGAGTGGAGGCTGATATAGCAGCAAATTAATGCTGTGTCTCAAGAGGCAGCTTACTGAGCACATTTGAATGACCTAAAAAAAAGTCACTCTGTGTGTCACTAACTTTATTTATAATGCTGCACTTCCTGTGTTTTCTTGTTTGCTGATTTGTTGGTGCTGCTCATGCCGTCCTGCCACAGAATCTCCAGAAACTGAGGGCATCTATGGACAAACGGTGTACGCCTGAAGAAGAAGAAGAAGAAGAAGAGGAGGAAATGGATGAAGACTCTGAGAACTCACAACTACTGCAGCTGATGGCCAGGCATACACAACTGAAAGACCTCCTGCATGCTCATCACTTCATTGGTACTCACTACAAGTTGTTTTATTTACTTATATACTTACATTTATTATATGACAGTGAGATGTTTTCTTTATTGCCATCCAATTTTATATGTATGTCTATCTCAGATTCTTTATCAATATGTCCTAATCCTCCCTCTTCACCTTCTATGTTGTATTTGCCGATGTCACCAGGTGGGTACAACGTCATAAAGACGTGTCAAGGTAAAAGAATGTGCGTGTCTCTGGCGACGGCCTACGAGGGCGTCTACTTAGAAACCTACAACCTGGAGATAGACCTGAAGCCAACGCAGAGGATCAGTCGTCATAACATTCCCCCTTTCATTCCCTTGAACAACCTGGCTGAACAGAGCGACATGCAGACAGACATGAGGATGTTTCTGGACACCCTCAGCCGACATCTCAACGCCTTTGTTGGTCGCAAGCAGCAGTTGAAGCTTGTGAAGGTGCCAGACTTTGCTATTTTTTGTGAGTGTGTGTGTGTGTGTGTGTGTGTGTGTGTGTGTGTGAAAAAATATCTCACAAAATGTCTAAGTGAGTATTTTGTCAGTAGTTGTGGCTGCTTTGACATCACCCTCGAATATAAAACAATTAGAATGTGGTGAGTTTCTGTACAGGCCTAGAGAGTCGTCAAAATTTTGTTAAACATTTTTCATTAGCTTTTACATTTAACATATGGTGAAGTTTGTTACAATAATAAAAGGGGCCCTAACCCATTGTGGATTTTGGTGCTGATACCATTATCAGTAAAAGAAACATCAGATAACAATATGTCAGTGTTACATAAGCATATACTGTAAAATAATCATTTTAGGCCAAGATCCCTCAGATTTGTTTATTACAAAGTTGTGACAAAGATAATGTACAGAGGCAGGACATAATAACAATATATGTAATAACAGTACACTTTATGATCAAAGCTGAAAGTTACAGTAAATATAATGTGCATAAGAGGTAGAATAATGAATCGATCAGTCAGTCCACAGAATTAATTGGCAACCATTTCAATAATCCACTAATCATTTGAGTCGTTTTTGGGCACAAATACCAAAACTTCACTGGTTCTATTTTTACAAATGTTAATATTTGATGGTTTTCTACGTCATCTGTGATAGTAAACTAAATATCTTTGGGGTTTGGACTGTGTGTCAGACAACACAAGTCATTTAAATATATCAACTTGGGCTGTGAGAAATTGTGATGGGCATTTTATACCATCGTCTGACATTTTATAAACCAAAAGATTAATCAAGAAAATAATCAATAGATCATTCAGTAATGACAATAGTGTTTAGTTGCAGCCCTACAGTACAAAAAATGTTGTTTTGTTTATTAACAGCAACATTCTAATTAATTTAATGAAATAACTTTAACTTTATTATTATACAGTGTAAATTAAAAAAAACTAATTTACTAAAGTTGACTAAAGAAAATAAAGGATCAAACATACATAAAAAGAAGCCTATAAAATATTTATGTGCTATAATTTCTTTTTGCAATTTTGATAACATACTGTTTGATACTAATATATCTAATAAGCCAACACCAATATATCAACCCAATCAAACCCTCTCAGAAAATATACTATCAGTATGATTTTGTGTTGAACAGGAAAAATCATACTCACTGTTTGAACTGTGACTTTTGCACATTTCTTCACCGATGAATAAAGAGCAAGACATGAAATTGTTCTTTACATAATATTTGAGGCTTTGATAATCTCTCATAGAAAGAGGAACTATAATGATAGTAGGAGGATAGCATGTATATCATTTCTTCTTGTAGAATAACACACTGACCTTGTCCTCCTGCTTGTTTATAGGAACTCCATAAGTCTGTGGAAGTGATGGAGAGTAATGTTTTGTGTTCAATATTGGTGATGATGTTCACTGTGCCGAGAAGGAAGACGGCTCTTCTCTGCACGCTGGACTACACCGACCACACCAGATGTCTTCCCACACGAGTCCACTTTGACTGTGAAGGTAGGATTCCCAACTCAGACAGATAGCTGTGTATCTGTAGCAATATAATCCATAACACAAGGAGGTGTCTTCCTACCCCGAAGCTGTAGACACAATGATGGAGGGTCGAACAAAACAGTGCTTCACGTTAGCCTCTGTATGTCTCACACAGTATCACAACAAGCACTGAATGTTAGTCCATTGACAGGAAGTTAAGCAGCAACGATTTTCATAATTGATTAACCGTTTAATCAGTTTGTCAAGGAAAAATACCAAATATTCTCTGGTTCCAGCCTCTCAAATGTGAGGATGTTCTGCTTTTCTCCTTGTTACATGATTGTAAATTTAAATATCCTTTTGGTTTTTGACTGTCCAACAATATAAGCAACCTGAGGACGTCACCTTGGGCTATAGGAAATTGTGATGTGCCTTTTTCACTATTTTCTCTCATTTTATAGAAAATGAAAGAAGCAAAAAATCCCATACAGTGTCGATCACTTTGTTTATGGTAAAATGACTTCGAGGAAGGTCTGAGGAGTGAAACGTTGTTAATAAAAATAAAGTGATCGACAGTGTGCGGGACTTGTTGTTTGTGTCACAGTGTGAGTTTTTGATCCAGTGCATCTGTCTATCTGGTGAGCGATAACAATTGTTACCTGACTTTTTAATAAGCTAAACAATTCATTAACATATTGAAAATTTGAAAAGAAAAAAAGAATAGATTATGCAATAATGAAAATAATCACTGCAGCCCTGAATTACACATCAGCATTTGGGATGTGTTGAGTTTGAAATAACAGTATTTCAAAGGTATGCTTTGAAATACAATATCAACACGCGTCTGTACTGGAAATATCACACTTTACATATTCAAATGTAGAATTACTTCCTTCTAACAAATATGGTATTGCCAGTAATATGAACTTACATTTCCTTGTAATATTTATTTTTTTTGCAGATAAGGATCTTTCTGATTCTCCAGAGTGGAAGAAAAACTGCAGCCTACTCACAGAGACTCCTGTGCACAAAGCTTTGACAACCATGAGGAAGATGGGGAATATTGTGTAATTTATTCAGAAACTGACATTTTAATGGAAAAAATATGTACATACTCATTGTTTATAATAAAACACTCTTAGTTAAACTTGTTTTCTTGATGCTGCAAGTTGAGGTATTAAACTGCAAGTAGAAAGTAAACATTTTACTTCCTCTATGGGGGTTCCTCAAGTATTTGCATGTTGCTTTTGTCCTTGAGCTTTTCTATAAATGCTACCACCCTCTTGTGTAAAGTTTCCCTCTGAAAACGCCTCATTCGCTCCATTTCCTCTCGGGCTTTCTGCTGTTGCCTGGCCAGCTCTTTTTCTGATATTGAGTCAATGGTTGCGATGTCTTTCATCTGCATGAGAGACAGGCTGCTCTGGACGTTGCCTCTGTGTCTCACTGAACTGGTGGGTTTGACCGACGGTGGTGGTGCTGATATCGACCGACTCTGCTCCACCGGTTCAGATCCTTTGTTGTGATACTGGGATTTGCTGGAATACAATCTCCCGCCATCAGATGTTTGAATATCTCTGAAGTGCGTCTCTGCATTATTGTGTTCTCCGATGTCCTTCATAGCGATGTGGACTGTAGCTTTAGGCTCGCAGACTTTTACCATCACGACTCTTCCCTGTTCCTTTGTCAGTGAGTCTCTTCTTTGCTGAAGCATTTTGCGAGTGTACCTGTACTGTTTGTCCAACATGTTTAGTTTATGCTGGAGATCCCTGTCCTCCTTTTGGTTCAATACTCTCAGATCTCTCTGCAGCACACCAGCTCTTCTGAAACTTTGATCCATTATATACAAAGGCTAGAGGGAGAAATATGTGTTTTTGAGTAATTTCTGTCCCTAATTTCTTTAAATCAAAGCAAAATATGTAATTTTCTTACCTGATTTGTGTGCAACGTCCTCCAGAGCGCTGTGTTACACAGGTGTGTTTGCTGCTATGGCTGTCTCAGCGTATGCATGTAATATAATAGGCCTATTATATTTGAAGTAAAGTGGATGGGATTGTTGGCAACTCCAAGTGTGCTGTTGGTCATTGTGTACCGTCACATTCCTTAGAGATTAAATTTCAAGATAGCTTAGGAGGGCAGTCACGGGGACTCTGGCAGGTTATACAATCAATAAATAACAATGACTCACCTTGTGCAAAATACTTCGATAATGTGTTTTCTCTAATTTTATGCAGCTCTAGTACTTTGGGGAATAATGCTGCTACTTTCTCACATGATCTTTCACTGTTTGGGGTCTCTAAGTTATATAATCAATATATAATATATAATCATTTTCTACAGCAGGGGTCATCATTTCCTTACTATAATGATAAACCACTACACATACAAACACTATCTTTTTGTCTTATCAGAATATCTTGAGCCAAAACAGTGATTTTGAAAGTATCCGCCATGTGTATATCATTGTTACTGAGGGATTTTAGCAATACTGTCAATAAATCAATAAAGTCTTCCTAACTTATAATAATGCATCATATCCATTTGTTGATTATATTTTGTTTTATAAATCTGAATCTGCAAAGTAACTAAAATTATCAAATAAATGTAGTCGAGTAAAATGTACAATATTTCCTTCTGAACTGTAGTGGAGTAGAAGTATAAAGTAGCAGAAAATGGAAATACTAAAGTAAAGTACAAGTACCTCAAAACTGTGCTTAGATTACTTGAGTAAACGTACTTAGTTACATTTTATTACTAGTAATAGCCATTTGTACTATTTGCTGACATTTAATGGAACCAAAGGATTGAATGAAAAAATAATTGGCAATCGAAAATATTAATTATCGTTAGTTGCAGGATATGTTCCTTCATTTTACTTTAACTTGTTTTGCCAGAAAAGTCACATTTAAGGATATTATTGGCCCTAAACTACATCAAAATCAGGTTTAAATTAAGGACATGATCTCAGAGGCCCTGTTGGTAATGACTTATTTATTATTTAAATGTTACTTCACAAGTTATTGTGCAGTATCCCTTTAATGTGCCTTGTCGTATGCCAGAGAGCCTGCCCCTCTGGTGGTTTGATCCCTCCCGCGCCAAAGTGAAGTCCAGTCTGGATGATGGCGCAACTAAACTTCCCAAAAACTCAGTCACTTCAAAGTTGATCAACTGTTGACATCGTTTGCTGGTAAGTTCATTTTTGAAAAATAATTTACAGGTAACAGATCGATTCACTGTCACATTAGCAGCTAACCTATACTATAATGTGCATGTTCTTCTTCTAATCGTACCTGTAATACAACTTAATCGATCTGTTGTATCAATTTAGACACTTAAGTCAAAGATACTTTTTTCTTAACGTACCTTACCAGAACCTTTTGACCTTACAGCTCAGGCGCGTTGCGTAACTGGTCATTACTGTTTAACGTAATCGTGGAACTTCACTGACCCTCTGTCATATCAGTACTGAACTACGACAGCTTCCTTTTTACTGTCTTCTCTGGTTTCTTCCCTTTTTTCATCTGCTTCTTCTTCTAAATAGTTTTGTTCACTACACAGTTACGCTCCCTGGGCTAGCTAGCTACATGTTTTAGCCATTAGCTCTGCTCCCTATATTCTATGGAAGGCCAAATGGCCCATAATTCGTCTCCATCTACAAGCTTTTTCATGTTCATGCTTTAAAAGTTGGTTCACCCAAATTATGAAAGAAATGAAATAATATCAGTAATAATAATAATAATATTTCTGATAATAATAATACTTTTTGATAATAATATTTAGCTATGTGGATAGTTTTGGTTCTATGTGCCCATGCAGGTTTGGAGACGTGTCTGAGATTTTTGAACTACACGCTAACTTATTTTCATAATCACAGATTCTTGTTAGCATATGATGTTAATACAGATGATTTTTTCGAACAAAACTCTTATCGTCAAGGTTGTACAGGAGAGTGGCAACAGGGGAAGGACCCAAGTGCAGACAGAGGAGGCAGCAGGATGACTTCAGTGATTTATTGAGAATAGCTTACAGGCAGGTACAGGTAGGCAGGTTCACAGGTAGCAGGCAGGTATGTAGGTAGGTAGGTACGGGTCCAGGTAATATTCAAATAACAGATGCTGGAACATAACACAAAGCAAGAAACCAGGTAAACCTAGCAAATAACTAGGACAAACTGACAAGGGGTGTAAATGAACATGTCTGGAGGACAGATGAGGAAAGTGGGGACAGGTCAGGTGAGCAGGTGGGCGGGGAAGGGCAGGTAACTGCAGGACTGATGAGAGAAATGGGAACAGGTGAGTAGATGGGTGGGGTGTTCAGGCGATGGGGAAAGGAGTCCGAGGCCATCTGGTGGAGGCATGGAAAATGGCAATGAAGGGGCCTTGGGAATTAGAAATGTGGCTGGAGAAGAGGAACAGAGAGACAGACTGGGACAAATATTGTTTATGACGTGTTTATGAAGTTAGTTTGCATATGTCTGCTTGGATTTGAATGTTTGGTTCAGCTGTACTATGAGAATAAACACTGTACAAAGATCCATGTTGGGACATTAATATAACACATAAACAGATGAATTATGGGACATTTTTTATTTATTTTATTCATTTTTCAATCAAATCACAGTTGCCACTGCTGGGACTATCAAATGCATCACATCCTGCACACTGGAAGATTCTTACTGGGAAACACCTATCAGACAGTGAGTGTTTAAAATAGCAAAAGTAAAAGCTTCAATGACAGTTTCAGTTGGCAACCAGATTTAGGCAAGCAAGACAGGCATTTGTTTCATGACAAAATTTTATAATTAAACATATTTTTCTTCCTTTTATGGGCCTGGAACAAGCGTTGCTCTAGCTTTGCCAAGATGATGCGGGCGGTGTGTGTTGACGTACCAGGAGGACCAGAGAATTTACTGCTGCGAACTGTCCCAAGACCTCAGCCTAAAGATGGAGAAGTCCTAATAAAAGTTCATGCAACTGCCCTCAACAGGGCGGACTTACTGCAGGTATAATACAATATACATTCTTACAAAGGATAAGTACACTACAATCTCATTGCTATACATATCTGTTGTCCTGCTAAATGTGCTTATTTTACTTCATGTAAAGTGGCTCATATACTGCAATTCTTGTGTAATACTTGTTTTGTTTTGTTCTCCACAGAGGCGAGGACTGTACCCACCTCCCCCAGGTGAGAGTGACATCATAGGCCTGGAGGTGGCTGGTACTGTGGATACTCTGGGCTCAGGGGTGAAAAGAGGCTGGAAGCCAGATGACAGGGTCATGGCTTTGCTCTCTGGAGGAGGATATGCAGAATATGTTGCCGTGCCTGAGGAGCTTCTCATGCCCATTCCCCCAAATCTGACACTCGGCCAGGCTGCTGCAATCCCGGAGGCCTGGCTCACTGCTTTTCAGCTGCTGGTTCTCATAGGTACAGCAACCATATTTGTTTTTTATAACAGAATATTCATCTTTCTGCAGGGGAATATCATTGAGAAGAAAAGAACATTTCATTTAAAGTAGCATTTGCGTATTGCTGCCACCATGGCAAAAAAATGTGCTCACGTTTTATCCCATCATTATAATCTAAATATTTTTTATCTTGGTCGCTGCTGTACGCCATGTCATTATTTGTATTCCTTGTAGTCTAAACGTCTCTGTTTGGGTTTTTCTTTTTCTGTTTTTATCTTATTGGTGTTACTTTTTTATTATTTCATGAATGAAGCACTTTGTATTTTTGTTTTGACAATTGCCAGAAAAATAAAGAAATAGCAGTAATAATTATATATCTTATATCTAACAAAAATGTTATATTAAAGGTTTAATACTGAATGATCATAATAATATTAATAATAATAATAAGTTGTACATTGATATTCCTGGAAAAGTAAAGAAACTGTGGTGCTGTAAATAAGTTAAAACTAACACAAAAAATATTTCAAATTACAAATAAGTTTATCCAGACGAAGAAATGTGAAGATGGTTAAGTAATGTTTTCTATTACTTTCCACTTAATTTTATACAACCCTAACAACCCTATAATTAAGCAGGGGGCTGATATTAAATTGTGCACTTGTGTCTTGTTGCCATCTGTCTTCTCTGCCACAGCTCAGGTGAAGGAGGGCGAGGTAGTGCTGGCTCATGCCGGAGCCAGCGGAGTTGGAACAGCTGCTGTTCAGCTGGTTCGTCTGTTTGGTGCCGTGCCCATCGTTACTGCGGGGAGCCCAGAAAAACTGAAGATGACTGAGAATCTGGGAGCAGCAGCTGGGTTTAACTACAAAGAGGAGAGCTTTGTGCAGGGAGTTCATGACTTTACAGGAGGTGAATTGTGTAGCTGTATAGACAGTTCACTGTGCTGCAGGGGACAGGGCTAATCCGTCACTGCTGTAATGGTTTTGCATTATTATTATTATTATTATGGCAGTGATCTATCAAACAGTATGTCCAAGATATATATGGACGCTTCATTGGATTTTCTTCTTAGCAACGACTGCACATCTATTTGTTCCATACCTTTGTTAATGTAAAACACTTTATGTACACCAGAGGATTTTGGTGAGGAAAGACATGTTTAAAAATTAAAATAGGGCCGGCTACAGATTTAAACTTTAAAGGATTATTCAATATTTTTCTTACTGTCAACAAATCCCATGAAAAGACTAAAACTAACAATGTGTTAGTCCATCTCTCAAAGCTTTCTGACTTCCCTCCCTTGTCTGTGGTCCATTTGTTCCTACTGAAAATGAAAATATTTAAAAAACAAGTCACAAATGTATAGTTTCACTTTTAAAAAAAAAGGCTGGGCACTGTAGTTTTTATTAAATGGTACTAAAACAGGAGAAAATACTGCATTTGCTGGGGACTATTTTCAGCTGCGGATTAATACACATTTAGTGCTCTAGTACGTATTTCTGGCAGCAGGATGGTGTATGTGGGTTTGACTCAGAATAAACTAGTGTGTGTGTGTGTGTGTGTGTGTGTGTATGTTCATGGTAGTGAGGGAACATGTCACCCAATGCAACTGTGTGGCTCACTGATGTGTTTTTAATAGGTTCTGGACAACATGGAGCTCTATGGCACATAGGAATAAGATATATCAGACTTTGGATACATCCACAATACTTGACTCAGGATCAGTTCATAGTTGGTTTTGGTCTTTTCATTTGTTGACAGTAAGAAAAATATAGAATATCACAGCACATCAGCACATGTCCTTTTACATATAGCAAATACCTAAAAATGTAAACAGAAATCTTGATTATGTTTTAAATGATGATTCATATAACATATGTTTATATCACTGAAGAGAATTAAAATAAAAAAACAAAGAAAGGGTGACCCGCTCAGAGGTCAAATTCAAAACTGCAGATTAAATATCTAAGTCCTGCAGAATTCAGCTGAATAACTAATGACTGTAATTTCACAGGGAAGGGAGCAAACATCATCCTTGACTGCATCGGTGGGCGTAACTGGGAGCAAAATGTGAGCTCCTTAGCCACCGACGGCAGGTGGGTGCTGTACGGCACCATGGGAGGCAGGGCAGTAGAGGGAGATCTGCTGGGCAAACTGCTCTCCAAGCGAGGCCACTTGCTCAGCAGCCTCCTCCGCTCTCGCAGCCTTCAGGTGAGAATTCAGACCAAACAGAAACGACACACCAGCTGCGTTTCTCTCCATCTCTGCATGTGAAGGTGCTGACTCATGTCAAGTGAAAATTCAACAGTGCTGCCTTTCTCTGTTCACTGTGTCTGCTTTTCCAAAATGAGGCAATTTGCATGTTAGTTTTGACACAATCTCTTGCATGTCTGTCTCTGAGCCTGATTCTTGCTTTGCATTTTCCCTTCACAGTACAAAGCAGACCTGGTAAAGGCTTTCTCACACCGAGTGTTACCGTATTTCTCAGACCAGCCAGCCTCCTTGAGGCCAGTGATTGACAGCACATTCAACCTGGAGGACATTGCAGAAGCTCACAGGCACATGGAGGCCAACAGGAACATGGGGAAGATTATCATTAATGTGATTCCACAGAATCAGGAAACTCAGTGATTAACAGCTGCAGTAATATTAACAGACATGTAATCGCTCTGATTTAATCTTACAACACAGTGTTATTTGAAAACTGTTTATCATACACAAATGATCGTGATTTAAATATGCCTTATCCACCTATAGTCAGAAGATAATTTTTTTTACAGTGCTGTTTCTTGTGTAGTGTCAAAATAGTGATAATTGACACAGTTATTATCAGTATTGTGTTCATGCTGGAGATTAAAGAGAGGCTGTGTGAATCTTTCCAACCACACTGACACTCCTCTCCACAGATCATCATACAAAAACAATACTATAACACACTTTACAAAATATTACAGATAACCATTAAAAGAAACCTGTCGTAAAAGCAGAGCTGTTCTCCTGTCATCCATCCATCCATCCATCCATTATCTATACCTGCTTGTCCTTAGAGGGGCTGGAGCTGACATTGGGGGAGAGGCGGGGTACACGCTGGACTGGTCGCCAGTCAATCCTGTACTTCTGTCAAACATATTCACATTTAAATTGACTAATTTAATGAAGGCATACTGTACTGTAGCATGTGCAGTTGTAATATGTCAACAAACAAAATAAAATAAAAATAAATGCATGCAATTAAAATGTTAACCTTGTAAAGTAAGCTTACACTTTCAAATTTCCCACAAGTCATAATTTCAATTGTGGTGGTTACTTTAATGCTCCCCAAAGACGTAATTATATAATATTATATATAATGCTACACATAAACCTACTCCTTTTATGTTTTCATTAATAAATATACATCCTGCGCATTTGAAACGCAGCCGCGCGCTCGCAAACTGACCAATGACGTAATAGGATTCTTTCCTGTTTCAAACTTCCTGCTTCGCTGCTCCGCTGCTGCGGCTCCTCTGAAGTTTTTTCTCCGGTTCATGCAGAGAGACGCCTAAACAGTGGAAACTAGCTTCATGGGACAAGCTTTAAGGCAATCAACGGACACATTTCGGACTCTATGAATCGACCAAAAACAACGACATATATTTATCCAGTACGTAAGATTTTAACGTGTAACTTCCTCCTCTTACAGGCACGCTAAAGTTAGCTAAGTCAGTTAGCAGTTTGTCGTGACTTTACCCCGCGGGGCAGGATTTAAACATGAAGTAAACCCAGTTAAATATTTGAGTCAAACAAAAGTGTTTGTGTATTTCTTTTTCTTACTAACAAACAATAGTTACGCAATTAACGTAGTAATATGGGCTGTCTGGACTTTGAGCATGCTTTACTTCATCTTTTTTTGTGGTTTGTTTACTTCCTCACCGAACTCACGAGCCATTCACGAAATGATAGGAAGTATTTGTGGTTTTTATGTCACAGTCGCCAAATCCTGAAACATGGAGGACCCAAACAGACCTCAGCGAAAGATGTCAACAGCAGGAGACAGCTTGTACAAAGTCCTGGGCCTGGAGAAAGGAGCATCTCCAGAAGAAATTAAAAAGGCATACAGGTGTGTTTATAAAGATGAATTAATCTGTCCATTTAGCATTGACGCACCTGTAACTAAACACTATGAGAGTCTGGACATTTTTGGTACCTTGAAAGTGCTTGAATTTTACTCTTTAAAGCCTTCTCCACAGTGCCATGATATAATCCTGGATGGAGAAATACTAAATCCTTTTATGTAACTTGATTTATTTTTGTAGGAAAACTCCTGCAAAGTGTAAACTCCTCCTCCGGTCATAAAAAACCCCCAAATTCCCACAAACAATACTGAGGACATGACCTTGTTGTCCTCATAACATCCCTGCATATAAAACACAGAAAAATCTTCACTCTGGAGGAGCTGGAACCAGAATATATTTGGCATTTTTTTCTTGATAAATGACTGAAATGCTTAAGAAAAATATCAAAATAGTCAGCAGTGAATTTTCTGTCAACTGACAAATAATTTCAGCACTAATAATAATAGCTGCAACAGTGGCTAAACTTGAAATGTCATCATCGGACCAGGTAGAAATGTGCATTGGCGAGAGAGGGGGATTAAACTGTTTTCATGTCCTCATGCTTTAGTTTTGTCTGAAGAAAGCAGCTCTCTGTCAGCAGCCGAAAAAAAGTGCTGAATTTCCGCACGCATAATCACATTTTATGAGGCGTCAAAGGGAAAATTGCATTTCATGTAAAAGTTGCATTTTAAATTAACATAGTACTGACAGTGTGCGGGAATTCAAAACACTTTCTTATCAACTTTATTTACAAAACTCAACTGACAAGATGTTTACACTTCCACAGATAGGTACAAATGTTTGCATGCTTGAGGCCGTGCACAAAAGAAACAAACAAAAAAAATTGCTACATAACGCTGCAGTTTTCAGAGTTTTGCAGATAATGCTGTATTTGTATGTGTCCAAGTGTTAAAGTAAGACCTGAAGACAGAGAAGTTAGGTTTGTGTTTTGAGAATTTGCTGCAGTTTATATGGAATAAAAAAACACAAGATAAATTACATACATTTTATTGGCAGAGATCTCATTAGTCTAAAGGCCAAATAATCTAAATTTGACGTTCAATTTGAGTTGAAATTCTAATTTTAGGTTTAAGTTATTAAGGTCATACCAAAAACAGTATAGTCCCAAAATTACAGTTTTCAGAACAACTTCTCATCCCTTATTTGTGACAAAAAACCTGGGTAATAGCCCTGTTTTTTTTTTTTTTTTTTTTTTTTTTACCGGTATGCACATGACATATTCCAATAGAATATTGGAGCATGTTTACTAATTGTAGCCATATCAATTTATTGTTTGTTTTTGTACTTAAATCTGAATTCTCAATATACAACTCTATATCTATCAATAATTTTAGACATAGTAAAAAAGAAAAGCAAAAAACAGAGACATAGTTTAGCAGTTTAGTTGTGGATGACAGCAATCATTTAATAGCTTCAAAGACAATTGCATATTCCAAACCTTCACCCGCTTTCCTTGCAGGAAACTGGCGTTGAGGCATCACCCCGATAAGAACCCAGACAACCCAGAAGCTGCTGAGAAATTCAAGGAGATCAACAACGCCAACTCCATCCTCAGTGACGAGAACAAACGGAAGATCTACAACGAGTATGGATCCATGGGGCTCTACGTGTCGGAGCAGTTTGGGGACGAGAGCGTCAAATACTACGTCCTCATGTCCAAGTGCTGGTTCAAGGTGAGAGGCACGGGACGTGGTTTCAAAAGTCTGGTTTATTACCAAGTAGGTTTTCACATACAAGGAATTTGCGTTGGTATTTTGGTGCATAACAATAAACACAGTAAGAGAAAAGGGAATAAAAACAAGCACTATAAATGTCAAGGATCATAAATAGAAAATAGAAACATTTAGAATAAAGAATATGAAAAAATACAGAGTTTGTACAAAGTCTTGACATTTTGGAAAATGCTTAATTTTAACTGTTATGTTTGCAAGGTTGGGTATGTGCTTGAATTCGAATATACTCCCTGAAAAATGCTTGATTTTCAGCATAATAAAGGAAAGTTATTTTCTTGTCCTCTGTTGGTCCCTTACTCTGGAAATTAGGAAGCATTAAATAATCCTGACCAAAACATACAATCAAAGTTAATGTGAACAGCTAGTTAAATAAACAAAGTGACAATATACATTGGTTGCTGTGGGTGTAAAGGAATTCTGTAAACTTTATTTTTCACAATTGCATTTATAGTAACAATTTAGATGTGATGATAAAGGCTTCAGGAGTCTGGAAATTTGAAAGTGCTTGAATTTTACTCTTAACCCTGAAAATATGTAAAAATGTATCTGTTTTTAAATGAAAAGAGCTGTACAGTGTTTAAAAAGAAGAGGATTGACTGCAAACTGAGCGACTGTCTGAATAAAAATGTATTTTAGTTGTGTAGTAATTGTGTGTTTAGGCGTGAATTTGAAGTCATGTTGAGTTCTGTCGGCCAAGAAGAGTCATAAATCCTCCAAAAAGCCCCTTAATGTAGTTCAATATTGTATGCTGTGAGGTGTAGGGGTAGTAAATGTTGGCATACAGACATCACATATATACTGACACTCATTCCCTCTCCTGCGTGTTCAGACCCTTGTGGTGTGCTGCAGTATTTTCACCTGCTGCTGCTGTTTCTGCTGCTGCTGTTTCTGCTGTGGGAAGTGCAAATCGTCAGAACATGAGGAACATTTCGCCTATATGGACCCCGAGGACCTAGAGGCAGAGATCAGAGAACAGGATGCAGGTGAGGGACTTTGTTCTTTTGGATTCACTTCAACTTGTACAGAAATAAAAGGATATCTTCCTGCTGCTCACATAAAAAAAAAAAAAAAGTCTGGAAAATCACAATATCTTTTTAAGGAGACGTCAGTAAACTGCACACAGCACGTTCATGTTTACTTGGCAGTTTGTGATTAGCATAAGCTTGTCGAAGGGATTTTACTGATACATTTTGATCTGTTACTTTCTGTAGAAAGATGAGTCGTCGCATGACAGGAAATTTTCATTATTGTAAATTGGATGCATCCAGTGCCTAAATTGGGAAGTACTGGGGCAGTAAAATATGGGTGTAAGTTATTTTGTAGTGCCGTTTTAACTGAATTAAATGTCTAATGTGATTAGTAATGGAAATAACACTTTGCTGTAAAGTGAATAAAGATGGACACGTAACAATGACATTTTGGGGACAAATTTAAGTTGCTAGATTTCTGAACGGCAACTTGTTTTCTGAATTTTCAGGGTTGGTGTTTGGTCAGAGAGACTTGTGGTGAACAATTAAGCCTGATGGAGATTAAAGGAATAGTTTGACATTTTGGGAATTATTTGCTTTCTTGATACCACTCTCACGTCTGTATGCTAAATATAAAGTTAGCTTAGCTTAGCTTAGCGTAAAGACTGGAAACTGGGAAAGAGCTGGCCTGCCTCTGTCTAATGTTAACAGTTGCCAAGCAACCAGACTTCAGAAAGTCACTGCTCCCGGTCAATAGATAGTCCGGCACATAGCCCCATAAAACCACTTCAGATATAACATGTTAATTGGTAAGCTTTAGAGCTGCTGGTAGCTGGATTTTGTTACCTTGTTTGGACAGAGCCAGGCTAGCTGTTTCCCTCCGTTTCCAGTCTTTATGCTAAGCTAAGCTAACCAACCATCTTCATAATTACCGTACAGATATGAGAGTGGTGTTGACCTTCTCCCCTAATCCTCAGAAAGAAAGTGAATGAGCATATTTCCCCAAAACTATTCCTTTAAATCTTGGTCTCTGTATGTGGTGATACTTTACCTCTGGAGACCGCCATCTTTGTGTGTTTCACGCCACGACAGTGAGTCGAGTCATTTTGTCAGGAACAAGGGTGGGTTTGCTCAGTGTTTAAATTTTGTTCCACAGCAGGAGATCATGTAATAATTATTCAGCCGAGCCCTACTGCCGCCACTGACACGTCAGGTGAAGTTGTCACTTCTTCAGGTAAAGTTTACCTGTCCTCAGCTGACTGCCCCTCTGTGCTGCTTGACTTATCTGGCAAAACTTGTAGTGGTTCGCCGTGGAGGAGTTCATTAAAACCGCTGTCCTCAGACTGGGACTGTGTATTTGTCAAATCATGTACTAACATTTTACTTAGTTGTATTAATACCTTCCTGCAAGTGCTGCAGGATGCCGCAAAATCAACTAAGCTGTTATTTTTTTAGGAGCTGTGTCCTTTATTACTTATTATTAATAATAACTTTGCTTGCTTACACTTATCACTGTTGATGATATTAACAATGTTGAGCACAGTGGAAAGAAATAGAACACTAAAATGCCAAATATCAAGAGCAGTGGTTCTCACTCTGGGGGTTAGGATCACACATGAATTTGGGAGATAATTTCAGAGGAGGGAGTGACACATGATTTATCTGGATAAGGATAAAAAAATGACTGTGTAATTACATGTGTATTACTACTATACACATGTTTTATCAAGCTTTTTCCCCCACATTTTCTTAAATAAGGAAGTAGTTGTTAGCCTCTTGGTGTCTGTCAATTAAAAATATCTAATAAAACTTTACCTGTTCTAAACCATATGATATGCACACACTACTCTTCAGTACATCGTGCTAAAGGTTCACATCAAAAAGTTTGAGAACCACTGATCTTGAGTGACCGCAGATTATAGAAGCTACTAAAAACAACTCGTATACAGGGTTCGTACAAAATCTTGAAAGTTTGGAAAATGCTTAATTTGAACTGTTATGTTTTCAGGGTTAGGAATATGCTTGAATTCAAATATGTCATTTATAGTAACAATGTAGATGTGATGATAAAGGCTTCAAGAGTCTGGAAATTTTTGATTTAGGTACCTTGAAAGTGCTTGAATTTTACTCTTAAAAAGCTGTACGAACCCTGTGTATTGATTTAAGGCTTTTTGAGCTGCTTATTCCATCTTAGGCTATTGTTTTGTTTTAACATTTGCTCCTAAATGCTGTATAATCTATAAACTAATGTACGGTATTTGAGGAATATTTCTATGTACTTAACCCAGAATGACATGGTTCTTTACACCGTTATATTATTGTGTAGGAAGAGTTTGTTTACTACCTTAAATCCTACAATTGACGCAAGTAGCGGAAGACAAAGAAGCAATATACCATTGTATACCTGTAATACTCAAGTAAAAGTTCTGCATTCATTATTTTACTTGTGTAGAAGTACAGAAGTATTAGGAGCAAGTACTCATTAGACAGCAGAGTAATATTACATTATTGGATTAGTATTACAGATGCATCAATATGTGAGCAGCATTTTAATGCTCGATAAATGTCCTAATAAATTCAGCTCTAGTTAAAACATACACTGCTCAAAAAAATTAAAGGAACACTTTGAAAACACATCAGATCTCAATGGGGAAAAAAAATCATGCTGGATATCTATACTGATATGGGCTGGGTAATATGTTAGGAACGAAAGGATGCCACATCGTTTGATGTAAATGAAAATTATCAACCTATAGAGGGCTGAATTCAAAGACACCCCGAAAATCAAAGTGGAAAAATGATGCGTCAGGCTAGTCCATTTTGCTGAAATGTCATTGCAGCAACTCAAAATGTACCCAGTAGTTTGTATGGCCCCCACGTGCTTGTATGCATGCCTGACAACGTCGGGGCATGCTCCTAATGAGACGACGGATGATGTCCTGGGGTATCTCCTCCCAGATCTGGACCAGGGCATCACTGAGCTCCTGGACAGTCTGAGGTGCAACCTGGCGGTGCTGGATGGACTGAGACATAATGTCCCAGAGGTGTTCTATTGGATTTAGGTCAGGCGAGCGTGGGGGCCAGTAAATGGTATCAATTCCTTCATCCTGCCTGCATACTCTCGCCACATGAGGCCGGGCATTGTCGTGCAACAGGAGGAACCCAGGACCCACTGCACCAGCGTAGGGCCTGACAGTGGGTCCAAGGATTTCATCCCAATACCTAATGGCAGTCAGGGTGCCGTTGTCTAGCCTGTAGAGGTCTGTGCGTACCTCTATGGATATGCCTCCCCAGACCATCACTGACCCACCACCAAACCGGTCATGCTGAACGATGTTACAGGCAGCATAACGTTCCCCCCCGGCTTCTCCAGACCCTTTCACGTCTGTCACATGTGCTCAGGGTGAACCTGCTCTCATCTGTGAAAAGCACAGGGCGCCAGTGGCTGACTTGCCAATTCTGATGTTCTATGGCAAATGCCAATCGAGCTCCACGGTGTCGGGCAGTGAGCACAGGGCCCACCAGAGGACGTCGGGCCCTCAGGCCACCCTCATGAAGTCTGTTTCTAGTTGTTTGGTCAGAGACATTCACTAGTGAAACTAGTGAAAAACAGTCAGAAAAGATCAGGAGGGAAATAATGTCAGTGGCCTCCACCTGTAAAACCATTCCTGTTTTGGGGGTCATCTCATTGTTGCCCCTCTAGTGCACCTGTTGTTAATTTCATTAACACCAAAGCAGCTGAAACTGATTAACAACCCCCTCTGCTACTTAACTGACCAGATCAATATCCCAGAAGTTTAATTGACTTGATGCTATACTCTGATTAAAAAGTGTTCCTTTAAATTTTTTGAGCAGTGTAATCTTTGCTCTCCCTCTCTCTGAAAAAAAAACCTTCTCTATTGATATTAAAACAGTTTTTTTCTTCTCTTCATTTGAAACAAACAGCTCTGTTTTGCTGCTTTTGCTGAGAAATAAATAAAAGTATAAAAACTAGAGCTGTCGTTAAAAACCTGTTTTTCGCACCTCCAGGTGAGAATACACCGATTGTGATTCAGCCTCATGCGACCAACGGCACCTCGGGGCCCTGGTCCACTCAGCCGGCACAGTCGGATGAGAAATGAGTGAGTTGGAGTCCTTCAAAACCTCGACTGTGTGATAAAACCACGTCCTCGTCAGTAAAAGTGGCTGATGATGAGTATAAATTATGGGTTTGAATGTGGTTGCTGACGGAGAAATTCATCTCAGAGGTTTATTTGTTTAAATGAATCAAGCAGCAATTTGAATGTGCCATATATTTTTTTTCTAAGTGCCAATGGGTTTGTCTTTGATCCAATCTCATATTTATTTTTTTAACTTTTTGTTTTTGAATATTGGGCAGTATCTGGACTGCATAAGCCACGCAGATCAAAGCTCTGGAATAATTATTTTTCATATGCACTTTAATATCTCAAGTTCATGTTTAAAATCCTAAAGCTGCCGCGATGGTCTGAGAACATTTTCGGCCCAAGATGGCTCTTGGGTCAGAAATGTTTTAATATTTTTTTTAATGCAACATAATAGGCTGTTAGAATAATAGATTATTAGATGCCAACCACTTGGAGACTTACGAGGTGCTCAGTCGTACTGCACATGGATGCATATTGTAGAAACAAAGTAAAGGCCTTCTTGACATGATGTCGATTTCTGTTCATATTCCCCAAATGCAAAATATGTTGTGACTAAACCAAACAGTGTATTTTAAATGCTTGGATGTCAGCTGTATCCACTTTATTTGATTGACAGCCTGTAAATAGCCGAGTTAGAATTAATAAAAGTAATGACAGCATAACAGGAATAATTCAACATTTTGGGAGAAAAACGTATTCACTTCCTTTCTGAAAGTTACGTTGACGACGTTTGACTCTTCACATCATTGGACAACTCCAGGCGGTTGTATGATTGCAGAGTTGGACGTGAGTCTTAAAAATACTGTGAATTGACAAAATAGCAATTAATCCCCCTTGAACAAAAGACTTTGGCGACATTAGGGGTCCATATTTGATTTTCAGGTGCCTCCACGTTACAAAGTTACAAGTAGTTACAAATAACTCCCATGACATGAACGCGGCATTAGGTATGGAGCTGGAGCCGGGAGGTGATTAGCCTAGCTCAGGAGGAAACCTCAAGGCTGACTCTGTCTGAAGTTAAAAAATACGCCTACCAACACCTCTAAACTCAAGTCCCGGAGTCGCAATCCCACTTTCCCAGTTGTAATTACAACTTGGGTGTTGACTTGAACATTACTGGTAATTGTGGTAACTCTGATATGACTTGAACGAGGCATTAAGTATGGAGCTGGAGCCTGGAGATGATTAGCATAGCTTAGCATAAAGACTTGAAGCATGGGGGAAAAAGCTATCCAGGTTAAAAACTTAACCTCTAACGCTCAAACCTGCGTTATATTTGGAGATGCCAAGTACCGGGCAGATGGATGAACTGTTGTTTGTCAAGAAATAGTTCCAGCACGCAACTCCCCTTAAAACCACAGCTTGATGTTTGTCCACAGATTAAACAAACGACTTGTTCATGAAGCTTTAGAGGTGCTGATAGGCGGATTTTTGAACTTTGGACACAGCCAGGCTAGCTGTTTCTCTGGTTTCTCCTGTTTCCAGTCTATATGCTAAGCTAATTGCCTTCTGGCTCCAGCTCCATACTAGCATAATGCACAGACATCAGTCTTCGCACCCAACTCTTGTAAAGAAACCTGCACATAAGGTGACCTCAAGAGAAAAACACAAGGGGGTGAATAATTTTGTAGGTATTGATAAAGTCTGATATTTTATTAAATGCTCTTCCTAACACTAAACCTGATACTGAAACCAACATTCATTACTTCACTCGACTTCAAGACAACTAACTGAGATTGATTTATTGCCAAATTGTCCGGTTTCCCTGTTTGATCTGGTGATGTGATCCAGATGTGTCAATGCCTTCTTTTAAAGACAATGATCTCTCTGCGTTGTGTGTGAGATGATATATTAAATGTATGTATCGTGATATTATGCTCAATACAGGAATCGTGTTTTTATGTAAATTCAGAGATATATTTTTGATTGGAAGTTTTATGACAAATTGAGTGTATATTAAGATAACGCCTTAAATTATGTCATCTTTCATCGTGTTTACATAATATTTTTTTGTTTCTGCTGGGTGGAGGAATGTTGGGTTTGTGTTTTAAAGGGGTTGCATTTTGTACAAATCTATAACTGTATATGATCATCATTTTTAGCATTTGATCATTTTTTCTTGGGTGACCTTCACAGACAGTCAGACAGTGTATTTATGTAAAGTTTAAACAATCCCAGAAATATGTTTAAAAGTTATACAGTACTTGACAAAACTTCACAAAAGTGCCTGAATATATTTTAGTGGGATTAAGTGGTTTTTTTTTTTCTTCCTCTTCAGGTTTGAATTATTTGATCAAAGAAAACTTATATATTTAGTTTTATCATCTCAACATTCCTGGGTATTTTTCCATTCTTCCACTGTTTCTGTAAAACTGATGTTTGTCTGATCAAATAAACTTGGGTGATACTGAAAAGTTGTCTTGTAATTTTAACTGTTTGCTTAGTAACCTGCCATTGGCTCGTGATGTGCTCCACCCCTGTCAGATAACGCCTCTTAGACCAGGTGGCGAGATTCACTTTAACACTAGTTAAACGTTTAGGGACTTTGGTAGTCCCTGAAGTGAACTGAGGATATGGAGTTATCAACGGATTCAGAGAAACAACAACTGATTGAGACTCATTTGGAGCCTCTTAGATGGTATGTTTTAATTCTTTTAATCCTCTCACTGTCTGCACAGGTGGTTTTTAATTTACTGATATACATATTAAATCACTCAAGCTATCTCAAGTGTTTATTTTTTGAAAGATAATTTGCTGGGAAAGCAGTCACGGTTCTGTCTTCTCTCAGGACAAGTTCTCCAGAGGAGAATCAATCAGACTCTGCATCAGAGTTCAGTGAAGATGCCTCCAGTGTGGACGGCCTCCGGCAGCCTGGCCGGCTCTGCCAGGAGACGGACGCGATGTCGGGGGCTGAGAGTGACGCCAGACGTTTGGCCAGAAGGAAGCTCATCATCACCTGCGTCGTCAGCCTCGTCTTCATGACCGGAGAGGTGATTGGTGAGATGAATAACTGATTTCACCTGCCACAAATGTATCAGATACTTTAAAATGAATTTTAAATGGATGGGAAATATTTTTATCCTGAATTACCCTTTATTTTGTCTATGAAAGCAAGTTGAATTATTTGGGCAGCTAGACAATCAGTATCCAGTATCCTGGTTGATGTTTGTAATGTTCTTTAAGACGAAGTCACAGTGTTGGAAAGTAACTAAGTACATTTTCTCAACTTCTGTACTTAAATACAATTTTGAGGTACTTTTACTTTACTTGAGAATTACCCTTTTCTGCTACATCAACATTACCACATTTCACATTGAGCTTTTTACTCCACTAACTTTATCTGAGCGCTATAGTCTCTTGTTACTTTGCATGTAAATAAAAAAAAAAGGATTTTTCATACACAACATATGATCGGCTTATAAGATATTCTAGAGATGAGACGACCAAAAAAACTATATAAAATTGGTCAAATCTGACCAGGTGCAACATGAAAATGCTGCTTACTGGGGATAGACCGATAATTCAGGCAGCCTGATTTATATGTCGGCTGATATGTACCAAACAATGTTGGTGCTGGAATGCCAAAGTAGGTTTTTGGTCATTTAGAAACAGCGTCACGATTACAGAGTTTGTCCACCAAAGACGACAAGTTGATTTTAACACTGTAAAATGTCACACTTCACAGTCTATATCTTGGTCACAATTCTTTAAAAAAAAAAAAAAACTATTGGCTGATATATCGTTACTGAATGTTTTAAACTCTCAAATATCGATATTAGTATTGGCTTCAAAAATCCAATACAAAGCAATTGCCAATTGGCAGGGTTATACTTCTTTATATGCTTTCATGTTAATGCATCATTAATAATAAATGACTGCTTTTACTTTTAATACTTCAAGTAATTGTTAACTTAACACTCATGTACTTTAATTTGAATGTAGGACATTTACTTAGACTTTTATTATGTGTTTGCGCTTCCACCACTGACAAGTCAGCTACAGGTAGGTTTTAAATTTCAAATGAAATTACAGAATTAACCACAACTGGTGACAAAAATGTGATAATGTGGGTTTTATTGTTTATTTAACCTTTATTTAATCAGGAAAGCCTCATTAAGATTAAAAATCTAATTTGCAAAAGTGTCCTCGCAAAGATAGGCTGCAATACCAATAAGACACAAAATGCCCCAAAATCAGAATTGAACAATGCGATTATAAAATCATGAGTTAAATTTCTAATACAAATCATATTAAAGATTGTATCCCAGAAACAACTTAAATGGCATCTTCAAACGATCTAAAAGCTGTCAAAAAACACAAATATAAGACCAATCTTAAACAAAAATTAAACACATATTAAAATATCCCAAAACACTGGCTGCCAGAATGCCTTTCTAATTTAAATCTAATTATACATAAAGGCATTTTTATCTAGTTCAGTCCACTTTGGGAGCTGTTAATAAAAATTTGTCCTTGAACAAAGCTATTCACACATTTCTGTTGAATAAATTGACAGAGATAAGGTGGTTGTAACTCAAGAATGGCTTAATACAGTAAGTATGTGCCAGTGCCTTTAGAGGACCCTCTGATCAGAGCGTACAAAAAGCAGTAAGTACTGAGAAGAGACAAACATGTACAGTACATTGTCATCGTCAAACAGAGGCAAAAAAAGTGGCTGAAATCTCTTTTTAGCTAAGAAGGAAAAAGCAGGACTTGTTCTGAAAATATAAACCTAATTTAATCTGCAGCCTTTTTATAAACTGACAGCTGAATGTAAAGCTTGAATAAAAAAGAGCTTAATGTCTAAAGCGGTGAGAAAGACTCTTGTTTCTTAGAGTTAAAATGCCTGTTTGAACTGAGCTCTACAAACTTGCCTTAAAGTCACAGGAGTAATAGTATGTGTCTAAACGTGTCTGAGAGTTTTGTTTTTCATGGGGAGTCCAGTTCTGTCGTAAGCTGGTACACAACCCTGCTCTTTCACCACACACACACACACACACACACACACACTTCTTCTGTTGACGGTCTGCAGGGATTTCTCCTCTCTGCAGGTGGATACGCTGCTCACAGTCTGGCCATCATGACAGACGCAGCACATCTTCTGAGTGACTTTGGCAGCATCGGGATCAGCATCTTCTCTCTGTGGATCTCATCCAGGCCTCAGACACACAACATGACCTATGGGTGGCATCGAGCAGGTTAGATCCAAATAACTTATAAATAAACTTCAAATAAATATGTTGTACCGATATATTCAGTTCATTCAAGTTTTTATTTTTTATTTTTTGAGGAATCATTCCTTTTGGTAAATATACTTAGTGGCTTTCTTTCTGAGTGTGAGATGAGAAGATTGATATCAATCTTATATCTGCGCATCAAGTATAAACGAGGCTTTGGGGACACTGAGGTCATGTCCTTTTTTCCGAGAATTTGGGAGTTTTAGCAACCCGGGGAGTTTAAATCTACAGTTTAAAATAAACAAACAGATGTCAGGTATATTTTAAGCTGATTTAAGTATTTTTAGGCTCAGGTTATTTAAATTTGACTAGTTTAAGGCCGATAAAAAATAAAGTAGCCTATACAGTATGTGCCCACCATGTTATTTGCGGCAGTGTGGAGCTAGAAGGGGTTGAAACAGCATTTAGACCTTTATGTTGCCAAAATAAAAATTGCAGTAAAGGTATAAAATAACATTTAAAAGAATAAATTAAATATAAAAAATACAAATAACTTTAAAAAAGAGGCTTAATTGTTTTTTTGTCGAAATTTGGGGGCTTGCTTCGGACTCTAAAATCCTGACTACAGCCACATGTATGCAGCTAGAGCAAGGAGGCAATTAGCCTAGCATAGCATAAAGCTAGCTTTACTAATTCTCATGTTATATCTTGTTTGTTTAATTCGTACACATACAGTAACATAAAAACAACAATTTGTGGGTTTCGCACAGAAGTGCTGGGTGTTCGTCAAGAAATAATTACACCACATAACTCCCTCTGAAACCACAATTATTTTACATTATAAGATTTCTGTTTTTATACAGATTAAACAAACGAGATTCAACATGTTAATTAAATATTTACTGTGCAAACATTAGTGTGGTGTGTCTTGTATGACTCTCTCAGTTGTTGTGTTTAACAGAGATTTTGGGCATGTTGCTGTCAGTCGTGTCTATCTGGGCTGTGACAGCAGTGCTGGTCATATCAGCCATACAGAGGATCACTGATGGAGACTACGACATCGACAGTCAGATCATGCTCATAACCTCAGGTTGCGCTGTGGGGGTCAACATCCTGTGAGTATGATGAGCTCACCATGAGGATTACTTTTGTTTGGTGTAGAGGGCGGTCAGCAGCGATCAGACGCTCTTCTAAAAAATAGTTTTGACTTTGTTTTATTTAGGATGGTCCTGATCCTCCATCAGTCCGGTGCCTCACACGGCCACACTCACAGCTTTCCCTCCAGCTGGCTGCAGAGGGACAAACAGCATCAGGGGCACGGCCACCATCACGGCCACCACCACGGCCACCACCATGGCCACGGCAACGCCAGTGTGAAGGCGGCTTTCATCCACGTGGTGGGAGATCTGGTGCAAAGTGTCGGAGTCCTGCTGGCTGCCACCATCATCCACTTCTGGGTCAGTGTCAGCCTAAACACTCAACATCTCTGCAACTGAACTAAAAACACTGAGCGTCTACAGCCATTTTAGCGGCTCTGTACTTAAACACTGCAGTGCTTTTAGCTAAATGCTAATATCAGCATGCTAACATACTCACAGTGACAATGTTACATACTGATGCTAAGCAAGTTTAATGTTTACCATGTTTACCATCTTAGTGTAGTGTGTTAGCTTGCTAGCATTTGCTGATTAGCACTATCGCACAGTACAGCTGAGGCTAATGGGAATGTCATTAGTTTTGCAGGTATTTGGTCATAAATTTAAGTATTGGGCTACAGTACATTTTGACCTGATGGTGGCGCTAGATGAGAAGTCAGTAGGATTCTACCTCTGGGCACCATGAATGTCTGTACAACATTTAATCTTGTAAATACTTCAGTCAAGTCGAAAATGGTGGACCGACCAACCAACAGACCAACAATGCCACCCCTAGAGCCAGTGGCTAATGAAAACTTAACTCAAGGCCAGCTTTTTCCAGAGCTTTTATCCATGGATTGAGTTTCCTAAATTGTCATCACATGACCTAAGTAGGGAACTTTGTTCACATTGTAACAGGGGGTCGAATGTGGAGCGGGATCGTTACACGATGTCTCAGTTAAAGGATTGTTTTTGGTGTTGAACGACAACTGAGCAAACTGTGTGTGCCGATGAAGACCAGGAGCTCCTGTTGAAAGTTCCGTAAAAATCAAATCCAGAAAAAGTCTGGTCATTCTATATTTTTCTTATTGTCAACAAATCCCATGAAAAGATCAAAACCAACAGTGAATTAATTCAACTAAGTATTGTCTGTGTAGTCAAAGCCTGATATAGATTATTCCTCTGGGCCATAGAGCTCCATTGTTGTTTAAAAACACACTAGACCACCAAATGTGTATTAATCCGCAGCTGAAAATAGTCCCCAACAAATGCAGTATTTCCCTTGTGTTGATTAACGTTTCTAAAACCTACAGTGCCCAGCTGTTTTAGGAAATTATTTAGCCTTTAAAAAATGAAACTATATATTATGATGTATATTATATATTAGGTTGTACATCTTCAGTAGGAATCAATGGGACAGAAAGTACAGTATTGAGAGACGGACTAACAGTTTTGGTCTTTTCATTGCATTTGTTGACAAGAAGAAAAATATAGAATAACACCAGCGTTATCCTTTTAAAGAGTTAGTTATAAGAAGACAAATTGGAAAGAAAAATATATTAATAAACTGCAAAGGCCTCTAATTTCCTGAAACTCGGTGCAACCAACTTATTTTGACAAGCACAATTCAATTCAGTTTTATTTATGTAGCGGCAAATCATAACAAAGTGACCTCAGGGCTCTTTTCATATAGAGCATATACAGACTCCAGTAAACTCTCAAGCTCTATTCTGTGGTTTATTATTAGTATTTAATCATATTTCTGTATTCCTCACAGCCGGAATATAAAGTAGCAGATCCTATTTGCACATTCCTGTTCTCGGTTCTTGTTCTTGGGACAACGCTTCCAGTCACAAAGGATGTTTGCAGAATACTGATGGAGGGTAAACACACTTTCCTCTGTCTGTGCTGATATGATAATTTTCATGAGTACAGTTTGTGTTATTGGCACTGAGTGTCGTCTTTCTTTTCTGCAGGCACTCCTCAGGACATTAACTTCAACACTGTGAGAGAGCTTCTGCTGTCTGTGAGAGGGGTTGTGGCTGTTCACAGTTTGCACATGTGGAGCCTCAACATGACTCATTATTTACTTTCTGCCCATTTGACCCCAGGTAGAGGCAAAATCAATACTGCTAATTTCTAACACACAGTCTGGGTGTGGTGAGCAGCAGCAAATTAACTAGTCAATTAGATTCTCCTGAAGTTTAAATACCTTTAAATACATATCTGCTAATATACAGACAGAGATGGGGGTAAAATACTTCATATTTCCTGGTCCAGCTACTTGAAATAAGGAATTAAAATGGATAAATCTGATATCTCTGGCAGAATTCAAGACTTTTGTAAATTCTATGGTAATTGGCTCCTTTGTTAATTTGTTCTATTCTTAGCAATTCCAGCCACTCAAGTGGATGGTTAAAAATAAAAACACCTTTAATAAATACAGGCTAGCACATCATAAAGATACACAGTGTATCGGCACACTTGCCTTCATCATTTTTTCCTCTTTAAAATTATGCCTTTTCCCCAGTAGTAGAGGAAGCCAGACGCCCTCCTGTTTGTAGTCCTTTTCTTCCCACTTCAGCCTTATTTCAGTATTGTTAACTGTTTTTACTATTGTTGTATCTGTTGCCTGATTTTTCTTTTATCTGCAACTTTTTATGGTGCAGTCTTGGCCAGGTCTCCCTTGCAAAAGAGGTCTCCAGGTTTCTAACCTCAGTGGGATTTGCCTGGTTAAATAAAATAATAAAAATAACTAAAATGTATGGGTTACATTGAACACAGCCTCATCTTAAGTGAAATCAGGTCAAGTTAAGCACAAATCAGGATAAAATCCATGTAGAAACTGAGACCGGAGTCCTATTGACGACCAAAATAGATGATAGTGAAAATACCAAAATAATGAATCATCATTGCATAGAAGTTTTAGTTTCTTTACTTCACAGGCTTCTGCAAGTAAAATCGCGTGAGGATAAACTGAAAATATAATCACCATTTTTTTCTATAAAGAAAAGTCGAGTCACCATCGAGCCGTGGCTGAGAATAAATTAAGTGTTAAGTAAATATAGGGACAGGACGGGCTGTCAAAACAGGTGGCGTCGAGGCTAGCTAAGTACTGTAGTACTGATGATACATGTTAATGATAACTGTAAACCAGAGAAAGAAAGAAAATGTTGCCTGTGTTTTTGTTGTCAGAAGAAGATGCTGATACGCAGGTCGTCCTCGTGAAGGCGACAAAGATCCTGCGCTCCGAGTTTGGTTTCTCCAGCATCACAATCCAAGTGGAGCGTAAACAGGACGACTGCTGACAGCACCGGGGCTGTAAGAAGACAGGGCAGGGGGTTCCAGCCTCCGACTCGCTCCTGTCTGACCGGCTAATGGTACAGCTGAACATTTTTTTAAAATTTCAGAAGTTTGTGGCACCGTTTACATCAATTTCTGCAACTGCTATTTACAGTATATAAAGAATAACCAGCTGGCAGCACTGTAATCCTCACTCAGGTGTTGTATTTGCTTCCAGCCTCTCTGCATTGTTATTACAGGTGATTCCTAAAGAGTACAGCTACTCTTCATATATTCAGAATCTTAGAGCTGTGAGTCTTTGATAAAATATTTATTCATGCTGTTTCTTTGGTCATCTTTGAGCTTTGTTTATTAGTTTGGTTAAAAAAAAAAAAAAGTAAAATAAGTATCTACATTCCCAGAAATGTACAAATCTTTGATGCCGATTTGTTTTTGCGACATCAGTGTCAATTTATTTCAACTGACAAATCCTGGTCAGATGGACATACAGTTCCTCAGACCATAAAGACACATAATTATAGGTTTGTACAGTACGCACAACAAATTCATTCAAACAATACGTGCAAATAATCTTCACACATTACTTTGCTCATGTTAGTCTGGATATGGGAGTCCTGGTCAAAATGAGCGATGGAATATGAAGCACACAGATATGAAACTGTTACTTAATAGGCATTATTCTGATGTTTCATGTTCTCATATCAGTTTACTTGAAAGTCAGTAGAGCAGACCACAGTAAAAAAAAAAAAAACACAAAACGATGTAACATCTGGACAATATCTGGCCCAGGCTGCACAAATATATCTTCACAAGTAAGAATGTGTGAGTTAAATTGTTCAACATACCACAAACAATGCTAGAAAATCCTGGTTTTAACATGCCTTTTGGAGAACCAGTCTTCAGTTTGTCGCCTCAGGCCGTCCATCTCGCCAGTAGTTCTTGTAGGCATCCTGGAACATGTTCTTGCAGGGTATTTGGGCTTTGAGTTTGGAGCAGATGAGGAAGGAGCCGCCCATCTTGCGGTGGAGGGAGTACGTCTCCTCAGGAGGCGGCGTGAGTCGCTCCCTCAGCATGACAGGGATGAGGCTGTGGATGCGCTCGGTGGTGCTCTGAGCTCCAAAGTCAAAGGGCTCCTCAGAGGAGAAAGCCTCGCCGAGGATCATCACTGCGTCCACGTGGGCGTCCTCCATCGCCTTATTATTACAGGACACAGCAGTTAATCGACAGGCTTTAAAGCAAAAGTTCTACATTTAGGGAAATACACTTATTCTGGTGGAGAGTTAAAATGAGAAGGTTGAGATCACTCTCATATCTGTCAGTTAAATATGAACAGCTGGTTAGCTTAGCACAAAGACCGGAAACATTTCCATTTCTTGCAAAAATATTGGAATAAAAATATTAGAATTGGAAATACAACAAGTTCTGTCACTGTTGTTGCAATTCCTCCTGGTCGCCAGTAGAGGTCGATAAAGGACTTAAAGCCACTTGAATAAATGTTACTAAATGTTGATCCATGAAAAAAATACACAGAAGTCATTTGTAATTAAATGTTATTTCATTTTTGTTGGGGGTGGCCACCTGTGCAGGTTTTTCATCCAAACAGATTACAGCAGCTCATTTCACTGATTAATTCCTCGTCCGTCTGATCGTGTGCTCGTTACTGATATCAACCGCTGTTTGTCTGAAAATAAAACCTGCAGACTCTCAGCCCTAAAAAGCACATTAGACAGTGGTGGAAAGTAACCAAGTGCATTTACTCAAGTGCTGTACTGTAAAGTACAAGTAAGTATATCCAATTTATGCTACTTTCTACTTCACTACATTTCAGAGGGAAATATTGTACTTTTTACTCCACTACATTTATTTAACTGCTATTGTTACTTTGATTTTACAACAAAACATACGATCAACTTATATGATAACATGATGCATTGTTATAGATTAAAGGCCCCTCATATACCTCACAGGTGTCTTCAGTTGTGTTTGATTAGACCTGCTCAGGCTGGAATGAGGTCATCATGTACTTATAAGAATGATTAAGTTGTAAATTTCCCCGCAAACAAAACTAACAGGAGAGTCCCTGAAGTCCTGGAAAAAAAATGTTTTGTCTTTTTGCACATGATAATAATGTAAATTATTAAATTATTATCTTGTGTGTGTAAGATTTTTAAAATATATCACCTTTCGGGACCTTGAAGGCTCCATAATTTAACAAGGGGCCATTTTGCATAGTGAGTACTTCTGGTATTGTTACTTTAATTAAGTAAAGGATCCGAGTACTTCGTCCCTCACTGGGTTTAGAGAGGTGAAGTTTCTGCAGAAGGTTTTTGTGTTTTTTAACAGAAGATCTCAGGATTCGGAGCCAGTTGTTTTTCATCCTATGATTCTCATTTATACCTCGAGAGCAGATATATTCAGGTTAGTCAATAAACTAAGCAGTAGGACGGAAAACTAGCAGTGCTGAGAACCATCAGTCAGCACACAACTGCCTCTTAACAGTCATTCTCTAACTAAATTCCACTGGTTACTCTCTGTTGTGGTTCATAGTGAAGACGTTTGTGTTTATTACCTTTGACTCGTATCCTGTGAGGAACCTCATGTCTCTGGATCTCTGCAGGACGCCTTCTCTGTTACGATTTGCAGCTGCATTAATAATCTGTTGAGAGAAATGAAAAATGATTAAGAAATAAAATAAAATCAGTCCTAATCTAATGAAATGTAAAACACGTTATGGGTCTGCATTAAGGATTCGAGTCATTTCAAGCCAATTTGATTTGATTGAATTTGATGTTGCTTCCATCTTGACAAAAAAAATATGTGTTCAATTTCTTGTAATAACATGAAAAGCCTCTAATGTTAAAAGAGATCTGTTTCATGTTATAACAAGATATTTTTCATGTTATTGTGACATTTTCTCATTATTACGATGTACCAAATGATCCTGTTTTTATGAGAAACTTCTCTTGTAAAAACAACGTTATATGTTGGATGGATAATATTTTCACTGTCTCATCCCAAACATGAAATATTTTATTTATTTGTATTTATTTATTTTATTTCATTTCATTTCAGGGACAAAGCACATTGATCAACATCACTGTAAATGTTGCAGTGTTAGGCTCATTTACACCTGCTGTGCCTTGGCCAGATGTTAAATTAGCCATTAAAAACAGCAATAAAGCGGGAGAAAGCAAAACACAAAGCAGCTTTAATATAATGTAATCAAACCATATTAACCAGTTATTGTCAACTTTTCTAGCCAATTTAGGCTACAGGGCTCTCTCTTTAGGTTTTGTCTAGATTCATATCACGTGATAACGGGAAAGTTTTGTGGAGATAAAATGATATGTTATAAAAAGAAAGTTTCTTTGGTAATTTGGTAATAACGAGAAAATGTGTCATAATAACACAATAAACTCCACAAATACTGTAAATGTGAAAATTGTTCGTTCTACATTTCTACAGCTTCTCACCTCAATGTAGGTGTCAGTGAAACTCTTATCAAATCCCCGCGTAGCTCCAAAATCCAACAGTGCAACCTGAAGACATGAAACAGAGAAATAGACCTCAGTAAAAGAGAGAAATGAGGAAATGTATATAATAATGTACAAACAGTGTGCATGTGAAGTGAATTTGAGACAAACTGACCTTGTGGGCTTGTGGATCAAAGAAGAAGTTGGACCAATTTGGGTCAGTCTGCATGTATCTGAACTCAAAAAGCTCTCGCAAGCACAACATCAAGATCTGCTCACAAATCTGGCAGAAGCAAAGGAGGTGAGAGAAAAAGGAACAAAAGGATTGTCTGAAGTAAAATAGTTCTCTGTGTATTCTTATGAACTGATGAATAGTGTGTAATGACACTAAAATATTGACATGATGAGTAAAAGTAAGCTCTGCGATGTGCTGACATGACTCCGGGGCTTTAAAAAGGTGGCATGTCTCTGCGTTTGGCACATCGCACTTCCAAAGCAGGCGACGTCTTGGCAGTGGCCAGAAGTAAATTGTACTGTAAGCGGTGTAGAGTTCATGGCGGTAATCATACCTCATTCCTGAGCTCCTGAGAGAGGTCAGTGGCCTGGTCCAGAGGGAAACCGGGCACCAGCGTCGTGGTGAGGACATGCTGGCTGCTCAGCTCGTCAATTACATCAGGAACATAGAAGAACGGGTGATCCTTCAGCAGCTCTCTGACACACAAACGGCAAACAACAAAGTTAAAAGACACCTGAACAGCTAGCCTGACTCTGTCTAAAGGTAACACCTATCAGCACTTCTAAAGCTCACAAATTAACACATTATATCTAATTTGTTTAATTTTTCTTCACTTCTGAACCAATGAAGTTCCTTTTTTGAACAATAAAGTTAAATGTGATTTGATTAATAAATATAAAAAAGGACGACTTTTTTTTTTAATCAGAATGACAAAATACGTTTTGCTCCTCTTCATTTACGTGTTAAAAATGCAACTCTGAGATCCCAGAAGGATCTAATTTTGTTAGTTTGTGAGTAAATGTTCTCTTCTCTGCTTCTGACAGAAATGAACAATATTTGAATTTATATCATGTCCATGATGCTGCAGCCAGAGGTTCTACCTAAAGCTCATTTGTTGACCTACGTCTTTCCAAGAAAAACTCCTCAGGCATAAAGGAAGTAGTAAGTTTGTATGTTTTGGACAACAGCGGATTGTTTGAATTAAATACAGAATAACACAGAGGAAAGACGTAGCGGTAAGCATGAGCTGTGGCAGCCACCATGACTGAAGAGGCGACCAAAATAGTGGCACCTACAAAAACCGAAACTCAAAAGAGAAAATCCAAGAAAACACATGTAACAGGACTGGATGCACGGTTTGATTCACAAGTGAATTCTGGGAAGTGTGGTGCAAAAAAAAAAATGCTTAGGTGGCACCAAAAGATGAATACAAAAACAAAAAGGATCTGGCAGATTACTATGTTAAACCTGAAACTGGACATTACACTTGAGACACTGACAGCCACCACAGTTATAGCCAGCACTGGTTCCCAACCTGGGGGTCGGGGCCCCTACAAGGGGTTGTGAGATGAATCTAGTGGGATTGTCAAGGTAGAAAATAAGAAAAAAAGAAATTCTCATACACAAAATTATGTTTAATTTTCTGACTTTTCTCTAATCTTATTCCTAAAACACTGTAGTTTTATTCTTTTAAACCTGAACTGCTCACAACTTACAGACATGCTACTTATGACGGGGAGTCGCAGGAAAGTATTGCTTTATATTAACGGGGTAAAAGCAAAAAAAAGGTTGGAGGCAGATTCTAACTAATGCACTCAAAGTCAGTCTGTGTAGTAAGAATACGTTTGAACAACTCACTGGAATCTTTTGGCACATTTCGCCTCTCTTATGTAATCACACTCGAGCGCCAGCTCACGGCTCATGACCTCAATAAGGTGCTCAGGAAACAGACCTGTGACATGAGGGCAACCGTTAAAAAGCTGAAAATCATGACATTCAAGCTGCTTGTGTAGGTAAGTCTATTGACAATAGCAGAGGTTGCCGACATCAGACAATAGCAGCTGTTATCATAAATATGATAACAATGTTACCTTCAGGCAGTGCGTTGCTTAAACTCAGAGCAGTCATGATGTTATTCACGTCACTGTCGATACTCTTGGCGACTCCGGGGTACTGAAAGAGCAGGTTTGATTGTGTGATTTTTGCATTTTGTCACAGTTTGCTTCTGTGTTTTTATCTCTGTGCAAACACTCCTCTCACCTGAATCTTCATGGCGACCTCCCGGCCGTCCTTCAGCCTCGCTAAATGCACCTGGCCGATAGACGCCGCTGCAAACGGCTTCTCCTCAAAGTACTCCAGCTTGTGTCTCCAGTTCGGGCCGAGGTCACTGCTGATGGCTTTCTGCAGAGAGAAGAGAAACTGTCTTCATCTGTCTCAACTTGGTTTACTGAGTCTGTGCTGTTTACTGCAGCTCTCCATACTGTACCATCATCTGTTTAGGGGGCATGAAGTCTGCACTCTGTCGAACACGCTCAAAGATTTTGGCCAACTGAGGGTTAATAAAGGCGTCATCTGAGAGGAGAGAAAATAATAGATGAGCAGAGGGAAAATACTCGCTAGTGAATTAAGTGTTATGGTTTAAAACAGGAAAAAGAAACACTATGGAAGATCTTAGCCCCAGATTGTGCCTCTTGTGTATTATCATTACATTTGAGTGAAAGATGAATCCCAGGATGTCTTTTAAAAACCCAGACAGTTGTTACTGTAGCTGGAAGTGACATATCGTCTTGCTCCTTTTGTAGAGTCCAAGTAAAAATATAAAAGCAATTAATCAATTACATCACACAATCATCAGCATGGACAAAGAGCCCTTAAAGTTCTCAGAAAAAAATCAAATTTGAACATCCAGGCTGTGAGTTAACGGTTATTTTCAGCAACAATTAATCTGCCGATTGTTTTCTTTAGTAACGGATTAATCGTTTGGTCAATAAAAGGTTGTTGTTTCAGCTCTACGCCATCTGCTGATGAAGATCACACGATAGGATCAAAAGCTCCAGAACAGCTACTAAATGGAGACTGAGGTGAGACTGTTTTGTCAACTTCTGTTTCTTCCGAGGTCAAGAATGAACTCAACATTAACTAAGATAAAAGATTTTTGTCGATGAATCGTACAATTTGAGCAAGAACATGCAGTTTGTCTCATCCATCTTTGAAACATGGAGAATGTTTATTAGAAATCCACAGGGGGTTCTGGAAACACCTTCAAAACAGCAGCAAGTGTTGTTGAACGACCTTGCGAGGTTTTGAAAGATCGCCAGGGTTTTATCTTTAGAAAAAACAAATGCTTAACTCTGTGACTCGGCTGTAACGATAATACACGAGAGGTGCAAACTGGGGCTGCGGACATCTAAGAGCACAACAACACTGTACTGTAAGTGTGCTGTTTAAAGTCAACACACCGCAGTGTCAGTTTAGCCTCGGCTGCCCACAATAGCTCAACTGGAATGGCACTTATTGTGTTCAGCTGGCCCGAGGTTTATTTTAGGTGATGACATTTCGCTGCTGGTGAAGGGTGCCTGTTTGTTTGCCAGTGAGTCTGAATCAGAAACATGATGAAGTCTTGTTGGGAAGCTGCAGAACCAGTCTGTGTTTGGTCTCTGATGAAAGCTGAACCTTTATTTGCACACAGATACACGCGGATTTACGGCCCGTAACATGCCTTAGCAGTGTGTGCCAGGTCCTCGTGTCCTTGTGTCGTGTAATATCGGAGTATGTTTTTGATGCTACCTCACCTTGAATACTGAGCATCTGTCCAAGTTTTAGAGCGGCACCTCGGACTTTGCAAAGTGTGCGGACAATTCTTTCAGCGTTGGCTTCGGAGAGGAAGGCACTCGAGTCCAGTATGGATTTTTTATTGCCTAAAAAAGATACACATCATTCAGTATAGGTGATATTGTACTTCAGCTACGGATACGATGGTTATATTTTTGATATTCGTCAAAGATAAAGAAGTACTGTAACGATGTGTTAAAGAAAGGAAATTACAAGTCAGTACCTTTTACCTTTACATGTATTTGTTATGCAAGTTGTTGGTGGGGTCAGGTGGTATGACGAGATGTAACATAAGACCACATAAATGTGTCTAAAAGATCACCACACACAACGTGAAGAGTGACTGTGTTAGCCTTTATAGTCACAATACGATCATTAAAACCTAAAAACACTCCCAACTCCTCAGGCCACCAATCAAACAGAAATGTTCCTCTCATCACCTTGTTGTTGGGGTTTTAAACTCTTCTTGGCCACTTCAGCGATCACCCCAATCCCGAGTCCGACCGCCAGACCTGCAAAAAGAAATCAATATAAACAGTGTTGGAATGTAACTCAATACATTTACTCAAGTGCTGTACTTGTACTTTACATGAGTATTTCCATTTTATGCTACTTTATACTTCTACTTCACCACATTTTGGAGGCAAATATTGTACTTTTTACTCAACTACATTTATTTGACAGCTTTAGTTACTTTGCAGATTCAGATTATTAATATAAAATATAAATCAACTAATAAATTATGATATATTGTTATAGATTAGCCCACCCAGCAGTATATAAAGTAGCTGAAATTAGCTCCACCTTCACCAGCTGCAACATTAGTGACGCTTACACATTAATGCATCACTAATTAATGAGCCATTCTGCATCATGAGTACTTTTACTTTAGGTACTTTAAGTATATTTTGATGCTAATACTTGTGTATTTTTACTAAAGTAAGATTTTAAATGCAGGACACAGGATACAGAGTATTTTTACACTCTGGTATTACTGCTTTTATTTAAGTAAAAGATCTGAATACTTCTTCCACCATTGAATATAAAAATGATTCACAAACTTTCATTGAATAGACGGGCACTGTTTAAAAACATTATCAATCTGGCCACAGTGTTTGCCTTTACCAATGCACTACTCTGCATCTGATAACAGCAGCAACAAGAAAAAAAAAGGATGTGATAACAGCAATCAGTGACCAGAGGTGGGTCTAATTTCTCAGAGCAACAGTCAGAGCCCTTGAGAGTTCAAGGGGTAAATTAAGGCTAAGAAATAAGGGGAACAGCTGATACTACGGTTAAGTGTGCTGCCCTTTGATGAGAAGAAGGCTGATAGCCGACAACATGTTTTATATTAACTGGATTCTCAGGCAGGACTCTGGCATGTCCCCGAAACATTTTCTCAGCTATTGATACTCTGCAATTCCAGCTCTGTGAAGGAGCACGTCAGCACTTCCCACAGTCGGACCCCAGCTCTGCAAAACTGGTGACCGAGGTCATCAATGCAAAACCTCTCAACTAAATCCAAAATTAAACTTTACTGTGTAAGGAAGAAATAACTACTCTACTTGTAAAACTAGCTGAAAGAGAATAAAAATGCATAGGAAATGTTCGTGTCTTTTGTAGCATGATGTGTTGACATCCTGCAGGGTGACTCCTTAGTCTCCCATGAGCCCTTGCTGCTCTGGAGGAAGTGCCAGCTCTGTGTCATTTGTCATTTGCACAACTTGTTTGCACAACTCGTGTCAAAAATAGATGGAAGTTAGCTAAGAAAATGCCAGAGTAGAGAAACCTTTATGGTCACGAGGACTATAGTAATATTAATGTCACTTTTACAGGTGTAACATGACCAATAAACCGGTAAACACACCTACCTCCAAAATTCACCAGCCTTCCTATCCGTGTGACGGGCACCTTCCTCTCTCTGGCTCTTTCACTGAGCTGAAATACAAGAAAAGAACTCAACTTGTAGGACAAGAGACAAATAAAATGCTCCTGTGCAATGTTGAATATTTAACCACAAGGTTGAAATAAGGAGTATTGATCAAGTGGAGAGCGGATACCACTTGTTTATGTTGCTTGATGTCTGTTTTCTTGGCGTTTCTTGCTTTATCAACGTCCTCTGTTGTCAGCCGCCCCACTGTGGAGTTGTCCTGGTTAAATAACCTTGTATGTCCAGAGAACAGTTGGCGCGACCAGTCCCTGTGGTACCTCAGACGTTTAGTGCTGGGTCTTCCACTGCAGGTCCCCTGTCCGCTATTTACACTTCCAATGAAACAGGTACTGAAACAAGCTCCCACAGTCGAGTATCTGTGAAAATGTGCTGCTGTGGTTCTGTGGACGCAGACTTCTTGCTGCTTGTTGAACGTCTCCTGGATGACAAAACATGATTCATATGAGTAGGTGTTAAAGGAGTAGTTCAACATTTTGGGAAATATGCTTATTAGCTTTCTTGCCCAGAGTTAGATGAGAAGACAGATAGCACTCTCATGTCTGTCCATTAAATATGAAGCTACAGCCAGCAGCTGGTTAGCTCAGTTTAGCTTAGCATAACGACTGGAAACAGGGGGAAACAGCTAGCCTGGCTCCGTCCAAAGGTAATAACATCCACATACCAGGTCCTCTAAAGCTCACAAATGAACATGGTATATCTCATTTGTTTAATCTGTACAAAAACCAAAGTGTAAAAACATCAAAATCTGTTTTTAGGCGGATTTTGTTGCCTTCGGACAGAGCTAGGCTATCCGTTTCCCTCTGTTTCCAGTCTTAATGCTAAGCTAAGCTAACCAGCCACTCGCTGTAGCTTCATATTTACAATACAGACGTGAGAGTGGTATCGATCTTCTCATCTAACTCTTAGCAAGAGTTAGAAAAAGCGAATAAGCGTATTTCTCAAAATGTCAAACTATTCCTTAAAAAATGACTCAAACAGTCACTCGCTTATCAAAATAGTTGCTGATTAATCTGTTGATCGACCATTAAACTGACTAATCTTTTCAGCTCAAGAGTACTTTTTGGATTCTGGGGAAATAATACAGCTGCTATGTATAATGGGAGACAACAGGAGCCCAACAACAATTCTTTGCCCTGAACCCCTCCAGTAGATTAATCCAGCCGTGACAACGCTGCACAGAATTTGGGACAATATTGGCTTTTCAACAAACTAATGTCAGAGACTGTCTGTATTGTTAAACTCTGATATCATTATATGATATCTGATATAGGTGAGGATTTCAGGAGCAGCCATTGGTAAAATATGGAAATAGAACTTGCCGAAAGATGCAGCTTATCTAAGAATTTGTCGTTTTGGTTGCATTTTAGTGCTCTGTGATAATTTAAATCAATGGCGAGGGGTCACAAGTAGACACTGCTTCACCTTAAGGGGTCACAAGCCAGAAAGGTGGAGAACCACTGTTCAAAACCACTATCAGACTTGAAAAATCCTTATTAGTTAAATCGTCTCCCGTGTGTCTATTCCAGCATCATCTGCCTCACCACCCTGCTCACTATTGTTGTGGTGTTGATGAGGTGATGGTGGCAGAAACAGACAGAGAAGGTATCTGGGTTGCATGTTTGTGAAACTCTACCCCGCTCTGCAGCTGGCTTGCTCACCCTTGCTGATCCGGCGGCGTGATGGAAGTTTACCAGCCTCTGGTTCCCGGTGCCGTGTAGCCGGCCTGGTGAGGCTCTGCTGGCCGCCTGCTTCATCCAGGTCAGACCCCTCCACACCACTGTGTCACCTGTCATGGTGTTGTTGTTCAGACCTGCAGAGCCAGGAATAACAGGGTAAGGGGTCTCTGCAACAGGTTGCCTGTGAGATGTGATGGAAGAGGAAAGTTGAGGAGCTCATCAGTTTATGTTCCCATGCTTGTGAGATAAAGCATGACTCCACATCCATAGCATGTTTGGGAAATACAATCTAAACAAATACTGATAAAAGTGCAATATTAACTTGGCTGTCTGTGTGATAAAAGAGCAGAAAGGCAAAAACATGCACACTGAAAAGTTTTAAAACAAACATGATACATTAAGCAATGAGTTCAATAATTGAGTGGCTGATTTGACACACAATGAAAAATGAATAAAAGTGACAAATAGGGTCATTTATATTCTACTCACCAACTTTACAACTGATGTCCTCTCAGAACCGTGAGCAGCATGCAGTGAGCATCGTGCAACTGCAGCACAAGGCGAAGTTCACCTTGATTTGACACAATTTCTTGTAAACACCTCAACTCCAGCGAGGCAGCGAGGCGGGCGACACGCTGAAGGACGCGCACATTTCCCCCGATGCGACCCCGGGGCGAAGTTTAACAAACACGGGCCAATGAGGCAAAGTTAAGCCGCTAGCTCCGGATATCAACAAACCTCCGCACTGGTTGAAAAAACTGTCAGTCGCTCCTCAGTGACGACTGACGTGTCCGCTCAGGGCGGTCCCTGACACACGCTGCGTTCACGAGATATCAGGAAAATCCGGATTTTTCAGGAAACACATATTAGTTTACTTTAGTTGTGACTTAAGTAAAAATAAAGATGTTTGTAGGGCAATGACCTAAATAAAAGTGAATGTCATTTGTTACAATACTACTTGAAAATTAAAATTATTAGGTAAGGCGTTTATTAAATAACAAAGGTAAAAGTAGTCTGTACTTAAAAAATACTTTTGTTCAGAAATGTATCTTTCAGATTAAATTGAAAACAAAACAATAAAAGTAGTAAACAACAAAAATAAAAATACATCTGATTCATTAATAAATGTCAAGGTAAAAGTCATGGAGACATCAGCTGCTTAAAATGCAGACTAAACTGTCTAATTGTATAACTGTTACTGTTTATTTTCCTTCCATAATTATTTTTTCCTCTTACCTGTATCTTGCATTTATATTCAGTCAGTTGTATAAACATATGCATTTGCCATTCTTTGTGAAACCTAATAAAATCTCCCAAAAACCTTTTTGCTTTATTATTTATTATAATTATGTTAAAGTTTTAAAATGAAACTGTCTACAGGGTTTGGATTGTTTGAATTTATTTTGCAACAAGTAACAGAGATAACCTGGGAAATTGGAACAAAATAAAAGTAGCTGATCGATTTCATTGTAGCATATTCAGTAAGATAAACACTTGGATAAGGTAGTTCTTGAAAAATAATTAAGTACACCATTATGTTAAGCACATGACTTACTGCTCCTACTTCTATTGATGCTTTACAGCGCTTTTTGAGAGCTGACACAGATATATTTAAGACCGTACTTAACAGTAGTTGATATGTGGGGCCGTGTCAATGTCTTTGATGGTGGGAATTGACAAGCAATCTGCATTTCCAATAGTATTTAACTATTGTCAGGTAGAAAAATACATTAAATCAGCATTTATATTATATGACATTAAACCTTTCCACTAGAACAAATTAAAGTGTTAGCAGCAGTGACACATATCTAAAGTACTCAACAGTAGGGTGAAACTCTAAAACATCAGAGCTCAAAAGTAGGATCTTATGAGGAGCACATGAAGGCAGCAATACCCCATACAACTGTGAACTGTGACTGGTCCAGGGCCACTAGAGTTTGGCTATAGCAGCTGATGTTAACTCAATGATGCATCACATTTTAATTATAGAGAAAGAGCAGCAACATTGGAATAAATAGTACGAGTGACCAGGGAAATGACTGAGTTAATGATATCACTGCTGTGCTTAGACGAGTTGATGGGCAACATGAAAATTACAGTGGCATGTCATGAATGTTTAAATGAGTGACCACGATTGATGTCAGCTGTTGCGTTTGTTGCATGACAAGGTGTTTATGAAATGTTGGATGTTTCACATGTATCACGCACATGAAAAATATACAACTTGTGTGTGAAATTGTTAACTCATCTTCCTTTATTTGTGTTTATTAGTGGAGATAAATAAATGGCTTTCAGCACTCAAGTGCAGTTACATCGTCCTCATACAGGTGCTTTAGCTTTTAATATGTGGCTCTGGCACTGATTTACACCTCGTCTGACCCTGTTTTTTATTTATTTACACTTCAGGGCATCTTGGTTCAATCTGACTTCAACATTAAGTTACTTGGGCATATAATTCAGGATATGCTAGATTGATGACATTAACATTTAAGGCTTTGTCAAGGTCTGATGGCAGACTTCAGCTTTGGGAAGAGTCGGAGGGCGTTCTGTGTCGTCACCTCCATCACTGTCTGCAGCGACACTCCTTTGATTTTACTGATGTACTCAGCAGAGATACAGATGTTTTTGGGCTCATTTCTCACCTGCATTCAGGACACAAAACAAGAAGGATATAACATGAGTGGATGAATAAAAGTTTAGGAATTTTAATGATAAACGCATTTAAGAAATATAACAACAGATTTCAGTTGTATGTGTCACAAATATGCGTGTAAAAGAAAAGCAGAGGAGTTTTAACAAATAACCTCATACAAATATAAAAAAATGCAGGTCACAGCTTCAAATCAAAAAGTAATAAAAGGCTATCACTGCCATAAACTACACCGACTGCTAGCAAATTTGGATTGGGTTTGGATTTCAGCACCTTTAAGGGAAAAAAATACTTTACCTGCTTTTCTGGACCGAGAGCAGGTGAATCGGTTTCTAGACAGATGTTCTCTAATGGCAACTGTTTCACGAGTTTCTGCTTCTTGGTGTAAAACACACAGAGAAACCATCATCAATCATTAACATTCAACGTGATAAAGCCAACCAATAAAAACCAAGTAAACATGTCAGTGCTGTCTGAAGAGACCATGTCAGTAGTTTAGTTGTGTAAACTGTGAATGCTCACATACAAAAGGACAAAGATATTCAAACAATTTGCAACTATGTCTATAAAATCCAAGTTTTTTAAAATCTATTTACACACATAAAAGGCAAATAAGAATATGTATGTGTAAGAGAATATATGTTAGTGTTACAGAGGGGAAAATCAAAAACATGTTGGCTTATGAAACAGAGTAAATGTAACAGGATCAGGTGCTCTGCTGTACCTGTTCACTCCGTATTATAGACGGTGGGATAGAAAAGAAATATCCAGCCTTCACTCCCTCCATGGCAACAGACGGTTTCCCATCAAAAGCATGAAGCAGGGCTTTTTCGACACCTAGTGAAATTTCAGGGGAATTGCAGTTTACTTCTAAAAATGCTCAAGTAAACAGTTTATCCACAGACAAACTGAGAATCTAAAATGGGCTGTTTACCTTGCTCCTTCAGGAGGTGGATGGTGGGTCTTCCTGCAGACCGTGAATGAACATTTCTAGAAGTAAAACACACACAGAAAAATATTATGGAAGTCTGTTGGCTATGGGACACGTTATGTTTTTCATGTTACTGTACATACTGAGAGTCTTTTGTAAACACAATAATGCAATTATGATACATATGTCGTAACATATGAATTTATTTTCTACTTGATGTGTCTGCAAGGTCAAATGCTACAGTCCAACTTCATTTGTAGGACAGCGATGTTCCACTACCTAAGAATCATTTCCTAAAAAAGCTCTTACAAAAATGCCAAACATATGTCAGCAAATTCAGGGAAATGCCACCAATAACAAATAATGTTTGTTCAAGTATTATGAAACATTATGAAAGGTGCATACACTACCTTGGGAAGCTTAAATTCAAATTTTACCAGTTGAGTGAATATCATCTGCAGTACTACAGTATGACTCACAGAGGGAGATCCAGTTCCTTGGCTATCTGTGCCTGACGAATGAGGACCTGCCTCTGGCTCTCTTTATCAGTGTCATTGCTGACATATCTGGGTGTAAAATCCAAACCAACCTAAAATAACAGATGCGAAGAACTGTTAACATGAATGCAAAAGAAAGCCAGGATAGCAAACTGCTATTCATTTAAGCCTCATCAGCGATACTGAATTATTACCTCCCCAATGGCCACAAGGTGGTCTTTGTATTTCTCTATTATAGGTAGAGCAGCATCTAGATCCTGCATAAAAGACAGAAAAACATCCTTTATTCTTTCGCTGTAACCTGACAACCGTAGAAATTCACCCAAATTAGAAAAAAACATAACATTTTCTCACTTACCCCTGGTGGAATTGTTCAGGCTTTGAGAAAATGTTAGTTTAATAAAGTGCACACATATATGAAGAAGAATACGGATCAGAGAAGACAGATGCCGCTAAGCACTCTGGTAGGACCTGGACCACCTCCACTGTATCTGGGTTGTGGCAAAAATCTCAGAGAAAGATCTGAAAACATGGCCAACAAACAAAAACTACCTGCCTGGCTTGACACCACTACAGTTCAGTGAGAAAATTGTTTTTTTGTAATTTGGGTGAATCGACCCTTTAAACTCGACCCTACCTGGAGGGAAGCCCCCCTCTGTTGTTCTGGGGAAACTTCTTGAACAGGGTGGACTCCTAGGCAGGGAAAAATAAAACCTGGAAACCTAGGAAAAAGTTAAACAGTCAGTACAAAGAGACAAGCAACATCTAACTGTAATAGGCCTAGCTGTAGTTACCTCTCTGACAATTCAATAATCTTGACAAATTCCCCAGCATGCTCGGCCACGGCTAATAGCGCCAACAACCCAGCCTTGGAAATAATAAAGCAAAGAAATTAGCTAAGCACACACAATAATAACTATTCTGGACAATGCTTCTTAGCTGAGACGCCTCACCTTTTTTGAATTCTCAACCACCTCGTCTATGTCCTAACAACGAAAAGAAGAAAAGTTAACGCCTAATAAAATATTCCAGAGATATAATATTCACTCGTATCCTTTAAAGCGCGCATACCTTGTCAAAATCCCCCGCAGAGATATGACAGTGACAGTCAACGTAGCCATGCATGTGGACAATGTAGCGTTAAAAACCAAAACATTAGCTACTTCCTGATAGAGAGGCGGGCCGCGCATGCGTAGACTCGCCGGAGCGCGAGATGTAGAACGCAGCGTTGCCCGGGAGAGTGGCGTTCTATTCAATCTGATTGGTCGAACCTCACCGGCGCATCAACGGACAACAAATCAAACATCCCCAGTGTTTTCAAGTAGCTGCCGCTTGTTTAAGATGCATTCCTAACATACTTATTGGAGTTATTTTCATTGTCTTGTTCCTGTCTTATGTTTACTTTGGCTTTATCATGTGACTTTTTTTTTACCGTCAACTTTATGCTTTATTATGTGATAGCCACCCCGTCCTCCGGATCATTTTGTCACACTCGGTGATTTTGACCTGAAATGGGAGGTTTAACTGTTTCTTTGCTTTTATCGATGCTGTTGATCGGCATCAGCAGAGCAAAATACGAACCGAACTGGGAATCCATCGACTCCAGACCGCTGCCAGAGTGGTACGATCAGGCCAAGTTTGGTATCTTCATACACTGGGGGGTCTTCTCTGTTCCGAGCTTCGGCAGCGAGTGGTTCTGGTGAGCGTTGTTCCCCATTTCCAGCAATTAGTTCACATATGATTACGACATGATTTAAACTTTACATACAACTGGGGATTCTTTGGAAAGTTGGGACATTGAGCGAGATAAGCCCTGCTGGTGGTATCCAGGAAACCACAGGCATACATAGAATTTTTACTATTAATTTCCTTAATTCTTTAATGAAGTCACAAGCAGTCTGAGGAGAGCATTTGGAGGAAGGAGGAACATTATGTTAATTAATGTTCATTTAATAGATTTTCTGGGGCTTTCGGTCATGTCTCGTGATCTTCAGCAGATGGAGTTTTCCCAGTTGTCTTATGCTCAAATTCCCATTTTCCCCTGAGCACTTGTCCTTGTTGGCTTAAAATCCGAGGTTCAAATCTGATCATCTGCTGATAAAGATCATGTGGTATGATTGAAAGCTCAAGAACAGCTACTAAATTGGTCCTTGTGGTGAAATAATGTTGTCAACTGCTGTGTTGAAAGTTCAGCTTAAGCTGAAGCTTTTAAGTTAACAGGGGCAATAAGTCCTTAAATTGCTCAGAAGAAATGGAAAATCTAAAATTGCCTGACAACTGGACAGTGCTGATGAATATCATGCGATACGATCAAAAGCTACTAAATGAATGAACTCTGAACCTAAAAAAATGGGGTTATTGTAGGGTTATTATAACATGTCAAGGTCCAAGGCTCAGTGTATTCATCCATAAAAAACAATCAACTCAAATGATCAACTAATGTTGATTACAGGGTTGTTATAACATGTTATTATTCAGGGTTTTATATAGAGAATTATAGCATGTATAGGATATTATAACATGTCTCTGTTAATCATAGCAATGGTAATCCTGAATTTGTCTTTCATTATATACACTATTTTGTATTATTTAGACTGTTGACCTTAAATATGAATTGCAATTATTGTTTGACATACAGTAATATATATGTATTTTGCTGTCATATAACACAATTGTCGTCCTTCAGCCTGTCTTGCATTTGTTTTCTGTTCCAGGTGGTACTGGCAGAAGCAGAAACTAAAGCCGTATGTCGACTTTATGCAGAGGAATTATCCTCCAGACTTCAAGTATCAAGACTTTGCACCGCAGTTCACTGCTGAGTTCTTCGATGCCAAAGAATGGACGGACATTTTTGCCTCATCAGGAGCAAAGTACATCGTCCTGACCACAAAACACCATGAAGGTAAAGGACATGATCGACATCCTGTCTCTCAGTGTTTTCTCTTGTTTAAGGACAAGTTACCTTATTGTCACAAAAGATAAATTATCAGTAAGTGCAGTAAGAAGTATTAGTGCCATGCTGCATCATTTCAGCCGTGCAGGAGATGTATTGTTTTATCTATATATTTTTCAGGTTTTGCACTATGGGGCTCAAAAAACTCCTGGAACTGGAACGCTGTGGATGTTGGACCAAAAAGAGACCTGGTAGATGAGGTGGCGAGTGCCCTTCGTGCTAACAGTGGCCTGCGTTTAGGGCTGTATCACTCTCTCTTTGAGTGGTTTAATCCGCTCTTTGAACAGGACGCTGCCAATGCCTTCACTACAAACTACTTTCCTACCAGTAAATCTCTGCCTGAGCTTTATGAGCTCATTGTCAAGTACAAACCAGAGGTGCTGTGGTCTGATGGGGATGGAGACGCACCTGACAAGTACTGGAACAGCACAGGTTTCTTAGCCTGGCTCTATAATGACAGGTAATGCAGTTAAATTAATTTATACAGTAAAGTGTTTGTTTTATTTGATTTATCATTTACATAGCCAGTGGGATATTAACCTGCTTTCCTTCACAGTCCTGTACGAGACACAGTGGTGACGAATGATCGCTGGGGCTCTGGCTCCATCTGCACCCACGGTGGATATTATACCTGTGCTGATCGCTACCAGCCAGGACACCTGCTCAAACACAAATGGGAAAACTGCATGACCATCGACAAAAAGTCGTGGGGTTACAGGCGTAACGCTCCTCTCAGTGACTACCTCACCATCGAGCAGCTTGTAGCGGTGAGAGCTGAATATCTCGTTTACCTGTAAACTGTTTTATTAGGTAACCAGTCTGTTGAACTGCTGCATCTGAATCATCAATATCGTTATGCATAAATAAATGGCTTTATGTATTCAGGATTTAGCTTAAAAGTAAGGTATGTTGAATGTATTTTTTATTTTAAGATTGTTAAAATATTTCTACCATCTAGGGTCTAGTGTGTGAAAAACCAAAAAAGTTAAGCTTCACATGAGATTTACAAACCTTTCAAATCAGCTAATAGTTAATAGCTCTACTGCGCAAGTTTTAGTCCTATTAGCTCTGAAGGAACAGCACCCTCAAGCTGTAAATTAATCTTTGTGCAGTAAAGCAATAAAGTCTTTTCTATAAAATCCAACCTGCATACAGCGCAGTGTATACTAGAAGCTGATAGGTTGGCCCGGTCTTCACTGTGACGGTTTTGTTTGTTTACACTAATTATGCTCATGTGTCAAAATGAACCTGTAATGACGTATTGATGTTCAGCAGCCATATGCAGCATCTTTAACTGTGACGTGTGTGTTTCAGACATTGGTGGAGACTGTGTCCTGTGGGGGAAACCTGCTGATGAACGTCGGACCGACACACGATGGAAGGATCGCCCCCATCTTTGAGGAGCGCCTGAGGCAGATGGGTCAGTGGCTGAAGGTCAACGGGGAGGCCATCTACAACACTACGGCATGGCGGGCTCAGAATGACACCGTCACTCCCAACGTCTGGTGGGCTCTCATCTGTGTTTGTATAATACGTTTGGATGCATTGTATCAAAATCGTTTCAATCAGCCTGTAGATCCTTTTTTGAAGGACATTTATAGTACGGACTACTTTTATTTAGATGTAAATCTCCCAGATCCAGATTTATTTTACTTTATAATTTATTTTGCCAAAGGTTGCCTAGTAAAATTCATGCATTACATAAATAGTATTAAGTGAGTTAATAAGTAGCATGTGATTTTACTGATGATGATAAATGATTTTATTGACGATGATGTAGGTATTTATGTAGGTATTATTGTGTTGCCTGGTCACCTGGACACCTGCATCTTAGCTAACTTCACATTAAGGAGCACATTAGTCTTTTTATAGTTGTGTGTGATTTAATGTTCTCCTTCTCATACAGTCAAACAAACTAAAGTGTAATAATATCAGATATTGTTAATTATGTTTTTTACTCTCATACAGAAGCCTAATGATAATAATTATATGTATATCTTGAAAGTTACTGAATGGGCCTTATCATCAACAGGTACTCTTTCAGACCACAGGAAAAGAGCATCTTTTCCATTTTACTGGAGTGGCCCAATAATGGATCTGTGATTCTGAATGAACCTGTGGTTACACAAGGACAGACTCAGGTAAGACTGCAGCCAGAGATATAAATCGGTCAAGCTGTTAGCTTATTGCCGATATACAAGTACCAGCATATATGACGACTGCCAAAGTAAATTGCAGTTCAGAAATGCCAAGGATATGTTTCAGGAGAAGAAGAAATTTCCCGCTCGGTACGTAATTGGTCACAATTCTTTTAAAAAACAGATTTAAGGGATCCTTATCAAAAATATTTTTTTATGTTATGTGTTTATTTTTAAACTCTCAAACATCAATATTGGTGTCAACCTCAGAAGTCCAGTGCTGGTCAGGCTCTAGGTAAGACATCACATCACTTGACAAACACATGGTGTTTAGTAGATGTGTTTTATAAAGCACTTTCCAGTGCCTGCAATGCTCGTGTTTACTTTAAATAAGAGTTGTTCCAGAGTGAATCGAATCCTCAGAACTGGCAGCACTGTCCATTGAACTAAAAAGGTGTTACTGATTAGCAGTGAAGATTAGTGTTTGATTTAAATGGGTTTTTGAAGGCAGTTTTCATGCCATATATTACATAGTTTCAGGACAGTAAAGCTCTCCAACCCGCCTCACAATAATTACACTATTTATGCTGTGTTAGTAGAAGCTTCATGCTGGGTAACTCACAGTACCTGTTTAGTGGTAGAGGAGCTCCTGGTTTGCATGCCAGGGCTACAACTAACCATTATTTTCATTATCGTTTTACCTCACAATTATTTTCTCAATTAATTGATCCATAATTAAGTCAATTAAATGTCTTAAAATAGTGAAAACTGCCCACCAGTATTAGTAAGTCCACAGTTTTGTCTGACCAACAGTCTAAAAACCAAAGGTATTCAGTTTACTATGATATAAAGCAGCACATCCTCACATTGGAGAAGCTGGAACCAAAGAAATACAATTGACTAATCAGATAATTTACCAATTGTTTCAGATCTAATAGCATAAATTGATTAAATTAATAAATAAAATCTGCAAAGAAAACCACAATGTATTGTTGGTTTTACAGACTGTTATAATGCAGCTGCGGTGGGGGAGGAACCTCCATCACATTAGCAGAGAAAGAAATTACTTTCCAGTATTAATTAAGGGCTCAATATATCGGCAAACTGGTCTAACCCTGCTAGAATGTCCAATAACCGCACTACATCCTGGGAAATTAGGTGGTCTCGTTGTTCACAGAGAGCACAGAGCTTTTTTCTCCCTTTCTGTCAACATGTCAACCTTGTTTGTGTGTTGCTTTTGTTTCTAAAAAAAGGTGGTGCTTCTCGGTCACGGGTCTCTGCAGTGGGAGCCTGTAAAGCCCAGCGGACTGCGGGTTCTCCTGCCCCAGCTGTCCTTCAGCCAGATGCCATGCCAGTGGGCCTGGACACTGAGGCTGACAGGTGCCGCTTAAAGGGAAACCAGATCGATTGAAGAGGAACAGACAGAGCTGCAGGCCCGAGAGAAAGACCCATCGTTTAATATGTTTAAATCACTGAGCACAACCCATGAAGTAAAGCTGATTTGTATATGTGCTGAAATGGATTCAGTTCTGAGGGTAAGGTAAAAAAAAAGATGCACTGTATTGTCTGTGACTTGCACTATTACAATATAATATTGGTGTTTTTGAAATACGTATGTAGGGAGTCAAGAGTAAACATTTATACATGATCATTGTGTAGTGTGTGTAACTTTTGAGGTTAAAGTCTTGTGTTCTAGCTCAGAGTTTCTTAACTTTGGGACATAAAAAGTCATTTTTAGGTGACCTTTCTGTAAAATATGATTTCTGCACTTTTGTAATTCTTTTTTAAGCCTACATATTTTTAGGTGATTTTCATGCAGTCTGCAGCACTGATCAATGTGGTGGTGTTTGTTTTATATGTGAAGGAATGTTTAAATAAAATAAAGAAGCCTTCAAACACCAGATTTTTTTAAATCTAATATTTGCATGTGGAAAAAAAGTGAATATCCCTGAAATAAATCACGATTTCTTGTAATTCTGTGCTTGTATCAACTTGACTTTTACACCCCTGATCACGCCTGGATTATCCCAGTTATTGCGTGCTGTTAGCGCCCCCTGCTGCTCACATCATTAACAACACCCCAGCCGTGCAGGACATTTTAAAGCACGCTTACGGAGCAAAACTGATCTCTACACCCCTGCTGTGCACAGACGAGCCAGGAAAACAAATTCCCTGTCATGCATCATAAAATGTCGGGGAAATGAAGTTATCTGCATGTTGCACGCTGACTGGTAAGCCTGTGTTCTCCGCTGCTTCACACCGCGGCCATTCTGTGTTTTAAAGCCGTAATTTTGTGCTTCTTCCTCCGCCGATCCACGACAACGAGAGGTGTATTTGTCACCTAAGATGGTGAGTCCGGTGCAGGGCAGATCTCTCTGTTGTGTCTGCTCTCTGTTGCACGCCTTTAAGGTGGGAGGTCCCTGTTCTGCAAATGTTCCATGACGTGCAGATGGGGGGTTTGCAAGGGGTTCTCACGTCCGTGCGTTTCCCCCCTTCAGCAGGCTATCCCCAGCCTGGGACCCGCACATGACAGCTGATCCCCTAAACAACAACAACAACAACAGAAAGAATGTGAGGATGCAAATAATGTGTCGACAAATGTAGAATGAATTGGACATACAGTAGAGCTGCATGTCACTCATTTTTAGCATTTAGGTGACATATTTAGTCAGTGTTTGTAAAAAAATGCAAGTTGAGCAGACAACTAAAGCTTAAAGCTGGTATATAATTAATATTTCAAATATGAAGCTTTGACATATTAAAGGTAGGGCTGAATACAATGTGATATACTGACTTTAAGTGGAATTGTATCAGGACCTAGTTTTATTAAGTTATGTTGTCCAAATTAATGCTTTTAAGGAACTTGTTTTTAAAGACTAATGCAATTAATATTTGAAGGGTTTTTCTAATGTAGGGCTGCAACTAGTGATTATTTTCATTATTGATTAATCTGTGGATTGTTTTCTTGATTAATCGATTAATCATTTGCGCCATAAAATGTCAAAAAAAAAAAAAAAATAGTAACAGGTGCACAGTTTCCAAAAGCCAAAGTTGACATGTTTGAATTGCTTGTTTAGTGCGACCAAGAGTCCCAAACTCAAAGATATTTAGTTTAATATCATAGAACACTTTATTTTCTTGACTAAAAGATTTATTGTTTGGATTGATCGTCCATGAAATTTCAGATAAATAGTGGAAAATTCTCATCATAATATCCCAGAGCCAAGCGTTTTGTCTGACCTGGTCCAAAACCCCAAAATATTGAGTTTACAATTATAGAAGACTAAAACCAGTCAATTGACTAGTGGTTTTCGACTAATCCTTTCAGCTCTAATCTGATGTAATACATACTGTTGGAGTTAAACAGTGCATTGGACATCATATCATATATGTGGGAAAAATATGGCCAAATTTTATATGATAGATCTTTGTATCATTTTATGCTAATTTACACTGCAAGTAGCTCAATTTTAATGTCTGTCAGCACACGAAGTGTAACCTGTAACACCGTATGATCACATATTAAGGCATTGTGTGGCAGAAGCCCATTTTCTCCACTCATTCCTGCAGTCACGGTGCTGTGGTCTGTGCTGGTAATTATATATGTAGACAGGAACTGGGAAACTGCTACAGACGTTGGCATGGTTGCCATGGAAACACACAATCATGTCAGATTGTTTTCAGGTACTGCTGTGATAATAGCGATAAGTACGCCTGGTTTGAGAGGCTGACTTAAAGAGGCGGATAAATGAAACGATGGTCGACTGATCGGAAAATGAATCAGGTGAAGTTTTTTTTTAATGAATTCATGATGCATCGAGTGAGAAGTGAAGACTTGCAGGGGGCTTCAGGTTTTATACAGTGTTTAGTGGTGTTTGTATCAGTTGTTTGTTCAACCTGCAGTGTTCAGTGTCCCCTGTAAGTGATATCTTAGGCAGCCATATGACAGCCACTACAGCCAGCAGGGAGGAAAACCTCATTCCTTCCATTCATAAACATTCTCTCTCTCTCTCTCTCTCTCTCTGTGTGTGTGTGTGTGTGTGTGTGTGTGTTGTCCCCTCTGTCTCTCTCCCCTCCCATCTGTTTTAGCACTAATATCATTAGAGGCCTGCCAGTAGTTGGGTGCATGTGTGGCATTCAATCACATGCAAATTTGTGGCAGATTTGAGCCGGTCAGCAGAGGCGCGGTGTAGCTTTAGATAGTGGAAATGCCAAGCAGTGTGGAACATCCTGGGGGACAGACCATTATATTTATAGAGATGGGCGACTTGACCTTCACTGCACATTGAGTATCAGCCATTTTAGTACCGCTCCTCTAGATACTGAATACAGCATAATGGATCTCAGCTGCAGTGCAGTTAGTTAGCTTCAACTTCATCTTCGGCTTGTTAGCAGCTATATCTAATAATAGCTCTCTGCAATTCCATACTGTGGAGGCACTCTGTCAATACACACTCTCTGCATTCAGTGCTTTTTTGGCACACAGCGAGTTGAAGTTTTCTAAAGGAAATGCACTGTGAAATTATAAAATTTTGCTGCGCAGGAAATAAAGGCTTGCCACAGGATTCTGAACTCAGAGGTGAAGTTCAACTATAAGTCGTTACATACGTTTAAAGCCTTTGTGTAAGCTTTATGTTAAAGAGTAAGACCTCTGTTAAATATGCCTTATCCATAGCCCAAAGCCAAGGACTCCTATTCATAGAGGCACCCAGTTGTTCTCACCCAATGGCATCGAGTGAAACTGAGGAGGATGGTCAAAGCGGGTAAAGTATTTATAGTTGTGTAAATTATATTGTGTTGAAAGGCCAAAGTTTCACACAAACGACTGAGGGAATGGATCATAAATCCATTTAAATCAGGGGAAAGACCCAGTTTGTTGTATTAAGTGGCAAAAAATGAAGAGCAGCTTCCAAACAAATTATGACAGAAATGGATTTTGGCTGGTAAGAGAGTTTATCAGCTGTTTTGGCACGTATCCAACCATCATTTCAAATTAAAATTCAAGTCAAATTCAGTGGTTTGTCGTGTGTTCTACCTGAGGCTGGTCCAGGTGGTGCTCAGGCATTATTTAATGATCCCTATTTAATGTAGGTAGTTTGATTTATAGCAGTCCGTAGCAGTTTAATGTAATCTCACAAATGTTTTTCATGTAAAATCTTCATCTGCAAAGAAACTGCACCAGTCAAATACATGTGGTGGAGTAAAAACTATATTATTTCCCTCTGAAATGTAGCGGAGTACAAGTACAAAGTACCACGAAAAGACTCAAACAAAGTATAAATCCCTCAAAATGGTACTTAAGTGTACTTTGTCATTTCCAAATCTGTTAGTTGCCTGTCCAGGTCCTATTTGCTTTCAAATATCTTGTTGATTAGTAACCATCACAGGCTTTGTACTGTAAATACAAGAGTAAGGAAAGTAATGTAAGAAACTATAACAGAAAGCAAAATAAATAACTTAATTTCACTGAATTGTGACAAGCTGCTATATATAGTAAAATAAATTTGAGGGAAACACTAAATAGGTAACATTGAGGCAATTTAATGATGTAAGTAGGCAGTTACTCTCAAGTTCAAATATAATACAACTGCACTTACTTGAGGAGAGTTTTCAGTTGTAAATAAAAATATTACTTTACAATACAGAAAAATAACAATACAGTCTGCGGCTTTTGGGCTTATATAAATAGTATCATGACTTTTTGGTTAAATCACATAACGAGGAAGTACTTATTGAGAAGATTTTCAAAAGTTGGTGCATTAATGTAGAAGCTGTAATAGCACCACGTCACACTGAACTCATACATCTGATTCACAGGATGAGGTTTGCAGCTGCACATAATCTGCAGTATTGTCCTAGTTTTTGCCGTGTTAATGACACCCTCATCACGACTCTCTCCATTCACAAAGCAAATCCTGTCGTGATGGGAAGAACTGGCTCTGAACAGGCTGTGGGTGTCTCAGAATTCAGAGAACATGTCTAATTTCTGCAGCATCCTCACAGCCAGCCACATGCTGTCTTTTCATTGAGTTCCTCTCAATATGCAAACTGAATAGGCTCACGCTGTAGGAAATGTATATTCAGAGCTGCTGCACCATGTGATTAGTGTCTTTCAGAGCGCTTGTCACTTATGCATTTCTCATTGCTCTGCTTATATTCACGTGCTCTGTCCAACTGGTGTACTGTATAAAGATCATAATAGTTACTGAATGTGTGTACCTGAATGATTGTGTCTTCATCCAGATCACACAATTTCATGCTAAAATAACTGATTGAATCTTGGGATGAATGAATTCCGGCTGTCTAGAAAGGTGATGTTTAGCTCTTTGCATCATGATATCTGACTCCCCACTTTGTGTGTAGTGTGAAGCAGCTGCTGCTGTGCTTTGAAACACAGTGAGAGAGAGGAAAAACGTCCTTAAACGTGGGCTGTTGTGTAATCCCTCCCAGGGCCCCTTTGCTATTTTTGTGCCTAGGTCCGCACGTCACGGTTGGGTATTTTCTCTGGTGACTAGCTCGCATCAATAGATCTTCTAATGTACACCCAGTCAGCCAGCAGCTTCATGACTGATGGGACTTTACCTTGCTAATTTATTTCATTATTGTTGCCCAGACATGAGGAGAATGGAGAAACGGACTATGCAGTGTGAGGAATGTCACATGTGACTGTCGATATGGGACAGGGGACTATTCAAATGTCAGGTTTGTATGAGGATTATATTTGATATCTGAATGTCAGCTGCTGTATGAGCCGAGGCTTTCTTCCCATCAGACCGTGTGCTTTATTTCATTCTGATCACAGTGAGAGCTGTTGATTGATTCTGCATGCTATGTGCTACGTTGCTGTTAGAGTACCACAGAGGGTTTTACCATCCAGCTTCTCTGAAGCCGGTCATCTCCTTATGATATTTATGGATTTGTTGTCAGCGTGAGGCTTCATGCCTGTTCCCTTTAATGGCCAACTTAGCCTCTAATGATGTAATGCAGCGGCATAACGATGCTCTCCATAGCCAGCATTTGTTTGCTCATTGTATTCTCTCGTGTGTGGAAAGCAGTAAGGGATGTGCCCCACAAATGTCTGCTGTTCAAATCAATCTCTCCATTAAGTCATTTCTTCATCCATGCGGACATACTGTACCACAGTCAGCCCACAATCATCCTGAAACACACCTACTGCCACCCACCTGCCTCCTGTTGTTGCACGTCATTGCTGCTGTGTCATATATTTTCGTAAAGGTTAGTGCTTGTTGCCGGGAGCGAGAGAAATTTGCAGTGAGAGGTCTGCTGGTACAGTCTTTATACACCAAAAAAAGTCTGAATCTGTTGAGAGACTTGTCAGTGAGACTCTGAATATGTCGGCTCTGTTCCCTCTCTATCGTGCTTAGTTCAAAGGTATGCATTGTTTCTGAGGGTCTTATCTCGCTGTCACTCTGCACCCATATTCCCCTTCCCTCCTCTCGTAGCTCACAGAGGATGGAAACTAAGCAATGAGGTCAGATCGACCTTGAAAGGGAGCTCCCTACCAGGCCTCGGAATTTTGTTACCCCCAGGCACCCCACTTAGTTTACCTCTGTAAACCTCCCCGTTGAAACATGGATCGTTCCAATCTGAGGCAGCTCTCGCCATCCTTCATATGCCTTCATTATTTTTTCTCTACCCTGCTCTGGAAGAAGCCCTCAGATCTGTCCGAAAGCAGAGCTAATCAACTATAAACAGCCAAAAGAGGCAATGGGCATTAGCAAAAAAAAATACAAAGGGGAGATTATTATCCTTCCAGCTGCTTTTAAGCATCTCTTGGCATCTCGAGAGTCACCTTGGATTCGTATCCTCTGGTTTATGCCTGAGGAGTGTGTGGTGTGCTAACAAAGAAAGAGAGGGAGTGAGAGAAAGAGAGTGAGAGTCGGAGGATGTCCTAATTAAGGGGAACTCAGAGGGTTTGAACCAGATAATCTTACATAACCTCGTTAGGGAGGACACAGCATTTGATACTGAGAAGATGGAAATGACGTGCCCTCAGAGACCCATACCCATGGTACGAGACGAAAAGTGTAGTGGCGAAAGCAATTCACTTTAACCACAGGGCTGCAGATGAGTCCAGCATGTTTATGTACAGGACAGTATGTGGTCCTGTGCAGCTCAGTGTGGAGGCGATGACATTACGTCACACAGACAGGTTAAAGGGTTTGAATCCCACGAGAGACAAGAAACCTGAAGATGTTATGATATGATCCTGGCATTGGATAAAAGAGTTAAGCAGAACATTTTGGTATTTATATCTCATCAAAAGGCGTGCAGGTAGACTTATCACACTTCATTACCCGTGATCTGACACCTGTGTGTGCTGGCATGCATCGACACACATACCATACTTTTTTTCTGACATTACATCCCCCATCTTCTGCAGAGTTTTAAGTATTTTATTTGGGTAGATCATTTTCACTTATTTTGGCAGGCAAACCTCAATTGAAGTTTAGATTTTTTTTTGTAATAGCCTACAATGTTGACAAAAACTGAAAAGTTAAGTCTGGGATATAGAATGAAGAAAGTACCTGGGTGGTGTATTGTGGATATTTCACAGCTAAGCTTACAGTACCTGTAGTTTTTCTAAATATATTTATAAAAGTTGTCCACCCCATAGTTCCCCTGCAAAAAACAACTTTGTTGTCTGACCATTCATTAACTCATACACAGGTATTTTCACTTAAAAATAGTGAATATTCTAATAAAAGTGACATTTCACATTAAGGAAAAGGAGCAGATTGTTGAAATTTGTTGAAAGGAGATGGTTCTGTGGTGAAGGATTTGATTCCTATTCAGCACACACACACACACACACAGACACACACACACACACACACACACACACACACACACACACAAAATAAACACATACCTGCTACAGTAAAAGCATGTGCCTTAAATACCTACACACATCTATGCACCTTCACAGAGCTTCAGCAAATTTGGGGCATCTGCCAGGGTTGACATGAGGTACCTTTGGTTTTTTTAGAGACTGATAAAGAAAAAAAAAATGTTTCCATTCCTGCTGTGATGGAGCTCATTATGAATTTTATACTCCAATTTTATTAGGAGGACTTTTGGGAAACAGCCTTGATTAGCTCTCACTCTCAAGGAGGGGGATTTGAACTCAGATTTAACCATGGAATTGATTGTTGAGGACATTTTCTTTGTCTTGATAACCCTCTTGAGCATCTTTATGTGGTCCTTGTTTAGATTATTGTTTTTCATATATCCATATTTGAGTTGTCTAATTGTCATTTCTGTCTGATTTCTTTCAGATGACCCTTCCCCGCAGTCAATTCACATGTATGTTAATATCACTAAAGTTACATAACAGATAGTGTCCTTGAAAATCGATCCCAAAGAAAGTGACAGTGGATTCATGGAGTCACTTGAAACTACTGCAGGGGTGAAAAGCTCCACTGAGGGTCAGGACAGAAATGTTGCACAGAAGAAATGCACCTCAGAAGCAGCACAGACTAAAAGAAGTCCATCAGTGGAACTGGAAGGCAAGGGGTGGCACCAACAACTGCAAGAAGGTCAGAGCAGAGACACATGTGGTTTCAAGGAAATGTCTGACTCAGGGAAATCACTGCAATTAGAAGATCAGCACTCCCAAACCCAGTCCACAAGCCATCAAGACTATGAGCTGTCTTCATATCCACTACAGTCCACAAAACAGTTTCCCATTGGCAGACAGAAAGCTGTAGGTCACTTAGTTTCTGCACAGTCCCCGGGACCTGCATCTCACAGGAAGTCCACCAGTTCACCTGAAGTCCAACAACAGTGCTCCCATTCAGGGATGGATCAGCTGTCAGAGACTGTGTGTAAGGTGGAACAGAAACCACAAAAGCCTGGGAAGTATGTTTGTGATTACTGTGGAAGGGCATGTGCCAAACCCAGCGTGCTTAAGAAACATATTCGCTCACACACTGGGGAACGGCCCTATCCATGTGTCCCCTGCGGATTCTCCTTCAAAACCAAGAGTAATTTATACAAACACAGAAAGTCCCATGCTCACTCGGTCAAAGCTGGAACAGTGCCACTCTCAGAACTTGGTTCTTACAATGCCAACACAGACCAGGGGTCTTTTGAAGGGGAAGGAGAGTTATTCTCTGATGCTGAGCAAAGCACGGACACCGACGAGGACACTCTTAACGACCCGCTGCTGCTGCTGGACTCTCCAGTGGAGGGATCAGATAACACTGCTGTAAAAGTACTAAATCTCATTGCTCAGAAAAAGGGAGCCACGTCGATGTCAGCTCAGGATGGTTCATCCCAGCCCCAAGAAATCAATGCACCTCCTGCTGCTGCAGAGGCTAGCCGTGCAATTCAATCTTGCACGATCAAACAGAGGCTTGCACTTCGGCTGTCTGAAAAAAGAAGCAGCGACTCTGACCACAATCTGTCCCTCCCAAGTCAGTCCAGCAAGGGCAGCACGGACTCTGGCTACTTCTCGCGCTCCGAGAGTACCGAGCACCAGACCGGTCCCCCGAATACTAACGCGAAGTCCTATCAAGAAATTATGTTCGGGAAGTGTTACAGGCCAAGCCCTAAACAGACAGCAGCTTTTGTGGCTTGTAGCACAGACTCAAGTGACTATACCGGGAAACGCTCGGAGAAAGGTGTTTCCCGCGTTTTCACCCAAGAAAAAGACACTGTTGAGTCAATCAAAATAAACACAAAGTCATTCACGAGGGAAGAGGTAAAAGAACCACAGTTAGATGCGGGCTCTGATGTGGGGCCTCTGATCAGAAGCAACTCAATGCCAACATCCTCAGCAGTGTGTCTGACTATGCCTCAAGCCCTCAGAGGCAGCCACTCGTTTGATGAGAGAACAAGCACTGGGGGCATGAGGAGACTCAGGCGGCAAGCTGCTTTCGAACTCTCCGCACATGATGGCCACGCTGACACCGATAGCCATGGGAAGATGATTGAGAGTAGCATTTCATCCTCAGGATTGGAAATGGAAAATTACCCCTCTATGGCATCTAATATGAGCCATCAGAGACATGCAATGGAACTGGCAACACGTAAGCGTCGGAAAGAGAAGAGGGAAGAGGAAGATTTGTCAGGTCAATATGAGGGCCATCATGAACAGTGTGAAGACATGTTTGATTCAAGCAAGGACTATGATTCGAAACAAGCTGTAGCGGGCATTATGGCATTAGGAAAAGGACATTCTTCAAGTATGCTAACACAGATGGACAGGTGTGACATGGACATATCAGTGAGCCTTGAAATGTCTGGTCGAAAAACTTTAGGCAATGTAATTTCTGTTATCCAGCACACAAACTCGATAAACAGGCCTCACTCTGAACAGTCAGAAGCATACAAGTATTATGGGCAGAGACAGGAAAGTATTTCTTCATTTCAAGCTATGGAGGCCAGTGAATCATATGAGATGGAAAGGAGTGATAGTGGGCTAAGGCAATCATTTCAAATGGGCCCCAAACTTGTGCGGCAGCCCAACATACAAGTCCCAGAAATTAGGGTCACAGTAGAGCCTGACAGTCCAGAAAAAGCTCCAGAGGTGCAGGTGAAGGAGCCAGAGAAGCACGTGGAGGAGTTTCAGTGGCCTCAAAGGAGTGAAACTTTAGCACAATTCCCTCCAGAAAAGCTCCCTCCAAAGAAGAAAAGGCTACGCTTAGCTGATATCGAGCACTCCTCTGGTGAATCTAGTTTTGAGTCCGCCTGCACGAGTCTCTCCCGCAGCCCGAGCCAAGACAGCAACTTATCTTATAGCTCCACCTTCTCCTTTGACAGGGAGGAGAGCTTGAAGTCAGTCTCCCCAGCCAGGCAGGATGAATCTGGCAAACCGCTAGAGCTCTTAGCTGTGCCAGGGAGTGGGCACTCCCTCTCTGTGCTCAACCAGCGTCAACAACATGAAATGAGACGCTCCTCCTCAGAGCAGGCGCCATGTAACTTGCGCAAGGAGTTCCCAGAGGTACGCAGCATATCATTTGACTATGGCAGTCTTTCTCCAACATCCAAAGTTAGACACGTGGACATCAGCGCTGGCCACTCGGCTGTGAGGGAGAGAAGGAGGGGAAACTTGGTGCGACAGGAGTCACTGAATATGGACACTGAGGCAACACAAGTCCCATCACAAGTGTTTCCGCAATACCTCAGCAGCACCTCCCCTCCATTCACAGCAGTTGCTGTTCTGCCGCAGACTTTGCCAATATTTTCCACCGGGAATACATTTCCCCAGCTGTCACATCCGAGCCTGCTAGTTCCTGTAAGAATACAGACTCATGTCCCATCCTATGGCAGTATCACATATACTTCAGTATCACAGATTTTTGACAATCAGTATGACAGTGTTAGCTCCACTACGTCCACTTCTCAGAATCAAACTTCACGTTTGTCTGGAAATCTTGATTCTCATAATGTATTAGCTCATACCAGACCACCTTCGATGCACACCCTCAATGTTGAAGCCCTTGATTTGTCATCAGCCAAGCTCAAGACAGGCATCCCTCTCTCTCTGACCTCCAGAACCATCTCAACCACTAACGCCTCCAGTGGTGGCGCAAACAAACGGATGCTATCCCCTGCCAGCAGCCTGGACCTTTTCATGGAGGTCAAGCAGCAAAAACGTGTGAAAGAGGAAAGAATGTTTGGGCAGATTGTAGAGGAGCTGAGTGCTGTGGAGTTGGGAAAATGTAATTTGAGTGAAGAGAAGGGGCACAGGTCAGAGATGCAGGGTGCATCCACACCTCATGCTCAGGATGACTCACGTAGGAGTACATTTATCACACTTCAGCAAAAAGTGACAGAGGCCACTGACCACAGACTTGAGTCAGCTATGGAAAGTAGCTCCCTGGAAACCAGCTCACCTCCCTACTCCATGATGTCAGTCAGCGAAGTGAAAGAAGTTGGCATGGAGAAACGAGTGAAGATGGATATGGTGCCACAGCTGGTTACCAGTCAAGACGTGATCTCAGACACAGACCATTCAAGACGGTTATCTCAGTTTCCAAGCCTTCGCACGACGACAGGTGTGAGCTGGTGTTACCTCAACTACACCAAGCCGAGCTGCTCTCACAGCAACGCCCCTTTCTCCTCCGTGTACACCACCTGGTGTGTGAGTTCCCACAACCCGAACCCTCTTGAACTGAGTACCAGTGCTGTTCTGGCTCTACTGCGGTCCAAACAGAGGGGAGACAAGGTTATATACACTGTGGCCGCCATGTGTCAGCCTGGCACGGGGAAACTGGTTTCATCCCTCATCCTGTGGAGGCAGACCATGGAACAGGTGAGAAAATCATCTCTGTATTGTTTCTAAAGCATATTACTGTCTTAAACCTTCAAAAGAAACATTTGTTCTGCACCTTAAGAGTAAAGCCCCATTTTTGTCAAGAGATAACTGTTTGAAATGTAGGAAGTTTGAAGGACCTTATTACCCAGAATATGGCAAACTGCACACTTCAGATCTGTTGGCAGAAGGTTCAGTCACTATTGGCAAGTCTCTGGAAATAATTTGCTTGCTGCTTGTTATAATGTTATAATCTTTGATTCATCACTTGCTCTGCATTTACCGTTTGCAAAAAAAGGATGTCTTGGCAGTGAAAATACCAGACACCAAAATTATACTCAAGTAAATATCATATGTCTTGGCAATGGGATGCTTTTCTCTGTTGCATTGGATTTAGGCTAATAAAAGTTATATATTTTGACACAGAAATCATGCCCAGCCTAGCTTTCAGAAAAAAAAAAAAAAACATAAAAAAAAAAAAAAAAAATCAACAAAATTGGAGTTACCTTTACTGAGTTTTCCCCAGCAGCAGCATAACTCATGTTTGCAAAACATGCTGTGTAACGCCATGTGTGACATACAATATTGGAAGCATCACGTTACGTTGTCGATACGGTGTCCACTTAAAATGGATGTTAACAAAATGTTTGTTCATCTGATTCAGCTGCAGAGGAAACCGGAGCCCAAAGAGGTGGACATCACCTACGGGAAGAAGGTGAAAGACATCAGCTGCAGAGTGAAAACTACCAAGGAGGAGTGGAAAGAGAGGGAGGCTTCCACAACCCAAACAGTGCCAACACGCATTAAGATCTTCGAGGGAGGGTTAGTCAAGATATTAGTTATTATAACACTTGTCATTTCAGCTGACAGCAAGTACCGCGGCTATATTAGGATGTCAGTGCATACGCTATCTATCGGTCTTTTTTACCCATTCAGGACTGTTTTATGTATTTCTTCATTAGAAGATTGTATCTATCTTTCAGGTACAAGTCCAATGAAGACTATGTGTATGTCAGAGGTCGAGGTCGGGGGAAATACATTTGTGAGGAGTGTGGTATTCGTTGTAAGAAGCCGAGCATGCTGAAAAAACACATCAGGACCCATACAGACGTGCGACCATACATCTGCAGGGTCTGCAACTTTGCTTTTAAAACTAAAGGTGAGCATTTAGGCTTACAGTGTAGACTAGAATGAACAAGATTGACTTTATAGATATGCATAAGACTCACTACTTACAGTTTGTATTTAAAACAAATAGAAGACTATCAGTGTTTAATCAAAATCTGATTAAAAAAAGAATAAAACAAAAATCTGTGTGTATATCAGATTCTTAAAAATTTCAAACCCTCTGTAGGTTTTGCTGCTATTTAGAGGTACTTTGGTGCAAAATCAGCAGCTCCTCATTTTTCTCCTCACTTTCTTTATTTCTGGGAGAATTTTCTGAGCTGGACTTAGCTCTCTTAAAACTGATTGGCGTCTTCTTGTAGTAGGAAAAACAACTTTTGGTGTGTGGGGACAATTTGGGTGAAAATCTGTTTAAACAAATCGGTTCCTTTAAGAGCAAATTCTGGGTTTTTTTTTTAGCAAAAACAGTAATACCAAAAAAGGCACAAGCCTTACTTACTACTTGTTTTATCCTTTTATAGGAAACCTGACTAAACATATGAAGTCAAAGGCACACATGAAGAAATGTCTTGAACTGGGAGTGTCAGTGACGATGGATGAGTCGGAGATACAGGAACATGGTAAGATACTGACACGTGATATTCTTGCACATGCATGAATTATAGCAGAATAAATCCAACTAAACTGACGTGTTTGTCTTTTAAAGTGGACGACATCCAACAAGAGTCCAAGACAGAGGTGGTGGTCACAACCAAACACCAGTTCTCTGACGCGGATGACTCTGACGGCATGGACGAAGACGTTGACGAAATCGACGAAGAAGATGATGAGGACGATGAATATGAGGGTGACTCCACGCCAAAGCTGCGTTCAAGAAGCACGAGTCCTCAGCTGTGTGGAGCTACTTCTCTGTCAGTCACACCCACCGCTGCTATCCACGGCTATTCCCTCACCTCCCTGCCCGATGCCGATGTCCGCCAACAGACCTCTGGCAGGCGGACGGGCTCAGACCATCGACCTGTCCTTGCAACAGACCAGAGAGAGAAGTCCATGGATGAAGACTCTCTGACTATGCTGTCTCCAGACCAGGCCAGCTTCCTGTTTGACCCCTACTCTTCTTGTCTGCTCTCTCCTGGTTGGGAGTCTCCCATCAGGGAGCCCTCCCCTTCACGTCTGCGCTACCCATCCCCGAGGCGAGAACTCTCCCCGCGAGGTCGCTCCTCTCCCAGATGGGATACCTCCCCGCTGAGGCCTGGTTCGCCCAGCTTCACGCCCATTCAGCACCTCTCCCCGGTCTCAATTGAACGACCCATGTCTCCTGGAACGGAGCTGGCTGGAAAGCGAGAATCCTCAGTCAGAGGCCGGCAGAGAGTTGTGCTGAGGGCGGTTTCACCACGCAGAGGCTCGCACCAACACAAAGGCAGCGGTGATAAAACCAGACACCAGGCAAAGATGGAGATGGCTCAACAACAAGGAGCCTTTGAAATGGAAATGGTATGTAGCACGATGCGTTCTGCACCCAGTTCAACTATGCCTCTGCCAAATAGGGTTTTAGTACTGTTTGTCAATTGGCAAGGTATCTCAGAAAGTTACTTACAGATTTGGATGATATTTGGTGGAATGTAAGGTCATGGGCAAAGGACCAAGTGATTAGGTTTTGGTACATATTCCCAATTTTTAAAGGATTTCTAAACACTTCAAGATCAGTTTGGAATTTTTACTATTTCCTTGTGAACTGCTACACTTACCTGACTGAAAAAATAGTATCCTATGATTGACTCACTATGTGATATTTTCTTGGTTGCACATTAAAACATTCTAAACATTTTTATTTATAAAAATAACAAAATTAAAGGATGAGTCTGGTGATATTCTATGTTTTTCTTATCGTCAACACATCTCACAAAAAGACCAAAACCAACAATGAAATGATCTTACTACAAAATAAGATCTACCTACCAACCTACCAACTACTACTACTACCAAGTATTGCCTGTGTAGCTGAAGTCTGATATAGCTTATACTGTACGTCTGTGCCATAGACCTCCATTGTTGTTCAAAAACTATTAAAAACACATCAGTGAGCCATGAACAGACGCTGTAGTTTATGTATTTACTCACTAGAGCACCAAGTGTGTATTCATCCGCAGCTGAAAATAGTCCACAACAAAAACACTATTCAACGTTTGAGTAACGTTTGTAAGCACAGCGACAACGTGTTTTAGGAAGTTATTAAGCCTTTTTTAAAATAAAAGTATACATTCATGACCAATCTGTAAGAGTTGCATCTTCAGTAGGAAATGAATGGGCTTGGAGCTGATTGCCGCAGACAGGGTAGAGAAGTTAGACATGAACTAACGCATTGTTGGTGCTGGTGTTTTCATTGGATTTGTAGAAAATAACAAACATATAGCATACGACAAGTCTCGGATTGTGCAGCCGTGGCGGAGTATGTGTTCTCCAAGTGCTGTTTTTACTTAATAATGCTGTGTTTCTCACATTTCTGCATTTTTGCTAACTGTAATATATTTTCACATGAGAAATGATCTTGGCAATGTTGAAACTGCTCCTAACGCTGCCAATATGTTGTTTCAGGATCAAAGGAGCAGCTTGGCTTCCAGTCTGCCTGGTGCTGCCAGTTCTCATCACCAGAACATCCTCAGCCACCTCCCTCTTCACTCCCAGCAGCAGACCCACAGTTTGCTCCCCGTCGTTCCCGTTGGAGGGCTCCAGATGTTGCACTCCCCGCCTTCCTCCAGCACTGATGTCACCCCCTCCTCGGCGCCGAGCCCCCAGAGCAGCGAGGGCCAGCGTTGCAGCAGCAGGGAGGGATCTGTCCATGGGCTCGAGATGGGAGAGGAGGACATCAGAGGCCAGAACCAGCTGTCCTCCCATCAGGCCGCTCAGGAGAAAAGCCTCGACCCTGGTGTCAGGGACAGCAGACAGGAGGAATATGTCCAGACCTGCTTGAAAGCCATCGCCTCGTTGAAGATTACTATAGAGGACCCTCATTGAAACCCCCCGTTTTCTGTCTCCTTGATTTGATTCAGGAACAGATGCCCCCCTGCTACACCTGCAACCTTGTCGTCCTCAGCCCTTTAGGCACATAACCTCATCTTTATCCCATTAGAGGCAATATAATAACACTTCCTCTGGTCTTGCACATACTCCAGACAGCTCCTTTTAAATCTGAGTGGAGATCAAACCTTCACAGTGAAGAAGAAACCCACCCTGTCTGATGTGCTCTTCTCTTCAGAGAATGATTGGACGAGCAGCAGGACGTCTTGCAAGGTGGACAATCATTATTGGGTGCAGGTGCAATATGGAAAGATATTATGCTAATATGCCTTTGTTTGACATAGTAGTTTGCGTACAATTGCACATAAATTATATTTATGGATTCTGTACAAATGTCCTTAACATATACTCCTTCTTAGATACATACAAACAGTGTATTTTACTGTATGTGTACTTTGAAAATAGACTGTTGTTTAATGTAATCATATCAAGGTGTGATGCAGTAGTGCAGTAAATAAAGACTATTTATAAGGGGAAAAGTGTGTGTATTATGAAACAGTCTGACCAAATTTTAAGTAGACGCTTCTTGTGCAGTTTGGTGCTTCTGATCAAGCGGCAAGGGTCTGTGCCTTTATTTTGCTTTTCATCATTTTGTTATCAGAAGGTTGTCGTTGAATAAGGAAAAATGTCGAGGTACTCTTTCTTCAGAGGTGTCGGCGTTGTCAGAGAGTTCGGAAAGCAAAGGAAAGCTTTTTCTTTTCTGTTCCGTCGGTTCTTCTGACAGACGGATGCAGCTTGATTTATGTGAAACAATCTTAAAAAAATGTTTCTTATGTTGCATTTTTCTTAATGTTGTGGTTTTTATCTTGGTAAAAATGCATGGGATTTGCTATTGCACAAAAATAGAGGAAGTTAATATGTAATTATGAATACTGTAAGATGTATTTATATATTAGAACGTGAGCACTTATTGATACTGGTAAATATTTGACTACTATTTATATGGTATATCTGTACTTATGCAGCAGTGATGCAGTTATGCAGTGAGCCACGCTGGCATTGCTTTTGATCTCATGTCTTTGCTATGATTAAACAGCTTTCTTTTCTCTCTTATACAGATGACCATAAGCATTTTATGAGTTTTGACGATGCACTTTCATCCTTTCATCTTTGATGTTTAACTGACTTGGTCAGTGAAAATGGGGGAGTAAAACATGTTATGTTCTCTTGTGGTTTTGAAACATTCCAGTTGTATTTTCACATTTCTCATTTTGTGAAACATGTTGCACACAAATTCAAGGGGCTATGATGATCAGTCAATAGTGTGTTTTCTTGCATTTCAAGTGTAACTGGATAAATCAATATCACTTACTGTAAGTAATACTAAAGTAATGATGTTAACAGCCTGAGTTGGTTGATTATTACTGTGCTTCAGCTCAAAATGTAAGTAATCATTCACCAAATGCATTACTTCTTCTCTGTATATATACGTGTATTTTTATGATTTAAACTATTTTTGCAGTGTTGAATTCTGAAAACTTTTTATGCGGATTGTTTATATCTCTTTAAGAGGTAAAATGTCTGCAACTGACATAACGGAGGTTTAATGAGGGCGAAAATAGCACAGTGTTGCTCGCTAACACCGTGTGTCTCATCTTTTAAAAAAAAGTTTAAAAAAAAAAGTGTATTCACATCTTCAAGTGGTTATGTTACCAGTTTGAGAATGGATTTCAAAAATCAGAAAACACTTTGTTCACTCATGTTTACATAAAAGAATTTTTAAAGGTGCACTGCTTTAATTTTGTGTTTCCCTTTATGAAGATGTATGTAGCTTTGATTTCATGGTTATGTAATTTTATTTGTCGTGATTAACGGTACAGAATGCTCATAAAATGTGAAGGGAAAGTGAAGCCTTCTATTTGCTTTTGCATACAGTATGTATTCAGATTGTGTTTGTGTTTTGTTTTTATTGTGTATTCATATTTACTGAACTGCATTGTGCCTCTCATGTCTACGAAATTCCCTGTAAAACACAGAGGACAAATCATTTTACCTCTCAGCTAAGATTTTTTGAGGAAGAAACCTCAGTAGCCAATCCGTTGTTTAGCTATTTGCATCAAAACTGGTTAGTCAGGACGGAGTGCCTCTTTTATGCTATGGGGACTTTATTGTTTGGTGCTCTACTTTTACAGATTAAATTCAAAATTGTTTTAAAATAATATACTTCTAACCCAAGGATGTGTGTTGCAGCTTATTTCATGTTTTGAACTGTATTATTCAAAATGGCTTCCATACCTTTCCTCCTGCATAACTCACCATTGTTCAAATTAGAGCACACAAGGAAGGGGTTTCAGATGAGATCATTCACATTTTATCTTGAGGGGGAGCGTGGAAAAAAAAATCTCCAGAGTGAAAAATTGGAGAGACTCCTACCAGTGACATCCTCTGGTGAAAAAGTATTACTGCAGTCATAACATGGAACAAGAGAAATAAATGAATGCTTCCAAAAATAGTTCTCACCTTGTGGATAATATTCAACCATTTTAAGGTTGCATCGAATTCAGCAAAACTCAGCAGCACGTACAGTGTACTGCACTGTCAGTAAATACTGCATGTGTTAAGCATATATTAAGTGAGGAAATGACTGTGGTCTTAGAGCGCATTATCTTCTCGGGGTTGGGGTGGAGGTCTGTTCTAATTCTGGCCAATCAGAGAGACAGTTCATTTTCTTTCTCTCCTGCTCGGTGACTAGGTCTGTCAGGCCCATTTGTTAGAATAATTATATGGCTGTTAGCAGCATCCCAGCTTAAAATTAGTACTGCATTGGTTTAAAGCAGCAGAGGCATCACATAAAATGGCTGCTGAACAGAAAAACCTTGAAATGATGAAGCATTTTGATTGTACTCATACACGCAGCTACTGTAAGTCACACTCTGAGGTAAACTCCTGCTTACATTACAGTCAGAGGAGGACTATGGGTTGTTTTTGTAAGTGGGGTGTCCTGGACAGAGACAGAGACATGCGGTACCTCTGTCCTCCCTCTCTCTGCTCAGTGTGAGCTGTGCTCCTCTGGTTTATTTTGAGGTGGTCTTATCACAGCTGTTGTATCTGTGGTGGCAGCCTGTCCGAGCCCCTCGGCACTCTTCCTTTTCCCACTCTGGCCCTTGGTCCTGGTAAGACCCTGTTTGCTCATTACCCTGCTTCTTCAGGGACATTTACACTTAAATAGCATTAAAATAATCTTAAATTCTGTGCTTGAGGGGGTTTCCAAAGCTCTTCTTATTCTTAAAGGTACTAATAACTGTTTGTTTGAATGTGATGGCTTTCTGAAGCTTGCCAAGTTTGTTGAAAATGGGAAGGAGTTAAATCAGTTGAGACATGCCACGTCACATGTTAACAGAATGGGAAGAGATTTTTGTTTAAGAAAAGAAAACTTTTTAATTTATTTCTCTGATTGTGCACGGCCACTGTTGTTTCTTTGTACAGTGAAGAAATCAATAATGCCTTTTCATACGGTCATTTATTTTTAGTTGAATTTCCATTTGGATATGGTGCCTCCTTTAAAACTATTGAATATAGATGGGGTCACTTATGTAATACAGATATTTTTTATAGTTGGAAATGCAGCTTTTGTACGCACAACCACTGACATTGACATCAATAAGAGTGGATTAGAAATAAATAAATAGCTTGCCCATATTAAGAAGTTCTTAAAATAGCCTGTGGGGTCTGGAACAGGTGCCATGTGCTCTGCTTGTGAAAGCTCAGGCAGTGTAAAGGCTGCACTAATTTTATGCACGTAAACAGGCTCTGGCTGTGAGCCTGTACAACACAAGACAGACGCAAACAGGCACTAAGGCACTGTATTACTTAATTTCACTCACTGTGGTACACTAAGAAGCTTTGTTATCACTTTAATTGACTGGGATTTAATCACTTTTTACTCAAAAAAGGCAACATTTTCCTAAATTTGCCTGTGTTAATAGTAAAGGATTATATGCTGTTAAGCGCAAGAATATACTGTATGTCTGTAGCAGCTGAAATTATAAAAAAGTATTTAATGTTTCTCACTGAGCTCCTTCAGTACAGAATATACAGCTGTTTTACCTGGTGAGGGAGGTGGTGATTAAACAGCTATTTTCATTATCAATTAATCTGCTGTTTATTTTCTGGATTAATCATAATATTATTAATCATAATAATAAAGAAAAGCAGTAAATTCTCACATCTGAGAAGCTGGAACCAGCAAATGTTTTGCAATTTTGCTTGAAAAATGACTAAAACGATTAATGATAATCGTTGCGGATTAATTGTCTGTCTTTCAACTAAGCGATTAATCATCTAAACGCTGCAGCTCTAATCTACAAAAGGCTAATATATTATCAGTCTAGCTCTATGGGTCTTCGTCACGGTTACAGTAGGAAAAGCACAGGTGTAAATAATAAAATGAATGATGGCTGAATTCCATTTAGCTGCTTCACCTTCAGGGTCCTGGTATTGTGCATGCTGGCTCACTGTCACACTGCCATGACTTCCTGGGACACTTAAATAGTACAGAGCCATCGTTAATGTCATTAGTAACACTTGTGCTTTTCCTACTATGACAAGTCAAAATGTCTGCTGTGAAAAAGGCTTATTGCTAAAGGTTTTTTATTTATGCTGAAATCAGCTAATCTGCCTTCAGTTAAACAGGAGCTGATTGAGTTGATTAAGTATTATTCTAAACTAGCCTTCAAAAAGCCAGGATGAAGAAACCAAGACACGTTAGTAACCACTTTGGAGACTACATTGATTTGACAGACACTGGTTGGTCAGACAAAATGCAGTTTACATGTGAAAATGGGTCAGAGTTTATCAAGAGAGACTAATAGCAGGATGAGATGAATATCACTATTATTCTTCAGGCTCATTACAGAAACCAACTGCCTCCCTCTCAGTACCAGCTCAGAATAATGGAGGCTTGTCAGGAGAGCAGCCCTGCACCCATGGGTCCGGAGGCGTCGCCAGCCGAGGGTCGGCACATTGACCTGACAGAGGACCTGGCCCAGCAGCTGGAGGACATCATTAGCACCTACCAGGCTGCCGAGATTCCCGCTGAGCCAGAGGACACGGAGGAGGTCACAGCCGTCAAAGAGGCAGACACCCGCAAGGACCAGAAACTGGAGAAGAAGATGCTCAAAAATCTAGGTGTTTGCTTTTTTTTGTTTTTTTTTTCTCAAAATGTTTTATTGATTTTTAGCTGAGGTGGGTTTCATTCAGCTCAGTCAGCAAAAGTCCAAGTTGTACTGAAACTGATAGGCATGTAAGCAGAGCTGTAATGCGTGTAAGTGCATCCATCTGCAACAGACGAGCAGGTAAAATAGTATTTCCACATTCCTGTTATCGTTAGCTTCAGCTGACTCGGGTGCCAAAATGATTTTTCACTTCTCGTAATCCCGAACAGGTATTCCAAAGTAATTTCTCGATTTACAAATCAGTGGGTGATAAATCTGATTGACGTCGTGCTAGTGGGGTAATTAAAATAAATTAAACCTGACTTAGCTGACGTGGGATTTTTAACTGTGGGAAATTCTCTGCGGCTGTTCAGGGAAGGAAGCCATGCTGCTGATGCAAAGTTTGAACAAACTCAACACTCCAGAGCAGAAACTGGAAGCCATCATCAAGAAGCACGCTGAGCTGGTGAGTGGACGAGTATAGAAGACTGGAAAGAGAAAAGAAGAAGTGGTATGTGTCTTTACCCTTATGGGCATGTGGTGAACTTTTCTGTGGGTTTTTGCAGTTGGAGGAGCATCGGAGTGATCAGAAGCAGCTGAAGGTTCTGCAGAAGAAGTTGCTCCAAGTGATGAAGGAGAAGGACCAGCTGCAGAGCGAGCACAGCCGGGCCGTGTTGGCTCGCAGTAAACTGGAGGGGCTCTGCCGAGAGCTGCAGAGGCACAACAAGACCTTAAAGGTACTTTTTGTCATTTCTGCTCTGCACGTAGGAGTGGAAGTATAGGGAGTGTTATTTAAGAATAACTAAACAAACCAAATCTCTTAGAAGCATGGTATCTAATCAGAGCTACTGAAACTGCCATTTGCTGTTGGTTGATTTTTATGGTGCCGGGTGTTGCAACCATATGTTGTGCTCTACAGGAGGTGACATCAGCTGGCACCAAAGATCAACCATTATGTCAAAGCTCGGGATTTGACCTCTTAAACTACCACACCCACAGCTCATGTTGCAAAGCCAAGAGTTGTTCAAACCAGCAAATGTAAATGAAATAATTCACAAGACATCTACAACATATTTACTTTGGATGTATGGGAGCAGTCTTGGATTGGATATTTCACTGTACACACGATACAACTTTTATGAAGTGTTGAACAAACACTGAAATTCAGCTCTATGTGATACTGCATTTTGGAGAGATATAAAAGCAATTTATATAATGCTTAATATTTTGAGGTGTGAAGTAATAACAGGGTATAACGGGAAATGCAGTTTCTTCAGAACATAAACTGAAGTGTGTTTTATAATGACTTTGATAGCAACTATAAGTTATATTATATAAGTAAACTTCTAGAGCCGATTGACAGAAAATTAATCAGCAATTATTTTGACAATTAATTTATCATTTAAGTGATTTTTCTAGCAAAAATGCCAAACATTATCTGATTACAGCTTCTCAACTGTGAGGATTTTCTGCTTTTCTTTGTCTAATGTGACAGTAAACTGAATATCTTTTGGTTTTGGACTGTTTCAGACAAAATAAGAAACTTGAAGACATCATCTTGGCTTTTGGAAATTGTAAAAGCCATTTTTCACTATTTTCTGACATTTTATAGACAAAATGATTAATCGAGAAAATAACCAGCAGACTAATCGATTATTGAAAATAATCACTTGTTGCAGCTATAATATCTTCACACTTACAGAAATAATTTAAATTGGGTTTTTGTACTGCATAGTCACTAGACTTTTGATTTGAAATTGACGAATCAGCTATGACGTAACTCTTAGCTCCCAGTATGGCTGCCTATTGGAGCAGTAGTTAATAAGCTGTGAAGCTGGCGATGCGAAACAACCACACAGAGCACAATCAGGAAAATCAGAGGACAAGCTAAAGATTCCCCTAGCTCTATGTCACTGTGATAATTGCAAATGTATCATATAAACAAGGTTGTTTTGAGCATTAACATCCATCCCTGACATGCAGGAGGAGACCCTGCAGAGGTGCAGAGAGGACGACCTGAAGAGGAAAGAGATCACCACCCATTTTCAGGGGACACTGAGTGAGATTCAGGCCCAAATCGAGGAGCACAGCAGCCGCAACACCAAGCTGTGCCAGGAGAACAGTGCCCTGGCAGAGAAACTGAAGGGGCTCATTTCACAATACGACCAGCGAGAGGCGGTATTGATCCTGCCACATACTGAGCACACAGGGGTTCAAAACAGAGCCACACATACAGTAGTTTGAAAGTGAATTTGTGCACCTCAATCTACATGCAAACCTCCCTGACACTAGCTGAACTGTACTTATATAAAACCCATGCCAGGGCCTCCATGCCAGTCTCAAGCACATGAATTATTTGCACATTTCACCCAGGTCTTGCATTTATTAGTTACAGTATTTCAGTTTTATGTAGCCAAAGCTCCCCGAGAAATGAAACGGCCTTTTGTGTGAAAATGACTCATAAATTCACCTGAATGTCTTCCAGAACCTGGAAAAGGTCTTCAAACACAGAGACCTGAAAGAAAAGCTGCTGGAAACCAAACTCACGCAGGTCAACATGATAGTGAAGGAGGCAGAGGAGAAGCACAAGCTGGAAAAAGAGCTTGTACGTTTTGCGTTATCAGATTTGTCGAGTGCTACAAGTATTTGATACAACATATTTGCAGTTCTGATCCCCTAATGCTCATTTTCATGGAACATTTTAATATTCCACAGCTGCTAAAACAGGCGGCAGAGTATAAACTGAAAGTGAAGGTCATGAAGGAGCAAGAAATCGATATGAAGACCCAGGTACAGTAACAGGGCAAAAAAAAAGGCTTGTTTTTCTACCTCTCTAGAGGCATGTATAATGTTTTTCTCACCATTTGTCTGCAGCTCGATATGTACTCCAAGAAGTTTGATGAATTCCAAGGCACGGTATCAAAGAGTAACAGCGTCTACAGCGGCTTCAAACAGGACATGGACAAAGTAAGAACGGTTTGACACAATATTTGAAGTCAGTTTCATCATACTGGTTATATTATCTAGTTTATCTGGAAATAAAAATATGATGAAAACATGAATAAGAGTCAGAAATCCCATGAGATTTACACTAACACTTAAAAGGCTGTATAATCCTACACTCTATTGTGGCAGCTATTTTTAGAAGTGGCTTTGATTGTGTACTGTGTAAAGTGATTTTTTTTTTGTGTGTGTGGTGTAGATGGCCAAGAAAATGAAGAAACTGGATAAAGAGTGCCAGTCATGGAAGTCTCGCTTTGATAGCTGCAACAAGAGTCTCATTGACATGGTGGCAGATGTAAGAAACATTCTTCTTCAGTCATTTATACAAGGATTTGGTTGTTTGCCATAAATGTAAGACACACCTGAAGGCATCTTTTTACTAGAAAAGACAAAGATTTCCCCACTTCTACCAATATGTTCCGTGCATTTTAATCTTTTATAGAAAGCAATCAAGGAAAAGGAGTTTGAGCTCATCACCATCAAGAACCAGAAACTTGAGAATCTGTGCAGGGCTTTGCAAGAGGAGAGGAAGAGTCTTTATGAGAAGGTGCAGGGAGCTGGAAGTCAACCAAACAGCAACACTACTGAACCAACAGAGAAGGAGGGCCCTGTGGAGCTGGAGACCCCTCAAGTCCCTAAAGATGATCACCCCATCCTGAATACTGCGGCCCCTGCCTCTGCTGCCCCCGCCGAGACACCGACACTCGAAACTCCACTGACCCAGGAACTGGCTAAACTGAAGGCTGAGCAGGCCTGTCTGAAGGAGATTGCCTGTTCCTTCACAATCTCTCACGTTATACCCACAGAAACAGACGTTAGCCAATCACAAGGACTCTCTGAGGACGTCCATGAGCCAGAGGAGAGCCACATAGAGGAGAGCGACGACAGACACCTCCAGGAAGTCGCGGAGGGTGGATACCAAAAACAGAGAGATTTGGAAATGGAGTCAGTTGATTAATGCTGCGACTACTGTGAAAAATGCATCTGGTTCATGTGAGATTCATAGCAATAAAAAGGAAAATGCTGGCTTTGTGTTCAGTGTCTGATCCTGATATGTCAAGATTTAAGAGAAGGTGTGTAGGGGCTTTCATTGCATTGATGAATTTAGCATGAAAAGTGTAATACAAGCGAACAAGATACTATGCATTTTCGCAGTTTGTGAAGCTAACACCTTAGCATTTTCTGATTGCTGGTTCAAAACAAGCTACAAGACATATAGAGGAACTCCAGCAAATTAAAGTCCCCCAAGGACAGAGTAAAAATTGAAGCAGCAAAAGATGGGTCAACCTCCAAAAAGACTGGATCCTATATTTCCCATAATACAACCAATAGTTTCTTCTTGTCCCTATCTGGTAAAAGCCCCTCATTCAAACTTGACACCCCCAGTTTTTAACATAGGCTGTGATAAATGTGTTTTCTCCAATCTGAGATAATTCAAGTGATGTCACCAGACAAAGCCTGTTTCAGAGCCACAGAAGACATTATGACTCGTGACTATAAACTGATCTTCATGTGTGAAATCAGTGGAGTGCCCCTTTAAACTGAGCTTCACTCGCAAATGTTTTGTTTCCCCATTTGCTCAGAGTGGACTTTGAGAGAAAGCAGAGACAGTTTCACTCCGGCGCACTGATAAGAAGTTGCACATCTTATGAAACTATATTGCAGAAATACATTTGAACAGAAACAGAACATGGCGGAAATAGCAGACCCGGCTGCAGTCTCTTGTGTGAAAGCTCTCACAGCTTTTGTTGAGAATGGAAAAGCTCTGCTGGACCTCGCCGAGAAGGAGAGCAGGGAAGGTAGGCAGCATTTTGTGCGGGCCAGACAAGTGCATATAAAAATAGACATGCAGACACCGTGTTCTGCAGCTGGCAGGCGATTTATGGTCAAACCATGAGTGGGGGCAGCAGGAGGCCTGTCAATCATTGGATGCAAAGAATGAACCAAAACAGACTGTTACACACTAACATTTATTTTATCTCACACAGGATCTTTCTGGGAATTCATCAGGCAAAAAATCCGCATAGAGCAAAAACAGTCACTGCTGGGTCTGATTGAAGCTGGTGCAGCTTTGTACAGAAGGTTTAAAGCATTTACCCAGAGTATATGAACAGCCCATAACTGTAAAAGCTTTTAGCTTTTACTGCTGCTGCAAAAATATATTTTGAAAAAGTAAATAGATTTATGAGCTTCACAGCACCACAGATTCAGCTTTGCACTCTACACTAGACATGCAGAGATGAGTGGTTTACTTCTGTTTTTTTTTCTAATTTCAGTTTGTCTGTTAAGAGGAAAAAGGATGCAGAGGACCTATGGAGAAAAAACAATCAGTAAGAGCTAGAGCTGAAACAATTAGTCTATTAATCGATCAACAGAAAATGAATCTGCAACTATTTTGTTTATTAATTCATCTTTTTTCAAATCATTTTTCGAGCAGAATTACCAAACAATCCCTAGTTCCAGCTTCTTAATTGTGAAAATGTGCTGTTTGTCTGTGATAGTAAATAAATAAATTTAGTTTTGGTTTTGGACTGTTGATCAGACATAACAAGCTCTTTAAAGACATTGACTTTATGAAATTCTAATGGCCATTTTTCACCATTTTCTGGCATTTAATAGACCAAACGGTTACTCAATTAATTAAAGAAACTATCAGCAGATTAATGGATAATGAAAATAATCGTTAGTTGCAGCCCTAGCATAGTAAATATATTTTCTTCTTAATGAAGCAAGTCCCTTCGTCTCTGAGCATTTGCACAAAGTGAGGAAAAGAGAATGTTAAAATATTTTGTGATCAATTAGTCCGTCCTTGTCATCGAAAATACACAGCTTAAACTTCTATCCTTATGTCTTTCAAATATACTCTGTATATTTTACTATCTGAATTATAATGGCAAAAACTAGAGAGGATCTAGACTCACTCGGGCCACCAGTGCTACTGAAACTAACACCATGACGTAGTAAAAATCTGATGAGAGACTCCTGATTGTGCAGCAGTAAACCTCCCTGTGCTTTCATTCACAAAATAACTCACAGTCCCTGAAACAAATGTCATGGTTTGACTTCCCCAGCTGTGCTGCTTTACGGGATGCTGTGCGGGACTTTCAGGAACTAGAAGTGAGTTACTGAAATAACAAACATTCTTATCAGGGCCATTGCCTGAGCATTTTGTTTTTACTGACTGTGGCTGATGTAACACAGGTGCAGTGGGATGCCTTTCTGCAGCATTTGGATGATGAGTTACAACTGAGTGCTAAAATACTGGATGGGGACCATCAGTCAAAATGTTTTTCGCCAGATGCATCTCTCATCGATGCCAGAACAGGAGAGCAAGTTTAAATCATTTCTTTTAACACATCTATACGAGTTAAGAAATTCAACTAAACACTGTGCTAGTTTTACTGTTTCGGTGTGTTTTGCAGAACAGTGACATTAGAGAAATATCTTGGAAAGGGTAAAAAGATCCTGCTGGTGTTAATCCGTCAGTTCTCCTGTCTACTCTGCCGTCTCCATCTGAAAGACCTGGAGAAGAATCAGGTAAACATAATTTTAAGGCAATGTCATGTCTCAAATATCTTTTGAAGATATTGTAAAATAAATAATAGAATTCATGTTTGTTCTCAGCATTCAAAAACAGATGTTTAATCCTCTAAAATGTTGCTATACTACGTGAGTTTTACTTTCATGCCACAAATTACTTTGCACAGGAACCAGTTATTTTGATTTTTACATACGCATCTTCTACTGTGCTTCTACTGTATTGAGTGCAGATGTTCAGTATGTCTCTAAAACTGATCCTCTATTCTAGTGGTTTTAAACTATAACAAATCTCATCCAGCATCAAGAAACAAACTTTTAAACAGATGAGACCTTTTTTTGAATGTAGTCCTGAAAAATCACAGGGAGGGAAGAGACTGTGAATGAACATTTATTGTATTACTATATGGTTGCTCGTATGCGTACAATGACCATGTCTCTAATTATGTTAGAGACATGATTATGTGCACATGCTTGACATGCAATATGTAGCTGACCTCATGTTAATGCTCTGTTTGTGGAAAGCGTTCAGTCACGCTTCTCCTCTGGCTGCCAGAAAACTTATCAGTAAGGAAGCAAATTAATCTAAGTTATTAGCGCTGTTATTCTCAGAGGTAACCACAGTCAGGCGAGACCACAATCTCTAAATTCAACTTCAAAATGTTTGAAAAAACTAAAATGCAATATGTGGCACAGCTGCCTTTTGAAGTTTATAATTATCCTTTTAAACCTTGCATGTTCTTTCCCAGATATGACTATTTAAGGTTGCCATGACGTCTATGAATCTAGACCGGATCTATTATCATCCCTTATCTCAGTTTTTAAATACAATCTGTCTTACATCACATGTAATGTGGTCTCTGTATATGACATTGTTTTTCAGAGGTCCCTGGATGCACACTCAATTGAAGTGGTGGTCGTTTCATTTGGCTGTCAGGAGGGAGCTTCACACTGGCTGCAGGAGAATGGCTGTCAGTACGACATGTTACTGGACCCAGACAGGAAGGTCAGAGGTCAATGCCAGACAACGATAATACAGAATACACACTTCATACTTTATATATATACTTTAAACTAGCAGTTAACTCTGTTGGGTGTTGCAGATATACGCAGCATTCGGCCTGGGAGCGTCTGTGAAGAAAGTATTGAACTTCAGTAACATGCTGCTCTATGCTGAATACGTGGTGGACAATATGGAGTTTCCAAGAGGGCTTCCATCGATTCAAGACGACATGTTTCAGGTAAAATGATGCTCAAGGACATTTGAGGCGGCAGCAGCAGAACTTGATGTGCCCTTTTGTAAGGCATCCAAAGTCCCTATTCTCCAGTGAACCTTCTCATTTAACCACCAAATAACAATAATGTGTAAATGTGTCTAGCTATGTGAAGCGCATCACAAAAGGACATGAGTTCAAATATATTTTTCTGATAAAATGCCCATTCAAAATAAAATAAATAATGGATGACTTTGATTCAGAAATTTTCCATTCACCAATTGGGTTTTTAACCATTTTATTTGTTAAATATTATGTTTTCTCCCATGACCATTTTAGTCTTTACATCTTCACAGAAGGTTTATTAAGATTCATATATAATTCTTTGTTGATTTTGTTTCCTCTGTATTTTTCAGCTGGGAGGCGACTTTGTTTTGGACGAATATGGGAGAGTGCTGTTCTCTCACTGCTGTCAGAGTCCCATAGACAGACCCTCGGTGGAGGACATTTTATCTGCACAGTGAAGATGCGACTCCTTCTTGCACAACACAGGTTAAATAAAGGAGAGCAGAAACAGGCGATGTCAGGTGATACACTTCTTGTACCAGTTTAGATTAAGAGTGATTGCTAGGCCAAGCTGTAAACTGATCAATATTGTGACAATCAGCTTTAAGCAATAAATTTAAAGATTTAAACTTGATAACAAATATGATAAATCCATTCAATAAATGTTACTGTACAATTAATGAGTCTTAATTTTATAATAACCGCTGCAGCTTTAGAGATAAGATAGAACTCCACAAGGACATTTTTATGCCCACAATACTTGGAATTCCAAAGGAAAAAAAATAATGTACTAGTGTACTATAAATACACTATATAGAATACAGAAGAACATTTAATTAAGGTATACAAAAAGATAAAATAAAGGGAGGTGCAAAGTACAAATGGTGTGATTTCAAACTTGAGTAACATTTTGTGAGAGCAGATGCACATAATATGTCACACGGCTTAAGGTGAACCAAAGACAAGAAACTGACATTCTTTAACTGTCGTGTTGTTGTCTCCGCTCACCCCTAGTTTCCAAAGGGGTCGTAACACAATTGGGGGCTTGTCCGGGATACCCCCCCCTTGCTACTGTACTAGACTGGCCAAGGGACATGTGGCCTATCCTACTTCAATGCAAGCTAGTAGGTTGAAATAAGATGTGCAAAAAGAGTCAATGTTGCATTCTTATGAGCTTGTGCCAGAGGCCTACAGGCGAAAAATTCAGGAACCATAAGAAGTCCAGTGGTCAAACCTTTGTTGAGTTTGCACGAGAAAAAGGAGTACTCTGACAAATGGTGTGCCGTTAAAGAAGTCAACAATAGTTTTGAATCCCTTCGTCAATTAATGTTACTGGAGGATTTTAAGAGTGCTTTATTAAATGATTTTTCACACAAGCAAGAAAAGCTGTTTTTCAAGTCATTATGAATATGCAGTTACAGGTTACTTACATAAGTGCATCACCAGTTTAATTGACCAAACAGGCTGCAACAGCTACACTAAAATGGTTCCAGTGATACAAATATTGTCTGACAGTTGACAATCCGGATGCAGACAGCCAACTTTAAATGCAAATAATCAAGACACTGCCATCAATACAGTAAATTCAAGATCACATATTACATCTCCATTATAATATGCACATTAACAAAATGACTGCTTTTGGCAATGCTATCATAGAACTGGCTGGAAGTAATGATAGTCATTCAGTTAGGGGTGTCCCCTCAAGTAGCTGAATGGATCAAAAAGATTTCTCTGGCATACACAGTCCATGTAGATATTCACAACATCACATCTCTACACAGCCATCCTTATGCTGTGTTGTTCGCCTTGACCTCATTCAACCTCTGAGCCATTAATGGTGAATTCTATGGAGTCAACATTCAGAGCTTTTTTTTTTTTTTTGGCTAAACCCTCTCCAGTGATGAAGTAACATCCCAGGCTTCAAAGTAAGAGAGAACTCAGCATTACTGATCAACTGTCCTTTGGGCCTTTTGAGCCTCTTCCACGAACCTGATAAGAGCAAGCTGAGGCCTCTTTTGTGAGTGAGCACCTAGCCATTCAGTCGCAACCACCTCTCTCTGTACACCTCTATCATGCGACGAAGCAGGGTGGTCACATCTCGCCGCCTGTCCATATACTGATAAGACAGAGGAGACTAAATTTTATGAGAAAGTCTGTTCTAAATATACTCCCCTGAATTATAATACGGTGTTGTCAGTATCTCATTTGCATACTTGTATCTTTTACCAGCAGTGCTACAGATTATACACTGTTTGGAGGGAAATTAAAAAGAAAATTGTCTTCATGCAATTCAAAGCATAGTGACTGATACTGCTTTTAACATATTTTAAAAACAGGACAATGAAAATGTCTGTAGTAGCATCTTCAATCTGTTTTCAAGAATTGTTGCTAATCACATATATAACACATAACTTAAAATATGAATATTGCATAAAGTAAGTCAAGCTATCCTGGAACTACTGCAGCCTAAATATCTATCTGGCTGTAGTATACTCACAGATCTTGGCTGGCCTGAGAAACGGTTGTAATTGTTAATGTCTCTTAATATCAGCAGAGGTTCGGCCTCACCATCCTGGACCCTCTGAGGGGCGACGTGCTCATGAAATAGTGGGGAAAGCAATGTTACCTGGGCAAGGAAAAAAAAAAACTCAATATATATCAATACTGATGCCAAAAACGAATTGTATGGTGCATGCCTACATAAGTAAAAACATTTGAATGAGCAGTAACAGTGTCTGAAAACAGACATTGATTTTGACAGTAACTAACAGAAAACTAAATTAGACTGAAACTTAAAGGTATTTCAGACCTAGAGACAAGTCTTAATAGATGAGAATTTAGCATTTATCTCTATGGGTAAACTTGGAGGCAAGTGATACTAACAGCTACCTGTAGATCCAGCATGGAAAGAAATGGTAATAATAAAAGCTCATGTTAAATATTTACATCCAACTTGTATTACAAGTCTCACCATTTGTCTGCAGATGGGGCAGTTAATAGCCCCCAGCCAGGTGCCATACCTCCAGTAGGTTATAATGCAGGAGCCTATACAGGAAAAAGACAGCACTTAACACAGCACAAAATACAAAAAAGGACTAATAACTCTTCAGCATCATATGCTAACAGAATATAGCTGAGAAAACATACTCTAGAAGTAACAAATACATTATCAGTTTGATAATGTAACAGTTTGGTTTTGCTTAGTGCATATTATTACTAGAACCTGTAAAACAGTCTTACCACAGAAAAGATGTCCACAGTTAGTTTCCACAGGCAGAACAGCCTGCTGTAAACACACAGGACAAGACATGTCTGTGTAATACTGCTGCCTGGCCTCTGCCTGAGTATTTTCATTCTGACAGAAATAAATCAAATATATAATAAATATATAATAAATTAAAAACATATATGAAAGGTTAATATACGAGTAATCGAGCAGACGATTTTGGAATTCATCCCCTCATTGGAAAATGAAATACAAATGTATGAAAGGTAGGTAACACTTTATTTGAAGGGGTGTGCACATGACTGACATAACACCCGTCATGAACAAACTCTTGATCTTGACTTGTCTGTTGCTTTTGTTAAGGCATTTAAAAGCATTTGACAGTGTTATAACATTTAATGACGTCTTAATGAAAAGTCCAAATTGTACCACTGTAGTTGAGGTCAAGGTAAATATTCATGACACAGTTATGATGGTCTGATGACACCCAATGTCAAAACACATAAAGTTAAATAGTTTCCTCAAGTTTAATAATTAGGCCTGCTATGATATGCTTATATTGTTGTCTTGGTTAATGTCAAGTTGTCATAACAAAGACATCTCAAACCATGTCAACTTTGCATTACAAATGACATAATTGCAGACCTGCAAACTCACAAGAGGTGAAAAGGGTGACATGTTTGTAGACTCAACCCCTGTAGGGGGGTCTGGGGGCATCCTCCCCCTTAAGATTTGTTTTGTGATTTTAACATGTGATGGAAGCATTCTGGTGAAGAAAATAAAGGGAAAATACAACATTTGCCAAGAGGGCGTGAGAGCCCTTGTTGCTGTAATTGATTTCTTTTGTGCAGAGGCTGCATTTTGCAAACCCCGCTTTATCAATTTTTTTTAAATGCAGTGACAGCGGGAAGCTGTGCTGGACTCCCTTCACCTCCGTGCTCCATCTGCAATAGCGTCTTCCTCTTTAAACTCTCTCATTCTGAAAAATAATTGTCTAGATATTATAAATATCTTTTTCATTATCATAAAAGTTTGTTAAGGCTAACCCCAACTGCATCTGTAAAGGTTAAATGATCCGCCAGAGCCGCTGTTTCCTTACGTTTTCGTTTTTATTTCCCTCGTAACTTACAATGACGGACATTAAAATCGGATAACAATACGGATGCAGTGGGAGTTTGCCTCAACAAACTTTTCATTCTGAACTGTAACGTTGTAACCATAGACTGTATGGTTGTAATACACAATTTACTGAAGTTAACGTTAGCTGACGTGCTAACAAGCTAGCAAGCTTTCGATTATAAACAGGTTGGGAAAGATTTGATGGGGTAACGTTAGGAAAAAAATATCACGACACACTTGAACTTGATTTGGCAAGTTAACGTTACTTTAGCAACTAGTTACCTAACGTTAAATTAGTTAAACAGCATATTAGGTCGTTGGCAGCAAACGAGACTAACCTCAAAACTAGCGTCCATTGTAGCAGTACCGCGAAGTCTTTCTACATCCATGGAAAAGAAGACGGTGCAGTTATCTTGATTCTGATTGGCCAAAGGACTCGAAACGTCTCACCAAAGATGTTCTATTGAGAAGAAGATCGGGACGTGACAACAGCTTTCTGAAACGTCTCTGTTCTCACTCCAGTCTATGGGAAATTGCGCAGGCCACTTGACCCTCCTCCTCCCCCTAAAAAAAACATACTCTTCGGATCTACAGGATTCACGTGAATGACATATTTTGATTCAAAACGGCGAATTTCGCCGAAAAGCGACTAGTTTGCAGGTATGAAGATAAAAAGTCGGAAGTTATTACAATTTATCCTGAGGGAACATGAATATCTGTACCAAATTTCATGGAAATCCATCAAATAGTTGTTGAGATATTTCAGTCTGGACCAAAGTGGTACACTGACCGACCAACCAACCGATCAAACCATCAACATTACCATCCCTAAAGCCATGCTGCTAAAAAAGGAAAACTTGGGGACAAAGAGTTTCTGGAAGGTGCATTAGTTCAACTAACCTTTGTGTTACAGGTGGGGTGCTTTACAGCTTATGTATTAATTCTGTTCATTAAAATAGCCCCTGCCCTCTGAAGAGAAAGTTAATTTCTTTCCCTGATTGGAATAAGGATGATGTGGCGACAAAAGGACGTAAAGGGGCCCCTGGAGTCTCGTAGACAGGGACCATAAATCACAGGCACAGATAGTTTGGTAATGCTGCATTTCTAATGGCATAAGCTTGCTCAATTCCTTGAAAACATAACAAGTAAACTCAAGAGTGAGAGACAAAGTGGGACTTTGATCAACACACGTGCCTCACTCGTCTCTTTAAAGACGTGACTCTTCTTAAACATTCCCAGAGTGGAGCTGCTTTAACCACACAGCATCTTGTGTCATACATTACATAATCAGCAAAAATGGCAAATGTAGACAAACTTATGGAGCACATAGGAGACTCTGGGCCTTTCCAGAAGAAGATTGTTACACTTGGTTCATTTCCCTTGATACTTTTTGCTTTTGTACTTGTCGGGGTTGTTTTCTGGATCTGAGCGCCTCCAGGAGGAATGCGGCTGGACAGACGTCGAAGTGCGGGAAGTCACTGTTCCCCGCTCTGAACAGTCAGGATCCTTCAGCCGCTGTGAGAGGTTTGGCGTGGACTGGAGCAAAGGCCAAAACAAATGCAATGAACTTGACTGGCTGCTGACTTCTAATGCAACCCACTTGGTGTCTTGTGACAGCAGATGGGTGTTTGATAAAAGCCACAGCACTATAGTTTCTGAGGTAGGTACATTTTCTTTCTGCCTCTTTCTACCACATAAACTGTGTTGGATATCTGAAATATGAGGCTGCACCTGCCATCTTACAATGTCAATAGATCATTTCTCTGTAAATACACTTTGCAGTTTCTATAAAGATTCTCTTTTGTTGCTTCTGCATTAGACTTTAATTACTTAAGAGGAAACTCACGGTACCATATAGATCACGTGGAATATTCATGTGATGTTGTGCAACTCTGTTAACATTGAACGATCTGTCCTACAGCTCAAAACATCACAAGCAAGCTTTGCTATCATGAGACATCTTAGAGAATTCCTCTCTTGACTATGAATTAATTTGTTGCATTTCATGTGTCATATGGCCTCCTTTTCTTTTTCTGGATCCTTAATTGAGTTATTTATTACGATCAAAATCATAATTATCCAATTATAACTATCCAAGATTAGTTTTGGTTTTGGATGAAATGTCTCTTTACATTTTTGTCCTCCTAGTTCTCATTGGTCTGTGAGAAATCCTGGCTCGCTGATCTGAATCAAGTTTTCCTGGCGTGGATTTTTTATTGGAGCATTTGTCACTTGCTACCTGGCTGACAGGTTTGTTAAGCACTGTTTAGTTTCAATTTCCACTGATCAGCATATGAGTTTTTAAATTTTTTAAATTAATAATAATACTTGTTTTTTTCACACGTTTGGTAGAAAGCCATGTTTCATTGCATCGATGGTTGGCCTTGGTATCTCAGGTGTAGGGGTCATGCTGTCGCCATGGTACCCGCTGCTGCTCACCTTTCGATTTCTACAAGGGTTTTGCGGAAAGGGAGCATGGGCGGCCACCTATGTACTCGGTATGTTCAAACACTGCTGTCAGGTTTAGTTGCTTCTATTATTGCAGGAAACACCAAAAAAGTGCTCTGTATAGAAATAACCGGACTCAATGTTGGAGTCGGAGCACACACTGCTTTATAAACACAAGCGTGTTCTCTGCAGTTTATTGACGTTAGCTGTAGGACTCAAGGGTAGTTCAGCATTCCCCTGAACTTCAGTACCCAGAGATCTGGGTGACCTCCCCCTGCTTGTGAAGCCTTCATTTGTTTGAGCTCAGCAAATAGTATATGACCAAAAAGTTACACAAGTTTTACGACAATTGGGGTATTTAAAAAGAACACACAGGGTCAGACATCTTATTTCTATTTATTGGTGTCAGTCATATTGCCTGATACTAATCTTTTATGTAAGAGGTTAGTCTGTCTGCTAACACGTTATCTTTTCTGATATAGTGATTGAGTTCTTTGGATCAAACAACAGGAAATTTGTGTCCATGGTGAGTCGGACTTTCTACTCCACTGGCATGGTCATCCTGCCTGGTCTGGCTTACTTCCTGTCCTCCTGGAGGACTCTGCAGCTGGTCATGAGTCTGCCCTGCATCCTGTTTATCTCATACCACTGGTATACATACATGGTTATCCTCATATATGCCACTTTTATTTATCTGCATGGTAGATCTGACGTTGACATTGAATCCAATACAGACGTGTTTGTTTTTTAAGGATTGTTCCTGAATCTCCACGCTGGCTGTTCTCACAAAAAAGAACTACAGAGGCCATGAGAGTTGCTGCCAATATTGCAAAATGCAACGGGAGATCTTTGCCACATAATCTTCCTGAGGTACGACAATATTTCAAAAGACTGTGTATCCTGCTTACATCTTTGTTTAACTTAGGAACTGTGCAAATGGAAATCTGATTTATTTATTTAATATGATAAACTGTTCAATATAATATTTTTCAGATAATTCTTTTGGAGGAAAAGAAGTAAATCCTGTATCAGTAATGGATTTGTTTAGGACACCAAAAATAAGAAAAAACACACTCATTTTAAGTTATGCCTGGTAAGTCAGTTTGATGCAAGTTTTTATATTAAGTTATTTCCTACTACATGATACTATAAATTACCATAGTGATCATTCCTGGAGGATGCAGTAATAATTTCAATAATACATTTTACTCGATATTCCTCTCATCCAGGTTTAGAGTACCGTTGTGTTTCAAGGCCTGGTCCTGCGGCTGGGGATCACAGGCAACGACCTCTTCTTTGATTTCTTTATCTCTGCTGTGGTGGAGCTTCCCACTGGCCTCATCTTCTACCTGCTGGTTGACAGAGTCAGTCGACGACGTCTCATGGCCATCACCAACTTCACTGGTGGCATCGCCTGCCTCGTAGTCCCCTTCGCCTCCATGGGTAGGTACAGAAAATGGATTATGATCATTTCTGAACAATTATTGGAAATGGAAGTTCGTGGTTGGTAAATGATGCTTCTACTTGGATCCCATTTCCATCCTGCATTTTGTCTCTTCTGTCTTCCCTACAGATTTTGTCTGGTTGAAAAAGTTGATTACAATCATCGGGAGGCTTGCTGTGGCCATTGGATTTGAGACCCTGAACTTTGCAAACACAGAGATGTATCCGACACGTCTGAGGTGAGTGTTGGTAGATTTGTGTTTTATGTGCTGTGAAAAATGATAAACAATGTGCAGACCAAACAGTACAGAATTAGACAAACTCACACTACACATTATAATCAGGTCTTTCTGCATGGCCCAAACATATGGTCACACTGTATGGATCACGCCGAACGTAAACTCAGACGCCCGATTTACTTTTTTTGTCCATTGACAATTCCAATAAAGTTTAATCAAACAAGACGACCACGTCCTCCAGAGAAAAATGTGAAGCCGCAGATGTCTGGGAAGATGCTATGCTCTGCCAGTTCAGTTTTATTTCTATTACAGCACAGTGTCAGTCAAACAACAACCGATCCGGTAGAAATTTGGCTTGATTCTAAAATTAGTCGGGGCAACCAATTTTAAGTTAAAATCAGGCTTGATCTGTTCAGTGTCTGCGCAGCTTAACACTAACAACATACTAATTTAAAAACAAACTAATAGAATAGGAATAGAAAGTCTGAATGTCTTACTTGATTGTGGCTTGATTTGCTTTTTAATTTCTCACAGAAATATGGGTGTGTCAGTGTGTTCATCAGCCAGTGACATCGGAGCAATTGCAGCCCCATTTCTGCTCTACAGACTGGCCAGTGTCTGGCAGGAGCTGCCTTTTTCTTTATGGTAAATTTCAGTCCTCTTCCTGCCACCATGTTCATCTAATACTCTTAGCTCTCTAAATTATACATAGGGAAAATTCAAACTTAGCAAAAGTGCCTTACTTTTTGTTTCAGGTGTGACGTCGGTGCTGTACAGTGGATTGGTGACAATGTTGCCTGAGATGAGTGGAGTCGCCCTGCCAGAGTCCATAGAGGATGTGGAGAATCTAAGAGGGTAAATGGATTTTATTAAAATTACATTATTAGATATATTTATGTTTATCATTATTAGCTGACATTCCTATCCAGAACATATTATAATGTGTGCAACAGTAACAACAACAACTTAACAACCCAAACTTCATGGGCTGCCAATATTACAAGGAACCAATACTAATCAGTGTCAGATACTGATCTTTTAAAGACAGCAGCAGAATTGTTGATTTTGGTCCCTTTTCTTTATTCATTTTATATTTGTCTGTTTCTTAGTGGGATATCTCAAAACTGATTTAAATGAATTTGGAAGGAATAAGTTATTTTTTTGTTTTTGTTAGTTTGTTTTGTTTTTTTGTAGCTCCACATCCAATATAGCGCCATCATGTGGCTATTTAAAAAAAAAAACTTTATAGTTGGGCTCTCAAAGGATAAGTCTTGTGATATTCTATATTTTTCTGATAATCAACAAATCCCATGAAAAGACCAAAACCAACAATGAACCGATCCTCCTAAGAATCTGTATCGGGGCTGATACGGGCATATTTTAATGGATCAGCATCGGCTAAAACAAAGTCGATCCTTTCTTTACTGTACCCTACTGTGTTTCGTCTCAGCCTGCTAGTGTTGCAGCGTTGCTCTCCTTACTGACAATCGGGCTTGACAGTGCGAGCATTTCACTCCATATGTGAGTGAAAATTAGAGTTTGTGAATGTGAAAAATGAGAGTAGTCTCATAGAAACAAATAGACTTGGGGCTGAGAGTCACAGACAGGGTGGAGAAGTCCAAAAGCAGTGAGAAAGATTTTTGCACGCGAGCCCTATTTGACATCAACTGCTACAACACACCTTTCACTTGCAACCCTCTGAGCGACCCTGCAAACTTTGGAAGGATGTTCTCTATTGTACGTGGCGCTACAGCAACATGCTAAATTTAAATGGCCATAACTCAGTGGTCTTAAGAGAGGATTTAGGCATCCTCTAGAAATCATGGCCACGACAGTCAATTAAATGCAAATCCGAATTAAGATGCTGTTTTAAAATGTCTTAATTTCTTTTGTAAAAAAATGTGGTAGATTATATAACCTTGACAGAATCGTGCACTATTCTTTCTACTTCATAAATGCAAATAAAAGTATTTTTTCTGATGCACTGTGGCCTTGTACCTGTTTCTCAAATGGATCATCATGGCAGAACCTATATGTTTATACCAAAAGGCGCCTTCTCTGCATTTTCAAACATCCAGACAACAATACCCTTGATTGTTCAGTTTTTTTAATGCTATACTGTATATCTAACTGAGGGTTGGTTTTGTTGAGGCTTTTGTTCTATTGTAGGTTTACCCAGAAAGCTTCAGAGCAGCCAACAAAAGCTGCCCTACATACATAGTGCTGACTGAATGGGAAGACCATAAATTGCGTTGAAAATCACTGGTATGCATGAGAAGTGGGACTCCCTCAAGCGTAAATATCCGTGTCGCTGCGAAAAGGAGGATGGAAATCTCTCATGGTGACTGTGAAAATGTCTCTGTGACTCTTGCACACTGTCAGCATCACGTGATGACTTCTGCAGCATAGTTAAAACATATTATAAATAGTTAAATACGTGTAAATAGTTGCACCAGGCAGCAAACCATAGTGAGAAATAAACACAAATGATATGGTAACGATTACATTTGGTGGTGGACTATATAAAGATGGGAATTTGCCTGTGACAGATATATAATTAGGAAACTGTTTGCCTCACATAACAAAGATCCACTGACCCGTTAAATGAGGGCAGAGGGGTGTGGGCGCTTGGAGAGGGCATGTGGATGTGGGGATGAAGTAGGCAATTATGTTTAAGAACTGCACAGTACAATGAGTTTACAACTAATGGGGAATAGATTGAAGAAGGGGTGGGGTCCTAATAGATACAATACCCAGGAGCTTTTCTGTCACAGGATATTCCTCTGTCTTTTTCTGGAGGAAATCTACAGCAGCCAGTCAGATAGAAACTTTTGAGGTTAGTTGGAGAAAAATGCCGGAGGAGGAAGAACGAGAGAAATTAGCCAAAGTCATCAGGCAGTGGAACAACAACAGACTGGACTTGTTTGAAATAAGCCAACCTGATGAGGTGAGTCGCCTGCAGACATCAGACAGGGTTCATCATCCACCATACAAATTGTTTACGTTTTAGGTTAACCTTTATTCTCTAAAAAACATCTAAAACTGTGGCATTGACAGTTTTAGATGTTTTTTAGAGAATAAAGGTATCTTTGGGTGTAAGGTTGTGTTTATAACAAATTACCACAACAACAAAGCACTATTGGTCTGGGGAATTGAACTGCTTAGTTTAGAGAGAAAACATTACATATACTAAAGTGCATATCTTGAGTGCATTGTGTTACTTTTAAAGTCTAAAAGTCCAACTGGAATCACATTTAGTCAGTCATCCCTTTTTGTTGTCAAACATTTCTAAATGTATTGCTTATAGTTTATAAGGCTTATATAGGACAGCATCTAACCGGACTGAAGTTTACATGCTTTTTAATGTGCTGCAGCTGAGCAGCTAATTAGCTATCTAGCCTGCAAACTGACGTTAGCAGTGCACTTTTCCCCAGTGAATATTTGTGGCGCGTGGCTCGTTCAACAAGCTAAGGTGCAGGACAAGACGTTGTGTTCATGTTTGTAAATTAGATAAGAAGGAGACTTGAGCAGGAAAGCTAATGGGAGTTGTTGTTCAAAGTCATAGACTGTATATAAAGATGGACAACATGACAGCTCCCCAAAAGTGGAGCCAAAACATCTCGATCGCCCCCTGGTGGCTGGCTGCAGTATAGGTCATAAACCCTGCGCACTCCACGTTAGCGGATGGGACATGGGCCAAACTGAAAGTTAGTTCAGATTTAAAGTTCATTGAATGGTTGATTGTTTGGTCTAATACAAGAAGGGCAAGGGGAGTAAGAGAAGGCCAACAGGCCACATTGAGAAAGTCTTTCAGGGACATCTTGAAAGCTTTTTAAATTTCTAAATCCAAAGCGGCATTTTATAAAAGGGAAGATTGGCCTCTTCATTCTCAAAGCCTATTCAACAATGTGGTTTCAGCACACTTTACAAAAGGTAGAAAATGAAAAGAACAGAAAACACTGGACCCACGATAAAAAAAACAAACTAAAAGAGTTTTCTGTTTTCTGGCAGAACTTGGAGTTTCATGGTGTGATGCGCTTCTACTTTGAGGATCATGTCGGAGGAAATGTGGCCACAAAGTGCCTGCGTGTTTGCAGCAACTCTTCAACTCGCGAGGTTATCGAAACTCTTTCAGAGAAATTCAGGCCTGATATGAAAATGCTGACCACTTGTTATTCCCTGTATGAGATACACGCCAATACAGGTAATCCCTCAACTCGGTGACTCAGCGAAAAAGAGCCTGGCTGCTTCTTTGTCTCTTTGGTGGGACACAGGGTTAATAAATTCTCATACTGTATGTTGTTAACAAGGACGTGTCATTATTGTATTTTGTTTAGGGCTGAAGCAATAAGTCAATTAATCATGTAGTGGGTCGACAGAAAATGAATTGGCAACTATTTTGATAATCGATTAATCATTTAAATTACTTTTCATCCACAAATTTGCTGGTTTCAGTCTCTCAAATATAAAGATGTCCTGCTTTACTGTCATTTGATATGAAATTGAATATTTTGGGGTTTTGAACTGGTGTAGTTCAGTTGATTTAAGAACATACTCTGACAATTTTTCTGTGTTTTGTATGTGGAATAAGAACATAAACTGGATCTGGATGAGAAACCTGTGGTTGTACAATTAAACTGGAACACAGACAACAGAGAAGGACGCTTTGTGCTCAAGAAAGACAAGGAGATTATGAAGGTACCACTCAAACCATTTATTTAGTCTGCACTCTCTCTTCACTCACACATAATCTCATATCTACGGTCTTTTTATGTGTGTTGAACAATAAAGGAAAACAACTGTCATGAGAAGGAAAAGGGAGGCGTGATCCAAAGCTTCAAGAGGACACTGTCAAGAAAAGACAAGAAGAAAGAGAAGAACAAAACTAAAGCAACTGACGAGGTTTCAGAGGATGAGAATGGGTAAAATGTTTCTTTGTTCACTAACAATTTCTATTTTCCAGACTGCTAGCTTCAGGCCTGCCTAACCGTCAGAATAACATCCACCCCTTTTAAACAAATATCCAGGTCAACTGAAAAGCCACTGAACAAGAACAGCATTTGTGTGTCTAACCATGAGAGAGAAAAGCAACAGAGGCAGGCAGCCCCGGGTAAGAAATCTGCAAATTGTAAAAATAGAGATGATAATGAACAGTACAGTCTAGTGAATAAGCAACAACATGTACTTTCCATGCATTCAGTTCAGGCATATTTAACTTCCAATCAATAAGGACTATGTTATATAATCTAAAGAGGATGGCTGCTGACTTCTCTAAAATACAGGAGTAAAGCAAACAGGAAGTCTTCATCCCAACCTTTCTGACCAACCTGGATTACCAATTGGAATTAAATTCTGTGATAACTGTGAGTATGAAACAAAAACGGTTTTCTCCCACAGTGTTATTTTCTAGTTAGATACTTGTCAGTTGTAAGCTCACTGCCTTCCTTCTCATGATGTCCTCCTGCCCCCTGCTGGTGTCTTTTACATTTCAGCTGAGGAAGCCTTCCTGTCTGCAGTTATAAATTACACCAACAGCTCCACAGTTCATTTCAAGCTCTCACCTGCATACATCCTCTATGCTGTGGGACGCTCTGCTCTGCAACGCCATTACAGGCGAGGCTCTCCACCCTCAGGGCAGACACACAGCGTAACCTCGATCGCAAACAAAATGGTGGCCGTGACAGGAAAGGTCATCCAGGCAAGTCCAAGAAACCTACTTCTGTTACATTTGCACACACTGAATAAATGACACAGGTTATAAGCAAACTGAGAAACCAAAGTCACGTATGCCTGTGTTCTGTGAGTTCACATGACACTGCTGCTACATTTGCCTTGCAGAGGCAGCAGGCCATCGCCGGCGCGCTCGCCTTCTGGATGGCAAACTCCTCTGAGCTGCTAAACTTCCTCAAGCATGACAAAGACCTCAGCTTGCTCACGCGGCAAAGTCAGCTGGATCTGTCCCACCTGGTGCACAAAGCTTACAGGTACAGAAGACAGACGTGAACATAGAGATTCAGTGATTCTGAATCCAAACTGAAACTGCTGCAGATATTATTCAAGCCTTTGTCCTCTTAGAGGGACTACAAGTCTCTGGTCACCAAAACAAACCACTTTAAATAGGTTATTTCCCTATATGCAATTTGTCTTCCTACTTTGTAAATGTTGACTACAGACATTATTGGCGTATATGGTGCAAGGTATGCAACAAGCGAAATACCAAACATGTTTAAGAGATATTTAAGGGATCTTTATCAAAATGTTAAGTGTTGATGTAAACATGAAATGAATAGAATTGTGTAGCTTATTAGCTTAGCCATCCAGACAGAAAATACTTGTGCCAATGCATGTTACACATAATGTACAGTGTAAAGTTTTGGTTTTTATATGTGTGTTTTATTCCCCCAAGTTGCCTGCTACAGTATCTACAGAATGAGTTAAGGAAGCACTTGCCAACGTTTTTGATTGATCCTGAGCAACATGGCCCACTGCCAGCTGGTATAGGTAAATGTTTGTTTATTTACAGCGATAATTATCTACCCAGTACACCACGTAATTTAAGACTCTTGGGAGAGCTGTGATCAAACACTTATGTCTTGCCTGTTGCAGAGATGGTGCTGAACACCTTGATGAACACCATGTCTCTTTTACGCCGCTGTCGGGTCAACCCTGCCCTCACCATCCAGCTCTTCTCCCAACTCTTCCATTTCATCAGTGCCTGGCTCTTCAACCACCTGATGAGCCCAGAGGCCCACACTCCAGGCCTGCGCTCCCACTACTGGGGAGCAGCTCTCCGCCAGAGGCTCACGGCCATTGAAGCCTGGGCAGAGAGGCAGGGCCTGGAGCTGGCTGCTGACTGCCACCTCGGACACATTATCCAGGTCGGTCCCTCCCTGCACTACATGTCTGAATATTGGTAAAAGCAAGGCTTAGACAGGGCTTTTATGAAATATGGGATCAGTGTCTTCTACCACCAATATGTTAGAAGTTAAAACTCAGTAAATCCTGGATCACTTATTTTCTACATTTATTTTATGAGCTTGTGTAAGATAATACATTTCTGAACTTGTTTATGCTTTGCAATTTTTATCTCTGCGTTTATTTACGTGTCAGAGCATATATTTCAGTCAGTACAAGCTGTTCAAATAGCATTGCCTGGCTGTTTCTAGGCAACCATGCTCCTGACCATGAATAAGTACTCAATGCAAGACACGAAGGACATCCAGAATACCTGTTTCAAGTTGAACTCACTGCAGCTGCAGACACTGCTAGCTGGCTATCTCTATGCAACCAATGAGCCTCACATCCCCCCTGTGAGTACTTCTCGTCTATTCTTCCACTCCCTTCGTGCTTGTGTTGCTTTCCCTGTTTGAAACTACAACTCTGGGACAAATCCTTGCAAGAGAGTTTTGATATCAAGAGGAATAGACTGTGGGAATGAAAGTACTAATAAGAGCTCAGATCAGAGCTTTTTTTTTATGTGAATAGAGAATATTTACAGAGTTGATATTTGGGATATTTGGCATTGATGACCAGCACAAAGATATAGGCTTATGGTTTGCAATGAGTGTGGTTAAATGTAGCAGCAGCCTCAACCACAGAACAGGAGCACAGCAGTATAGATTTAACAATATTAATAATTAACAATGATGAATATGATAATGAATAATATATGAAGAATAGTAAAGCGAGTTGTCACATAAACCCATTGCTTTTGAGTGAAATATTTCTCTAATATCTTGCTGAATATGAGGTGTGTGGAAAAAAATGTGAATGTGACAAAAGCCATGTCAAGTTTCCCATTAAGCCAATATTACAGGGAAGTCATTTAGTGAATGGGCTGTGTGCAAGATAACAGTCATATACAATGTTGCCCTCTTGTAGAGCCTGGGTATACCATCTGAAACAACCGCATCAATCTAGTAGGAGATATGACACAAACACAATTCAGCCCATAACATTTACACTCAAACATCAGAAGTCATATTTCACCACTATGAATATTAACAGTATAAAAGCATCATTGTGCCCATGCCAAATTAGCCCCAGTTTGTGACTCTCAACCCCAGGTCATTTATATTCACCTATATTCATTCTTCTTATATTTTCATACACAATAATGCATTTGTATTTTTTTTTATTTGTACAAAACAAGCAAGGAGATACCTATTTAACTTCCAGCTCCCATCTTTGTTTGGGTTAGGAAAGACAGTCGCAATTTTGGGGGAAAAAAAACATGATTTTTTTTAAGACATAAAATTTAAAAAAAAAAGTATATGCAGTCAGTTGAAAGAGTCTCTGAGGGTTTGAGAAATAACTTAAAAACAGTGGTATGTTTCGCGTTGATAAAAGAACTGCTGGGTTTTTCAAAGATTGTCAGACGCTAGCTCTGTGACTTGCATGTAGCATTAATGCTAAAAAAAATACCGGTTAGTCGTTATGTAAAAGACACACCTTTGGCTTATATATCAAACAACAACCAAACACAAATTACCTCAGCCACTACTAGAAATGTATTCACATTTGACACCAATGCAACGACTGTAGATGTCAACATCATTAAAGCATAAAGCAGCCAGCAAAGGTCCAACATAAATAAAATTAAGAACCACAAGAGAGCGGGATAGCGTTATAGCTAGCTAGCTAGCAGCCGTTGGCAGCCTCATAGCTCAAAACGTTAGCTTAGCCAAACACACAAACACCAACTGAACGTAGCCAACACATGAGCTAGCTCACATTAAAAATGTTAGCAGCCAGCAACAAATACTTACCTTGCTGAAGTAGAGCGAGAGTCGCGGTCATAGGATGTCGACGGCAGGACAGGAAACTCCGGACTCCCAAATTTAAGTAAACATTTGTGGCAGTTTGTGTAAGTTAGCTAACCAATGGCTAATGAAAGAAGTCACGGACATCAGCTGAAAAGGCTGCGTTTGGTGCAGTTTGAACCACGGCGTATATCAGACCTATGGTCTCTATGTTGCAGGCTTTGGGACCATTTTTCTGCATAATGAGTACTTTTACTTTTGATACTTTAAGTAAATTCTGCTGAGAATACATAGCCTGCTTTTACTTTGCTTTGCTTTTTACTTGTAGTAGCGTATTTCTGCAGTGTGGTATATATCTAAATATGTCTTCCACCTCTGGCTACTGCTTCTATTAGAACTGCAAAATACTACGACAAGCATTACTGCTTCTACTATAACCTCTACTTACTACTTATAAAACTGGCACTACTGCTGCCACAACAAGGAAACTGCTACTGTCAGTGGTGAAAACAAGTATTTAGATATTTAAGTCAATACAGTGCAGAAATACTCAATTACAAGTTCTGCGTTCCTACTTTACATAAGTAAAAGTATGTAAGAACTATGAACAAATTGTACTTAAAGTATTAAAAGCAAAAGTACTCATTATGAAGCAGAATGCCACCTGTCAGTATTACTATTATTATATATTATTGGATAATTGCAGATGCATTTCTGTGTGAACAGGACTTTAATAATGTTTAGTGGTGGAGCTTTTAACTACATTACATACTGATAGTTTCATAGATAACAATGCATTATATTCCATGAGATGATTGTAGGATTCGTTCCTTAGGTGCCTCAGTGGCCGTTTGGTTTGAGTTTTGTTTTGTTTTGTATTTTGTTTTTTGGTTCGAGGACAAATCGCCACTACAGCCTCTACAATTAGTACCACTACCACTGCAGCTCAATCACTAGGACAACATTGGTACAACATTACTTTGTACTTTTCTACCTCTCCAGGGAGGTCAGTAGTCAGGGTCACCTGCAGGAAGGTCTTCAGTATTTTGCTCAGGGTCACAGCCGACAGATTGGATGTCCCTTCCCTGAAGCCTTGTCACAGAATGACAAATGCCAATCCATATACTGGAACGACCTTATCCTGAAATATTTCCGCTGTCTGATCCACTTGTCATCCTCGCTGCAGGATTTGATCGATGCTGTAGTGACGGCTGCGGAGGCCTCGGCAGATAACCTGATTCGGAGCGAAGGACGGGACATCCAGCTGGAGGAGAGCCTCGACCTCCACCTGCCCTTCCTGCTGCCGGAGGGAGGATACTCCTGTGACACTGTGAGAGGAATCCCTCCAGGGTTTAGGGAATTTTTGGAGCCAATTTGCCGTAAAGGTATGGGTCTGTTGTATTTGCAAAAAGTCAAAATGTGAAAACAAAATACCAGGAATGTATTGTATTGTATGACATCCTTCTCTTCCAGGTCTCTGCTCTTTAACATCCCAGCCGAACTCCAAAGGTGACTGGACCGTGTACTTCAGTGAACCAACTTCCTCAGCAGAGAGCACGTACTTGGTAAGCAAAAACACAGATTGTGCTCTGTTGTTCCAGATGTGTTGAAATATAGTTTAATTTTAACATAAAATAAAGCATTCATGGTCATATGTTTTTATTTCTATTCTCTTATAATAGGCAGCACACAGAGAGCCACAGATTGTGACTATCACGCTGAACAAACCTCTGAACAGTGGGATGGGGGTCAGCATCGTGGCTGCCAAGGTGACCTCAATTCTGCCAAAATGTTTTTCCCTAATATGATGCGTTCACTAACTGGAACTATTAAAACACCAAAACTGTCTGCTAAACGTCTCAACTAATTAACGTCCTCCCTCTTATTTTGCCACAGGGAGCAGGGCAAGGTAACCTTGGGATTTATATCAAGTCTATTGTCAAGGGAGGACCGGCTGAAATGGTGAGATCTAACAAATTTTGGATTCAGCTGAACTTGATGTGCAATGTACTGAATCATTTTAATGGAATTATACAAAGAAAGATTGAAATAATGGACAAAATCTCTCATGTCTCTACTTTGTGCAGAACGGCAGGTTAACAGCTGGGGATCAGCTGCTGAGTGTGGACGGTCAAAGCCTGGTCGGCCTCACCCAAGAAAGGTAGCCACATAGCAGCCTGTTGTACACCTGCAAAGTTTATGTGTTTAGCCATGCTAACAATGTGGCTCTAGGATTGTCAGTCTGTCGTTCCACCACTTTGGTCCAGACTGAAATATCTCAACAACCATTGGATGGATTGCCATGAAATTTTACATGCATTCATTACCCCCACACGATGTATCCTAATAACTTTCTGGACTTTCCTCTAGCGCCACTATGAGGTTCATATTTGTGATTCTGAGTGAAACGTTTCAACAACTTTTGAATGGATTGCCATGAAATTTGGTACAGACATTCATGTCCCCCTCAGTATGAATTATAATAACTTTGATGATCTGTTAACTTTTCATCTTTGTCCAGTACTTTGAACAAATATTTATCTGGTTAGCAAATGTTAGCATGCTAACATGAGCTAAACTAAGAACATGGTAAATATTATACTTGCTAAACAACAGCAAGTTAACATTGTCATTGTGAGCATGTTAGCACTCTGAAGTTAGCGCTTGGCTCAAAGCACTGCTCCCCTACAGCAGCTAGCATGGCTGTAGTAGATTCTTCCTGTTTTTGTTCATGTTTTTATGAAGTTCCAGATAAAGTCATGAAATAAAAGTGATGACACAGTCTGATTGGACAATATTATCGAGATATCTAAATTTAATACAAAGTATTTTTCCCCCCAGATAATGTCATGAAACAGTTTTCAGTTAGCCAACAGGCGATAGCAGCGTAATCGTTACTTTCAAAATGTGTTTTACTCTCACATCAACATAATCTAATGAAAAGTATGAAACAAAGGCTATACAGTCTTCTCTCAGTTTCAAAATGAATGACATGTTTGCTTAACTAACAGGTTAATAAGGCAATGAAATGGAGGAATAACCTTATTAACTTTATATTGATTTAGGGCAGCAGCTATCATGATGCAAACCGGCCCCGTTGTGACCTTACAAGTTGCAAAGTTTGGAGCGAGCTACCACGGCCTTGGGGCTCTGCTGAGTGAACCACCCTCAGAAAGGACTACAGGTAGATACACAATAAGTTAAACCATTGTTGTTCTTTTCACTTTCTGCTCTTCATGACCTAATTAAGACCTTTTCTTGCTCCACGAGGTGATAAAAGCCATGCTAAGTCAAACGGCAAAGCGCTCGTGCGGTACAGTGTTGTGGATCCTGGTCCCTCAGAGCAGCTCCATGGAAGCAGCAGCAGAAGGAAGAAAGACCAGATAATGCAGAGAAACAGACAGCTTTATCGCTCCAACCCCAACATGACCAGTGGGTGCACTTCTATTTGGATCACTTTACAGCTGCTGGGCACATGGAGTAAATACCTTATTGTGAAATATGCTTAATGCTCTAATGAGTCATGAGGAAGACTCCAGTGATTTATTTTCTCCTTATTTCAGCAGACTTTGCCCCCGAGGACGGAGATGAACCCGTTGACCCTGTTGTGAGAGGGAACAACATCGCTGCTGTCTCCAGTATCAACCTTTGTGCTGATGTGAGATTTCTCCATCTAACTCCTTGTAACATTTGTAAAATGTTCAGTCACTATAAAGAAGAGTATCAGCTAAATACCCAAACCGGAAGGAAATGCTGTATCGTTACAAGAATGTGTCAAGAACTGTGACGCAGAGCAGGAGGACTCAAATGCACGACTCGTTCAGACAGGGTATAGAGTTTCCAAAATCTTTACTGTCGTAATATAACAAAAAACGCTCACGAGGAGGATATGCAAAGTGCCAAACAAAACGCTCACAAAGAGGAAATACAAAGTACAAAATAAAACGCTCACAAGGAGGATCAAAAAGTAACAAACTGTAGCAAAACCTGAAGCATGACAGAATCGCTGGTACGCTTGGTTCTAATGACGACGGACAGAAACAAGACGAACTGGCACAGGACAAGGGGAGACACGGACTATTTATACATGAGGTAGGGGAACACAGGTGAAAACAATCAGGGGCGGGGTAGACAATCACAACGGCGGGAAAATCACACAAAGGGAGGAAGTCAGGGTCTGAAATGAGAGGAAAGGATTAGTACAAAATAAAACAGGAAGTGCAGGACGAGACTAGACATGAGTGACTTCAACTTGACATAAAAACAACAACTAAGACATGACATGAAATAAACTTAACAAAGTTGACGAGACACCACAGAATGCACTGTTATTTACTTTGCTTTATGACACAAAATTACCTTTTTTATTTACGCTCTATGTCTGTATTCAGACATTTCACAGGGACTACTTGACACTTCCGACCCCTAAATCACAGGACAAGAACCCACCTGAATCCAGTCGACCACAGCAAACATTCAAAGTGTCTTTGAGGCCTTTAGATGGACAGAGCTCCAGTAAGAGGACATTCATGGTAAGTCTTTATTAAATGTCTTAATGTCCCTCTGGCGCAAAAATGTTCATCATATTTACTATTTACTAAGCCGTAAACAAAGGAAAAGTTGACATATTGTTCATGGTGGTGGAAAGTAAGAACATTTACTCAAGTACTGTACTTCACTATAATTTAGAGGTACTTGTACTTGAGTATTTTCATTTTATGCTACTTTACACTTCTGCTCAACTACATTTCAGAGGGAAATATTGTACTTTTTACTCCACTACATTTATCTGGAAGATATAGTTACTTTTCAGATAAGGATTTGACATTAAAAAAACACATGATAAGCTTATAAAATATAATGTGTGGTTAAAGAATAATTGAGTTGTTCCCAAATTGGCTTGTGACCAAAAAAATAGCAGTGTCCCTTCTCATGTTTCAAATGTCTCAGGGTTGGTAGCAGTTCCACCAAAGAAACACTTCTCAGATGGTTTCATTTCAATAACTGTTCAAATTATCCAATATTTCACACAAAAAAGCAAAAGTTAGAGAACAGTCAAAAATATGAATACAAATTTGCATTTTCTTATTCCCTGCACCATTAATCATCTCACAACCCTTCAGATTTATCTTGTGACCTTTTGGAAGGGCCCACATAACTGTAGTACTACCACTGTTACTTTTGACACTTTAAGTACATTTCATTAAGTTTTTAAGTAGAGGAACTTTGCTTGTAACAGAGTACTTTAATGTTGTTGTACCGGTATTTTGACTTAAGTAAAAAGTGTACTCTGATGTTTATAAAATGATAAATACAAGTAAGTAATGCTACAAAAATCTCTACATTTCCCCTTCTAGCGCCAAGCTCTGTCACAGGAGAACTTGTGTGTGGACAGTGGAGGCCCCCTGCTGGACAAAAGGCAGAATTTGTGGGAGCAGAAGGACCAGCGTGCAAAGGAAACCATGAGCCACTATTCATCTTTCCCTGTTCGCTCAAGTGTTTCCACTCATGACATCCTCTTGGATAGTTGTTCTCCTACAAACAGACAGCAGGGCGGCCGTACAAGTGGCGCCGTTGTCTGGAGAACTCCTTTTTCACAACATCCAACACCTACGCCTTCGATCCAGCCAATACGCATAGACATCCCTGTAACCAGAGCAATGAACACACAGACAAATCCTCCACTCACCACCTTCCAGAGTTCATCTTTGTTGGCAATGAAGATGAGCCAAACCCTTAAAGTCAATGGAAATAAACAGAGTCCTCAACACCAAGCTAATCATATTTATGCATGTCCCATTCCTACAACCAAGAAGCTACCTCCGCCCTCACTTCTACCACAGCAGCAAAGATCCACCACACACACGGATCAAGCATCAAAACTCCAACTAAGTATCACTCCAACAAAACATGTCTCCTTCCAAGAACCTCCCACTCAGCAGAAGCGGGGCACAGGTCCTATAAGGCAAAAAGACCCTCAGGGGCTGTCTGATCCGTGGAGGAGGGAGGCCCAGGAGAAGCTGGAGAAGCAGCAGCGGCTTCATGAGGTGGAGCTCCTGGAGCAGGAGGTGCAGCAGCTCCAGGCCAAGGCGAAGCGTACGGCGGAGGAGAACGACCGGCTCCGAAAGCTCAGCCTGGAGTGGCAGTTTCAGAAGAGGCTGCAGGAGATTCAGCAGAGAGGCGAGGATGAGGATGAGGAGGAAGATGAGGATTTGGACATGATGGTGACGATACAGCAGCTGGAGAAAAGAACACAGGTGAAGGGAAGATCCACTCTAAAATACTTACAAAGAAATTCTGATGTTACCAAAAGGCATTCTGGGAAATGTAGGACATCACTAAGTAAAGTAGATTTAAGTGGGTTGAAGGAAAGTGAGTGCAACCAACAGGCTACGTGATCACAGATTAATGATAAATAACAGATTAAAAGTACACAGGATGGGATCTTTCCTATAACATTTATACCAAATGCTGTTCATATGATTATGGGACATTATGACCTTACCTACATGACAAAACGTTTATGTCTTGGGACACTGATATGGCTCGTATCATGAATTATACTAAAACATCATCTATAAATAATTGTAGTGTGATTGTGGTGTGTTACAGTGTTCTAAGAGTAAATATAAATGGTTCTGCTTGCTCTTGAAACACTTAAGGTCGGTGTTTGTCTGCTTTAGATTAAGTGATAAGTGTGAAGCGTTTCCCAACCTAAATGGGAGGTGCTGTAATGTGTTATAAAGCATAATACACAGTGTACATTGCATGAAATGTATCATTAAGCTACATAAGTCACCATGATGTTGTTAAAATTGTCTTAATAACTTCATTCAACAAATGAATGCTTCTTTGTTAACTCTAATTTGAATACAGCCACAATAACCATCTAATAATTTTATTTTTTCCATCTTTAGAACAAGAGAAGCTCTGTGGGGAACGTCAACGCTGAATTGAAAGAGTTGGAAAAGCAGGACGGAACTCATCTCTCCCAAAGGGAAGACAAGGCAAAGACAGGTAATTGTTCGTTAATACATTAAAGAAAATGAAATATCTTTTATATATTCTGTGCTCATCAGACATCTTATTTTATTGTACATTGCAACATTTCCACGTTTTTGGCAGATCAAAGACCAAGCAGACCGAGCCAAGACATTTACAACACGGCATCAAAAGAGTGAGTTTAAACTTTTTGGCTGTTCAAAACATTCAAATTCAACCAAATCTAACAGCTAGCAGCTCTTTATGCAGCATTTCTACTCATGATGACTTAAAGACACAGAAATGTCCATGCACAGTCGTGTACTATCACAACAAGCTTCTTCATTTAGTCAAAGTGTTTGAGAGCGATCCCTGAGTAAAATAAATCTGCAGACTACACTCTATGAATACATTTTAAGACAGCACAGGCAACTATTTGTGTCCCAATAAGTGGTTCCCCATTCATAATATTCAAGTATTCCTGCTAATATCTTTGTTTATTCACAGAAACCAGGAGGAGAAAATCAAGAGAGCGTCGGCTCCCGAAAAGCTCACTTTCAAGGAGCGTCAGCATCTCTTTTCCCTGGCGTCCAGTGCATGAATGAAGGTTAAAGCCTTGTAAACAGAGACCTCAGAGGAGGAACATGTCTATATAAACAAAAGTAATGATGTGCTAGCATAATGACAGTATACAGTACCATGTAAAAAGGCAGTGTGCGTGTATTTACTCTAGAAATGTTTGTCTTGGTTAAATGTCCCAGGGGCATACTGTGGGTAATGTTAATATTGGGTTCAGTATAGTTGTCCAGGACATTCGTTTTTTTTATTTATCACCTGTTTAAACATTAATTCTTGTATTTTTCTATTCGTAGATAATAAAGTATTCATTTAGCAATATACTCGAGGCACTTCTTCCACTTATTTTATGCTTATTAACTGTAAAAACCACTGCTACCTGTTTCCTAACAGAAGCAGAACTGTTACTCGATGTGTTCCCTTTTGTGTAAAAGCTACTTTGTGCGCTGATAAAACTGCACCACGGCTTTCTCTTGCTCGCGAGTTTCGATTGAGCCTTTCCGCAGTCTGCGGATCTCGTTGATGGCGTCGATCCCCGACATCTTCCTCGTCTTCACCAGGTAGCAGGCCAGCATGGTCCCTGTTCTCCCATGACCATGCATACAGTGAACTCCCACACCCTGAAGAGGAAGAGGAGCAATACAATATTTACTTTGTTAACACAGCGCACACCCTGCATTAGTCATTGTTATGAGACAGGTATTAGCATTTTGTTTTTGCAAGTAGAGCTGATGCAGTTGGTCGATTTATCAATAAGTCAATCAACAGAAAATTAAATGCCAAGTATTTTGATTATCGATTACTCTTTGAAGTAGTTTTTTGTAGCAAACAATGCCAAACATTCATTGGGTCCAGCTTCACAATTGGGAAGATATGCTGCTTTTCTTTCTCAAGTGATGGTACACTGAATATGTTTGGGTTTTAGACTGTCAACAGACTTATGACAAGTACTTTTCACTATTTTCTGACATTTTATAGAACAAATGATGAATAAAATAATCTGCAGACTAATCCATAATGAAAGTTATCGTTAGTTGCAACCCTTTTTGCAAACACAGCTGAACAAAACCAGGAGTACTGACCCTGTCTGACTACTGGAAGAAGAAAATCAGAAAAAAACCTTGGTGCTGATAGCTTTTGTGCATAGTATGCAACCCAATATACTGACAAAGGCTTTTAAAGCTTTTTCTCCCTTTTGCTTTTTGATTCATGCAGTTTGGAGGAGCTGCAAGATTGTGAAAGGCAGTTTTTCCTTTCCGCTGTTCCAGGGGTTTCGTCAAAGTCAAGTAAACTAGATGCCAAATGTATTCAGTTACAGTGCTTTGTGGATTGTGAGCCTGCGTACAATACTAAACTCAACCCTGGAGAGTCCTGAAAGTACTTTATAAGCATAACCATCCATCAAGCACAGTCTATCAAGTATCTGAGCTCTCACCTCCCCCTTGGAGTTGGCCTCTTCCACAACAGAGAGGAATCTATCAGTCTGACTTGGTGAAGGAGGAGTGAAGTCCACTATCTTGATGTGGTGCAGCTGTAACTCTGGGCACGAGTCATAATAAGGTGGTTTTCTCTCACACAGGCAAACCAGGTGTTTGATACCGTTGTCCAGCAGGTACTGGTATTCAGATGTCATCCTGGGCATTGCCAGTCCGGCCAATTTGCCTGGTTCGACCCAGGAGAAATTGTGTGGAGGAGTCGAGGCCATGCTTGTCAAACTGAGAAGAGGAGAGAAAGACAGAGTCAAATCAAGCCAGTTTATTTGCATACACCACTTTCTTACTTGATATGCTTTACCTGCCATCAAAATGTGTAGTAAAAACATTCTCTCTCTCTCTCTCTGGCTAAAAATCACCCACACATGGGTATAAAAACAAAGGATAAAGGCATAAAACCAAAAACAAAAGAGTGTTCATAGTATTTGTAAGCACCATAAAGTTAATACAGCTGTAGCCAGCTAATTTAACCTGGCTTTGGCATTTTGGTGCGTATTACCTTTCCAACAAATTGAATAATTCAGGTAAATTGGTTTATCAGACCGTGAGAAAGTGCAAAAAGTAAATACTAAGTGCAGGAGTGGCATGCAAACAGTGTTTGACAGCGTCAGGCTATTTGTCTAGCCAACACCAGCAAACTGGCTAGGCCAGGTAGTACAGTGTCTGAGAGGGGGATTACTGTTTGACAATAGTACATATTTCAACATAATAAGCCACAGGCCTGATGTGAAAATACACTCTGTCTGCCTCACCAGACTCCACCTAGTTTTACAGAAAGATTAGAAGAATAAGACAAGAGCGTAGAAGCTAGTTTAACGTTAGCTAAAGTATCAAGAAACTGTATAACTTAGAGCTAACCAGCAGACGCTGTCATACTCATAGCAACTAGCTAGATCGCAGTTTTCTAAATGTTGCTAACTGTTGCGAGCCATTCTAACGTTAGCTATTAGCTAAAGTGAAGCCATTCATTTGCCCGTCTATTATTGAACACAGCCACATCAATGCCCCGTATCTACCACAAACTACCTGCAAAGTTACTTACGGTTCTCCTTTGAGAGGAATGGACGTTCGGCTACTTGTCAAGTTGGTGCCACCTAGCTAACCGTTAAGCTAACTGCTACTTTCACTCCAAGCAGCGTAGATTGAGACAAACCCTCTTTACTTCAGCATGCTAAATGAACTACTGCAGTAGCTTAACAGTACAAATACGTTATATAACCAACGCTAGCTGTTGCAATGCTAGGTGGGGCAGTGCAGATGTCATAAATCAGTTCTGACAAGCAGTTAGTTAGCTGATGAGAAGTATGATACTTTTGATCTGAGAATAGCAGCTTCATGAGGACTCGTTGTTTTAGCGGCCCTTTAACTATTCTCATTGTAGACAATTTACTATATTACCATTAAACGAACGTAAAACCATCACACAACTATAGTAGTAACGTAGCAGACGTATAGCGAACGCCATAAAGACCACGTGGCTTACGTTGTCTATAAGTCAGGATGGCCGAGCGGTCTAAGGCGCTGCGTTCAGGTCGCAGTCTCCTCTGGAGGCGTGGGTTCGAATCCCACTTCTGACAACAATCTTTTCGTTGCTGTCGCTTGTTATTGTCATTGTGTGATTGTGTGTTAATGCTGTGTAGAATAAAAAATAACTGTCAAACAGCTAACGCACCTAGTTTGCTTTCAGTGATCTTTGATCTTCGATTTTACCACAGGATACAGCTATGACACATAGGTCTTCATGGAAAGGTGCTTACTTTGTAAATTTGTAGCCATCTAATATTTCTTCTTCTTATCTGTTATACTTAAAATGACCAAAAATGTCAGATAAACATGTATCATCCATGCAGTTTCACTTGAAATACCTGTAGAGGGCGTATCATCTCCTGCAACAAAATTGTAACATGCTCTGTAAATGCTGCTGGACGTATTGTTGACAGCTAAGCACTAATCAAAGCCAGACTTTATTTTAATTCTAGGAGAGAGTGCAAAGTTTTCAAAAATGCCAAATACTAATAATATATGTCAGGGTGAGTTACAAGGAAAGTTTTTAAAGTTATAATTCCATTTGACGTAAGGTTGCAACCATAAAAACATGGTGTCCTGTTGTAAATTTATTTTAGTGTAAATATAATACAGCTTCAATTAAGAGTTGGAACATGCAAATACAGACTATTTATGTGATACTGTTATACAATGTGGGAAAAAGTTAATTTTTCCCAAATGTAAAGAAATCTAAGGTAATATTTTAAGATTTTTAGAAGTTAAATTGTTTTTTTTACTTTGCATGCAAGTACATATAAATATATCTGAAATATCTGAACCAATCTTCATCAAATTAGCCCAAACATCTGATGCCTTATGCAGTTAATTATCTAATTACTATGTGAAGATTGTGAAAGTGCTTCTTCGTTATTTTTCAGTCTGCAATACAATGCTTAAAATTATCACCATTATTATTTATATGTGAGAGATGTCCTTGTTGAGTCCATATTGAATCATTCTTGTTTTAATATGTTTTGGCACTTCCAGATGGAGGCTGCGCCTGTGTCATACAATCTCCACATGAAGGGAAATAAAGAAGACTGTTTGTCCATTTCATGCAATAGTTAATGATACAAACACAAACGTTCAGAACTCACAGCACAGCACAGTTTACTTGCTAGTCATTTTATACAAATAGTAGAAAGAGGGTTTGTATCTGAAGGAGACAAACTGCATCACATTTGCCAGATAGATGTTGATACACAGAGACTGAGTTTCAGACAGGTATTTGTAAAGAGAATCACAGAGTTGAATGTTTCAAACATCCCATTAAAAAAGCTTTCACTAACCTGTTGGTGTAAGAAAAGAAGTTAACAGAGCTGTTTCAGTAATCACGTTCAGTTATAGAAAGATATCTATGTGATAGGTAAAGTTGAAATAAACGTCAAATAAACAACAACTTAAAAAAACCAAACATTCCAATAATCAGGTGGCGTCTAGTGGTAGGCGTATTTTGTTTGCCATCCCACGGTGCTCGACCCACCAGCAAATCATTTAACAGAACATCTGGAAGTCCTAAAAGAACCACAAAATATTTTTATTCTCATTTTATCTATTTCTTTTGTTTGTTTGTTTTGTACACATCACAACCTGAAGACTCGGTAGGTTGACTGGTTGTCCGTCACGTCTCTGGGTTATCATCATACTCATACTCATACTCATCATCATCATCATCATCATCATCCCTTTTGTGTCATCTAAAAGCACAGACCCCTTCAACATGCTGCAACACCCCTCAAAAAAAGCAATCACAACCCCTTTAATGGTTACATGTAAACTCTGTGGGTTTTAATTTTTGCACTCATTAGGTGCCGTTCGAGAAAGGGGGCAATAATAATCGCCATGCCCTCCTACTAGAAGATTTCTACGCATTTTGAACGTCCACGTTCAAAGTCCCACACTGAGCAGACTGCTGAAGGGCCATGCCAAGTTTACAGGATGGCACAGAAGAACTTCTTCTCCCTGAACGGGTTCTCTGACGCGGGCACTGGCGATAACAGAGGGTCCTCTTTGGCATGGGCTTCGCAGTATGACATTAAGTCTGCCGCTGCTTTTGACACCTGGAATTAAACAGACACACACAGATATACACGTCAGATTACGCTGTCATACAGTATACAGAGATCAAGTTAAAGACGTAGTTCAACATTTTGGGAAATACACTTATTTGCTTTCTTTCTGAGAGTTAGATAAGAAGATTGATACCACTCTCCTGTCTGTACGGTAAATATGAAGCTAGAGCCAACAACCAGTTAGCTTAGCTTAGCATACAGACTGGAAACGGGGGGAACAGAACCACAAAGCCCACCGTAAAACAGAGAGTAGTTGGTTTTACATTTCTGTTTTTGTACAGACTAAACAAACGAGATATAACGTGTTAATTAGTGAGCTTTAGAGTCAGGCTAGCTAACCTCTGTTTCCAGTCCTTGTGCTAAGCTAAGCTAACCAGCTGCTGGCTCCAGCTACATATTTAATGGACAGACATGAGAGTGGTATCAATCTTCTCGTCTAACTCTCGCCAAGAAAGTGCATATTTCTCAATATGTCAAACTATTCCTTTAAGTATGGAGACTGTTGGGGGGTGATTAGCCTAGCTTAGCATAAAGGCTGGAAGCAAGGGGAAACAGTTACAGCGTGTCATTTCCCCTAAAAAGAAACTTGTTGTTTTTACATTCCTGTTAGTTTAGGTACTGAACAAACAACATACAACGTGTTAATGAGTGAGTTTCAGATGTATTGGTAGGTGTATTTTTTAATTTTGGACAGAGTCAGGCTAGCTGTTTCCCCCTGGTTCCAGTTTTTATTCTATGCTAAGCTAATCGCCTCCTGGCTCTAGCTTTATACTTTTCACACAGACATGAGAGTGGAGAGCTTATGTTTTTGTACGGATTAAACAAACGAGATATAATGTGTTATTGGTGAGCAGATTTGTTTTTTTATCATCGAACAGAGTCAGGCTAGCCCTTTCCCCCTGCTTCTAATCTGTATGCTAAGCTAAGCTAACTGCCTGCTGCCTCCAGCAACATATTTAACGGACAGACATGAGAGTGGTATCAATCTTCTCATCTAACCCTTGCAAAGAAAGCAAATAAGCGTATTCCCCAAAAATGTCAAACTATTCCTTTAATTCAGATCAGTTTTAAAAACCTGTGTGGATGTGTCTGCTCACCTTTATCCTGTCGATGTTGGCTTCCATCTTCAGCTGTTCCACCAGCTTCCTGGCTTGTGCGATGTTGGCCGTGTTATTGCTCGCCATGGGCGCTATCAGTCAGGTCTCGTGTGCTCTGCCTACGTAGAAGAGAACGAGATTCAAACATCACATTGCAGTTCACCCACAGTGTGCCACCGACGAAGACAAGCACTATAATATAGCAGGCATGCAAAGAGGAGTGCTAGTAACAGATACCCTGTTTATTATCACATGCCTGTGAATACACTCACACACACAGACACAGGCATATTATTTATGGTGTCAGTTGCTAGGCAGCCCATGACAGTGAGGGGGAGGAGGGGAAGGTGGGAGGAGAGTGAGGGGGCAGTGCTTTGTCCAGCACTATATTTAAAATAGATAAACAGATCACTATCATTACTGGTTTTTAGGAATAAAAAACCCTTAATTTTGCACTGATAATGGTGGTTTTCTTTATGCCTACTCATACTTGTCGACACTTCTTAGTCACCGTGTCACACAAGGGCACAGTGTCAACCCTCTGCATGCTAAATCAATAAATTGATGTAGTCTGTCTTTGATCCGAGGTAAGACAGGTCACCTTCGAGGCAGCAGATGCTACAAAGCTTCAGCAACACTTTATTTGCATCTCTGTAAAACTGTCTGTTTTATCAATGGTGTCTCCACAGGTTCCATCAAAAAGCTGTATTTAACTGTCTTGATGGCCAATTGTAGACATTGATAATATGCCAACCTTTTTATTAAAATGGTTTTAACTTAACCATTATTCTAATCTAAATAATCCTTCTGACTGATTAAATTAATACGTTCATAGCAATAGCTCCTGGTGGTTAAACCTGTTATCCACTTCAATACTACACTCTCATTTCTAACTAGGCTTTGAGTCGAGTGTTCACTCTGGAAAAGCGGCACAAGCAAGTACTCAGAGTTGTTAGTATGGACACTAATGTCACACGATGCAATGCTCGATGGAAATGGAAGAGCTGGGCAAAGCTGAAAAATTAAACTTTAGTTAATCTGGTAGTCGTTTTAGATTGAGTTCTCTTTTTCAAGAGACACCTGAGAACAAGAAACACTCCTAATCAGACAACCGCACAACCACAATCAACAAAGAGTTAATAAAAACAACTACAAGAGTCTTAAAAAACGTCAGATAATAAAAATTTAAAATCATCACGGGGAGTGAATGAGTATACCTGAAATATTACCTTAGATATTTATATTGAATATCTAAGGTTAAGTAGTTATTGGATCGAGACAACTTCAGGAACTTCTTGGAAAACAAATAAATATATAATTCTTTGCTTTCTCTTACCTGTCTTACAGGTAATGAATGATCACATCAATACATCAATACAATATGCACATTAAGTTACTGTATACTAACTGCCAAAACAACGCTACTATGCAGATTAGCCCACAGTGTATGTGTCATACCCATGGATGGATAATTTAACCTTCAGATCAGCTTCAGTGCTCCTTGCCGTTGATTCTACAAATCTCTGAAACTCTACTGGAGATATGATGAACAATCATTCTTCCAAGATATTCCCTCATTTGGTGTTTTGATGATGGTAGACAACACGTAACTCCAAAATCTCCCAAAGGTGTTCAGTTAGGGTTGAGATCTGGTGAATGTGAAGGCCGTAGCGTATGATTCACATTGTCTTCATCCTCATCAAACCGTTCAGTGAGGTCTCGTGTCCTCTATGGAAGCATTTGATATGTTTCTCCATCAGTTTATTCAGGTTTTTTTCCTTTAATTTGTCTGTATTGTTACAGTCTTAGTTCCGTGTCCTCGGATGCTCCTCTGTCTTTTATAACCTCTTTGATTAAATGGATCAAGCTGCGGGCGCTCTAAAACAGCATCATCCTTGGTGTGTGATCAATCTTCCCTGTACCCTCCCCCCCCCCGTCATCTGTCTGTATGCACTGTGGTACGACTCAGCGTGGGGTTAAGACTGATCTCAGCGAGGTGCTGGAGCATGAATATTGATGGCCCACGGTGGCACACCTGCTCATCAGGCCGGTGGAGTGCTGCAGGGATCTCCGCTGTCACGCCGACCCGAAACCTGATCATCAATTAAAACCTGCACAGGGTCACCGGCTACAGTTTGTCTGTTTCACATGATAATTAGATTTATTAGTGTTTCACAGCTTGTCAGAGTGGTTGCAAACAAATGTGCCAGCTAAATCTGACAAAATGTGACAATATACCTGGTTTTTAATCTTTACTAGTATCCTTACTCTCCAGATGCAGTGATGCAACCTGTTTATTTTCTACTACACTACTATCACTGACGCATACTACAGTTGATTAAATGTGATTAGTATTTGGAAAGTGATTCCACAAGCAATTAATGATGATGATGTCATTATCAGTTAGTCATTTGATGATTTTTTTCGATAAGTCAATTAATTGTGTGATCTATAAAATGTCAGAGAAATATAAAAAATGTATTTAAGGGAGAAAAGCAGCAAAACATCATATGTAAGAAGCTAGAACCAGATAATTTTTGGCATTTTTACTTGATAAATCACTTTAAACCCGTGTTTTTTTTTTGTATATATCACAGTTACATCCATTCTTCACTACCCCACTGGTCTATTGTTAATTTTGTCAATTCATGATTTTTATAAATCGCTAAATGCACTTTGTTACTAATTTAATCTGGTTAGATGCTAAACTGTATTTTGAATATGTACTGTGTGTAATTACAAAGCAGAATCTAATCTAATCTTAAAGATTAATCATCAAAAATTGCTGTTAAAAATATTTCTGTCAATCAACTAATTGATTAATCATCTTCAACAAGTAGCAGTTGGGGTTGACTAGATTTACAGTGAGAGCTTTTGTCCATCCTTTACTCAAAGCAATAAGGGAACATAGATAATATTATGTTTCTACATACAGTATGAGAGTTAATAGACTTGTTTTTTATTTTTTGTCAAATTAAGAGTCACTGGAAATAGTTTTAAAATACGAGTTCAAGTGAAAACATACAGTATTTACCATTTTCACACATTTTTTTGGGCTGAAACATTTCCTCCAGAGCGGGCTGGAAAATCTGGAACCACTGTCAGCACAAACCAAGCGACAATCTGAAGAGGATTTACTGGATGAGCACAACCTGCAGCAGAGTGCGCAGTATTAACAGTGTAACATAAACATTATGTTTTACGGTCACTTCAGCTGAGGGATCCTGGATGTTCTCACTCTGACGAGTGCTTCACCTTTTAGGGTCATAGAGGTTTATTTTAAACTCAGGTTGGTGTCAAAAGACAAAATCTGTTATGTTCTTATTAGTGTCAGAAATGAGAGGAATCCAGATGTTGGATTCTTTTTTGTTTGTACCAATGAAATCGGTTGATGTAGTTTGACTAGAAAATTAGGTGGCAGGCCCAGACATTACATAGGACATAATTATTATATACACATTTTTTAAGCTTTTCTTAATGCAGAAATACAGCATATTGGTATTTTTGTGGGGTTAAAATACTAAAATCTGGTGTCCCTTTCCACTTTCCTGCGATCACAGACAGAGTTGTCCAGTATATTTCGTATTATATGTCAGGTTAATAATGAATTATGTAATTTTAAGAGACTTTTAGCGACAATTATATACAAATATCTTGGGACTAACAAACCTCACTTTTGTCCCTCACTAAAATAAAAATAGGCCAGAGACTTACTACAAGGGTGTGATTGACAAGTAGAAATTAGTCTTTGGCGTCGTTTGTATCGAGGCCATAATATTGTTTCAACACTCAGGGGAGACGTCAAAACAGGCCAGCGTATCATCAGACTATTGATAGGGAGAGATGTCACTCTTTAAGGTTTCTGGGATGTCTACGGTAAAAGTAGAGCTCTGTTCTTTACAGAAAATAATCAGACACTGTGACACAATAGCCTAGTTTGAGTGGAACTGACGGGGAGAGATGATGTTTTAAATAAATACCATATAAGCAAATGGAAAACTGTGTCTTAAGGGGCTGGAAGACGAATGAAAGAAACACCCAGTTTTTTATTGTGTTACCTCTTGTGACTTTGGAGAGTTTGCCAAGTACCTGGGGACATAAAACAATTTGCCGTACCAGCTAAACTCCATGGAAATTAAAGACTCGTGATCAAGAGACACTTAATTTCTACACACTGCTTGAAGTCAAACAAGACTACGGGTCTACAGCCATATAAGCAGCTGTGCGAGGCTGCACTTTGGCACAGCGTTGCTTTGAGCTAAATGCTAACGTCAACATGCTAACATGCTCACAATGACAATGGTGACATGCTGGTGTTTAGCAGTTATAAGGTTTACCCTGTTCACCATCTTAGTTTTGCATGTTAGCATGCTAACCGACTGACATTGCCATCCCTGGAGCTGTTAGCATGGTTAAAAACTACAAAAAAACAAATCTAAAAATAGGGGATTTTCAGATCTCTGTTGCATCTAAATGACACCTACATTCATTTTGTGTTTAGATTCACTTTTAATTTCAAAACAAACTCATACTTGGCTGTGCATTATATGTAAAAAAGCAGATTTTATAAGCTATTTAGCAGAGCAGTCACTGTGTCTACAAAGTCATTTTCCTGCTTATTGTTGGTGGAACGTGCGAAAATGCCACCCTGACATTTTCATATCTAGAGAGGGAGGGGTGAGGAGATGGTGGCATGTAGAGGATGCCCATTCATGTGTCGACCCCAGGAGGAATAGCTGGTACCTCGAAGGCAACTAAAAGGGTTTAAGGGCTTTGGGAGATGCTTTTCTGATTGTCATGTGCTCTCTTTTACGATATAATTTCACTGCTTCTACTGTACTCTGCTCATCTGTATATCACGAAACCTCTTGTCCTTCCTTCCTTCCTTCCTATCTGTCAGCTGCCCAAAATACCATCCTGAGATGTTGCACATGGTGTCAACATGCTGATAACTGTGACATCCCAACAGGCGCTGATAAATAATGCATTCAGATGGACGCAGGCCTCAGCTGTGTCAGCTGTCGACGACTTTGTGGAAGCTGTAATACAAAAACTCTTCGCCGCTGCACAATTTGCACCAGTTTCCAAGCAGACTGAGGGCTGTGACATCGCTGACCACTCATGCTGTAATATTATGAAACTTGCCTGTTTGCCTTTCCCTAACATGCTACAGTGCCTCCTCCTCTTGTCTTGACTTACCTTGTCTGCTTACTCCTCCGCACTGTGCCCTGGAGTCTGCCTGCAGTTCAGTCAGCAGTTTGCGTCCGCCCCACTCTCTGCAAATACAGAAAAAGAGATAAAGAGAGTAAGAATCAGAGGCCGATCAGAGGCAGAAGCTCTGCACATTCCAGATAAATTAAGCCGAGGCTTGTGTCTGTAGCCGCTGTCCTCTGATCACTGTGTCAGAATGTCACAGCTCGCTCTTACAAACTCCACCGAGGGGGTTTGGAGGAGAAACACCACAACAAGCTACAGAGGGAGATGCAAGTGAAACATAATTGAGGGGACAAATTAATTTATGGTTTTAAAGGCATAGTTCAATATTTTGGGATACATGCTCACTTGCTGTTTTGCTGAGAGCGAGATGAAAAGATTGATACCACTCTCGTATCTGTCCGCTTAATATGAAGCTACAGCCAGCAGCCGGTTAGCCTAGCTTAGCATAAAGACTGGAAACAGGGGGAAACAGCTAGCCTGGCTCTGCCCGAAGGTAACAAAATCCGCCTACCAGCACCTCTAAAGCTCACTAATTAACACATCAGTCCAGACAAAAACTGACGTGTAAAAACGTCACGTTGTGGTGTTATAGGGAGGTTATTTGCAGGACTATTTCTTGGCCAGGAATAGTGACTTTAAGAACAGTTATTGGCGATGGTAGAGACTGCTCTTAAAGGAATAGTTTGACATTTGAAGCTTATTCACTTTCTTGCTATGAGTTAGATGAGAAGATCGATACCACTCTCACATCTGTCCGTTAGATATGAAGCAACAGCCAGGAGATGGTTAGCTTAGCTTAACATAAAGACTGGGTTTATGTGCTGGACTATTTCAGGAAGTCACTGCCCCCGGCCGAGAAATAGTTCGGCATATAACCACCCGTAAAATCACAACTTGTCATATTTACACTTTTGGTTTTTGTACGAATTAAACAAATGACATATAACATGTTAATTAGTGAGCTTTAGAGGTGCTGGTAGGTGGATTTCATTACTTTTGGACAGAGCCAAGCTAGCTGTGTCCCCCTGTTTCCTGTCTTTATGCTAAGCTAAGCTAACCAGCCTGCTACTGTGTTGAACTATTGCTTTAAGCTGAGCTTGTGTTGGTGCTGACCCATTCACCTCTCCTCCTCTTCTTCTCTATCTTCCTCTTTCTCTGGTCCAGCAGATTCACTCTTAATGCAACTGTGACTCTGCAGCTCGGTTTTCTGCTGCTTCTGATAAATGGGCCAATTACCCTGCATGAGCAGATCTGCAGAGGAAGGGAATTCTGCCCCATCGTAAATCATGGCAGCACGCAACGTTAAAGCAGCGTTACAGTAAGGCATCCATTAACAAAACCTCGCCAACAGTGGCCGAACCCCTGAGCCAGAGTATTCTAGCAATGTTGAAACTGCTTAGAGTTTAAAAACCAAGCAAAAAATTTTAAAATAAGAGCAGCAGGTTTTACTGTACTGTATTGTCACCTCTCCTGAATCACTGGAGCCATTAATCTACATTGTTACTCTGTTTTATGCAAGCTGTATAGTAATTTTTATCAGCGCAGCAATTCTTAAACTATTAGCTGGGGCGCTTCAGTGTGTAGCAAGATTGTCTTGTGGGTTTTCACAAGACAAAAGTATCTATTTTTAAAAACTTCAAATCCAGGAAAAGGGAATTAAATTCAGTTTTGGTACAAATACCAAACAATACTTTTTTCTACATTTTGTTAAGTTTAACAAAAGATGCTAACGTTCTTATTGTTGTCCAAAAACAAGCAACCACCAAGAACTTTGCCTGCATAAAATAGTCTATAATTGGCAAAATTGTGATTTAAATCGGAAACTATCTGACCAAAAAATAAGTAATAATCTGACCAGATGTTTGATGCCGTGTTTGGTAACTGACAGTTAAACGGTGCTTAGGACACATTTTGGTCAGTACTAAAAATGTGTTGAGGCTTGATATCCTGCATTCAGTCTCAGGCTGAAAAAGCTGACAAACACTTTTGCCAGAGAAACTAGAAAAGAATACAATTCCTTGATCAATCATGTTGTGAGTACACAGTATATAATGTTTCAGGACCCAAATGGAAAAGAAATGAAAGCATCTGCTTCTATCAATTACATTTTGTAGGCGAGTCACATATTCCTGCCAGAAAGACACTGTTGGAGTTTCAGGAGTCTTATAGACAGTGAATATGTAAAACACAGTATGACCCAGTTACAACTAATCACCGTTACTGACATTACCTTTCCTGCTGAAAGATGAGCTCAGATGACAAACAGAGTCAGTCACATGACCTGTAACTTGTTACTGTGTCATGACAAGTTGTATTTGCTCAGAGCACGTGTTTGCTCACAGAGACATCCGGCGCTTCACTCATCAGACTCACATTTACATCGGGGAGTTTCCCGGGAAAACTATACAGTCATCTGTTGTTGAGTGCGGCTGGTTTGGAGGTAGCTCAGATATGAAAGTAATATTGGAGTGTTTGTGTTTCCGCTGAATAGTCTGTTAATGAATTGATTGATTTATCAATAAGTTACCTATTAGTGCCTGGAATTGTGTGTGTAACTGTATCACAGAGTGCAGTTTGTGCTGAATGTTAAAAGCACCGCACCCATGGTTTTTAAATGTTTTAGCTATTTACCACAAATCACTTATACTTTACATTACGGCTAACAGTTTTGCAAACAATGCTGCTGTGTTTTAGAAACTTGGATCTATTTTGTCTGCTGTTCCAGGCAACCACTGGTTTCTAATAATTTCTATACAATCTAAAACTCTCTTCTTACACTATTGAAACTTGCTTGAACTGTGTTATCCATCATTTTGGAGAGCAAGTCTGCATACATTTTTGTCAACGTCACATTATCCGTAAGAGGTGATGCTGTTTCAAGATTCTGGTAATTGATTTTTATACTGTAAAAAAAGTAACGGCAACAAATGGCTGCCTGCAAGAGCAGGAAAAGTACACCAAAGAAATTTAAAACTACACTGCTATAATCAATATTTTTATATTAACAATGGATCAAATGACTACATGTATGTGAAAGGTGTCACTTGTAGTGATGAAACCCACAGAGAATTATCACCCAACTCTGCAGTTCCCCTCATTTTAGGGGAACCTTTAGGGGTATTTTAGCATCTTTTAGCTCATTGATTTGGTTTTACAGCCAAAAACGTTTTGGTTCAGTCTAATGGTTCATAAAAACCCACTGTTCCACCTACCCAGCACCAAACGGCAGACTAGCTGGTGAACATAGTGGAGCATTTAGCAGCTGAAGAGCCAGATCTTTTTTGTCGGGTGTTGGTGGAGACCAAAGACAGAGCTAAAAGAGAGTGAATTTTGGACTTACATTCATCAGGTGGCCAGAAATACGACTCCAAATTAATTATAATGTTGTTCCGTATCTGCTGGATGCCTAAGTGATCAACCTTTTGCAAACAAGTTCGCAAAGTTAAAAAGTGATAGTAATAATGTAATAATGTCAGTGTTACAGCTTGTTTCTGTTAAGGAGCTAAATTTTGCAAACACACTAAAAAACGTTCTTTAACTTGATCAAGTAAGCATATTTGTTGGTTAAGGATTTGTAACAATAGGCATATATTTAATGCATTATGATATATCTTTTCTTCTGATTGTTGCCGTTTTCACATCCTCTTGCTGATCCAAGATCAAGATAGTACTGTGATATTTGAAAAGCTGTATACTAAAGCAGCACCAGAGTGTCCGTGTTATATATTAAATTCAAGTCCTGACTGCACTCTTACATCTTTCACTGTCTATTTTCTGTTTTTTCTCTACACTCTTTGATCAGTTTACTGTATGCTGCAAAAAAAAAAAGGCAAGAAAGCCGACTGTTCTTAAAAAAGAAAAAAGCTGAATTTGATTTCCCTGTGAACTGTTTGAGTCATCATGTTTATGTTGCAGAGCAGCAGCGAGATAAGGGGATGAGAGACAGAGAGTTTTATTGTTTTATTCGTTTTTTTATCTCAGTGCTTTGGCAATATTGTTCTCTATTTTATGCCAGTAAAGCATCTTGAAATTAACTGCACTGAAGGAAAAAAAGACAGAAAGATGCATTATGGGACGTGACTGTTGATCCATTTCTCTCCTGTGTTCTAGCCTTCTGCTTCCCATCGCCTCCCTCTGTGGCAGACAGGTGTTCAGTGATGGGACTGAAACACCCCCAGCACGCTCCGTCCTGCTGCTTACACCACCGAATCAATCTGACCCCCTCCGCCATCCTTCCCCTGCCATTTGGAGCTGTTTTGAACCCCTTCCTCTGGGGTCTGTGTTTGTGACGAGGCCCTCCACAGATGTGATTATAGCTGCTGCTCGACTGACTTAAAGGGTGATTAAGCGCCACAGGAAACATCCTGGTGAGGAAAATATAATTCCTGGCCTGTCGAGAGTGATGATCTCTAACGCACTCCCACACACGCTGACTCTCAGCTCGGTTCTCCCTCCCCCTTTCTCTTTCTGTAGTGCACACCTTATTATCCTGTCTTTTTTTTTTTTTTTTTTTTTACACCATCCAAAGAGAGAAATTAAGGCGGCCAGGCAGCGAGTGTTCTGTCCTCTGTGATGCCCAGGGTGTGAAATCAGAGCGTGGTAATTAAAAATCTGTCCCTAGTTCAGCCATCTGGACCCTGGAGAGCCAGCGATTAACCTGCAAGGGTCTGCAGGGACGCAAGGACGCAGGATGGGACCCCTTCTCAGAGATAACCGAGGTTTTGAAGCCCACAGTGAGGTAATATCACACAGTGTATGAGCTAGTCATGAAAAGTTATTTTTTAACATAACCTGTAACCCCACAAATGAATATAGTTAGCTAATAATATGTTCCTTGGCCTTCGATGTAACGCTACTATTGTAGGTTGTAAGCTAGTTAGCCGTACAAGCAAACGATTGCAATGTGCATTAGAGCAGATAAACACACTATTTAATCCATTCCTTACACTTTTGGGCTGGTGTTTTTGGTTTTGAAATGGCTAAAATCCCCCAAAAATCCAAAGATTGACAGACCTGCTGTGTCTATGTTACGGTTGCTAAGCTATGATTGGGTAATTGCTGCTCAGGGGAGGGGTTTAGCAAATTATGTCATTATGCTAATTATGTAGTTTGAACCAAGAGCATTGACTTTAAATCAGTTCTGGTAATATATGCATGGCTAGATACCACTGACCCTTTAAATAAGGCTGACTAATGTTGTTACTGTAAAAGCTGACACGAGAGCTTTTCTGTGCTGACTGAGTCATTTCTTTTTTGTGTTTTACTACCAAACCCACAAAACTAATTCAAAACCCCACTGCGGATTTTCAAAAATGCAAGCCTGTTTTTTATTATTTCTTAAAAGAGAAACCAGCAGTGGTGCATGAGCACGCAAAAGCACTCGCACGCATGCAGAAAAGTTCAGTCATCAAGCCCTCACAGTGTGACTGAGTGACTGTACCATCCTCAGTGTGTCATAGGACAATGAGGTACAGGCTGCGATGTCACCGTGAAACAACTCGCATTGAAGGGCACGCTCAGCTAAACAAAGATTAACAGTCGTAAATTGATAGGAGAGGCTGCACAGAATGAGAGAAAAATAAATAAATAAAAGCTGGAAATAGGAATAAAGTTTATCAGGAAGATAAAAGAGGGCGAGATGTGACGGTGATATCTTCTTCCAGAGTGGCTTTGACAGCGACCGCAGCAAGGAGAAGTAACATAAAACTGACCTCCGGAGTTATTAATGAACTCGATCAAGACGATATTGACTATTGAATGTAATATAGCACGGATCCCTGCCCTTGAATAGGAGAAAGGACACCCCTCCCTGTGCACACAAACACAAAGAGAAAGAGATGGGACACAGAGAGCGGAGCTGTCAGGCAACAACTGTCTGGGGAGGTCTGACAGCTGAGCGTCCTTCTCAGACCTGGACCTGGAGCCGACCTCCAGGCTCACATCACAACAGCCACTAACACCCCATTATACAGGAATAGTATATAGTATATAGTATAACCAAGAGGTTTACTTTATTCTTACATATGATTACTATCACTAAAAGACTAGATACTAAGTTAAAACATTATAAAAATAAACCCCTCCGTACTTTCTTAAAATATTTTTGTCATATTTGCACTTTTGAGTATACTTTGCACTGTATTTACTAATAAAATGAATGCTACTCTATGACTTCTCTTCATCATCTTCCTCTTCTTACTTCTTCTTTTGACTCTTTTTTAAATGGTTTAGAGCTGCATCTTTGTCTTTTAAAGTAATGTTTTTGCTGAAGTTCTGCTCTTGATGTCTGTCCACAATTAATTGTCTTTTTTTGTTTTAAATTTATGCTGTGTGGTAACTAACTAATTTGTTTGTCTCTGCCAACTTGTATCAGTATCCTACGATGCCAAAAACACCTGTCAAACTGAATTTTAACTACAGCCATTTGCATTTCTTCTTGAGATAGATCTATTAGCATCCTATCCCTGGAATAAACTAGACCTGTATTGACTGACACGTGCGTACTTGCATCCGAAGATAATCTTTTCATCATCTTACATATAGTATTTACAGCATGTTCATATAATTATGGTGCATCTACTACCCTGAGAGTCATGTTTTATTACTATAATAGCACCTCAGTGGTTTGGATCCATATTCTCAGTGTATTCGACTCTATTAAATCGTACATTAACCCTAACTCCCTTTCTCTTTCCTTCCTCGTGCTGCTGCCTCTCGGTCAGACTACCACCACCCGTGAATATTCGATTAGCCCGGACATCTGTGCCACCCCCAGCATGCCCTGCCCATCCTGCCATCTTAGAGATTGTGGCGTGTGCGTATATTATGTGTGTGTGTGTTGGGGGTTAATCTAGGTCCCGGGAGGGGGGAGGGGAGAAGGCAGTGGCCCAGGAAATGATGCATCCTCTGGGAGTCAAGGAGGCAGCAGGGAGGAGGCTTATTGCTCCAGGGAGCACAAATGTGGTCTATTATGTTTATTAAATCAAACAATCAAGGCTCGGCATGTTTCTTCTTTGTTAGGTTAAAGCAACGAGCAAGTGGTTTTCTTTTCCTTAAGCGTTTAAAGACACGTTTAAAACCTTTTATATGCCTGTTATGTAACAGCAGTGTAGTTAGTGGGGTAGAAACAATGCATGACACTGATGTCACAGACTTTAGAAGGATAGAAAAAAAAACACGTGTGTTTTTGTGTGGAAAATTAACACCAGCCACCAGCCAAATAATGCTGGTGAATTTTGGCTGTGAGCGAGAGGGTTGTTTTGAATTCCCCAGGCCACTTTGACAGGAAACCAACCATCTTGTGGATCTCCTTTTCCAATCTGGAGAAATCATATTTGGAAGTGGCCGGTGTGGTCGCCAAATTTAAAAGGTTAACTTCCTGCCCCGTGTGTCACAAATGATAGTTTTACCAGCTTATGTGTACATTAAGCACTCTTCTCCGTGCTTTAACAGCGAGGGTTTTTGCATTTGCCTTGAGTGAGGATGCATAAACATACTTTTCCTCTGGAATCAATCAGCATGCCAAGAACAACATGGCCAGACTCCTGGGCTGTTAACAATATTACAAACATCCGGGCTTGTTTAGGTTCTGCCGAGAGTGTGAGTGTGCTGCTCGGACCGTTTCAGACCCTGACTTGCTCCAACTGCAGGTTTGGCTGAAAAGTAATGAAAGTGTATCTCCTTTGGGGAGGATTCTGCTTTCATAGATTTCATCCAAGCTGTCAGAAACTTACATTTGTAGCTGATGCTTCCAGAGGTAAAGACCTGAGACAATGCTGACTTGAGATTTGAAGTTGCACTTGAGTCATAGTTAAGTTATAAAAAAGAGGACTTGGACTTCAGTGCTGTCGAACTACAGACTTGAAAGCAAAAATATCCAAGTCTCATGTTTTGCCTTGAGACTTGGTTGAACAATATTTGAGACTTGCCTCAAACTTCCCGCAAAAAGCTTGGCAAAAAAATTCAAATCTCATGTTTTGATGTCATGGACCTGCGACAAGACCTGGGACTTTACTCAAACCTGAGTCCAACTTAAGTGACAAAAAAAAATGAGGACTTGGAACTTCACCTGGACTTGACTGCTGTGAGACAAGACTCCCTAAAGACTTGACTTGACTTGAGCCTTAACTTAAACACAAAAACCTTTACCCTCAAGGTCTCGAGACTTGTGTTCAAAAGGCTTCAAATAAAGCTCTGGTAGACTTGAGACTTGAGACATCGACTCAAATCAGACTTAAGTCACAAAAATGAGGACTTGGGACTTGGAAGAGTGCTGTGAGACTTGACTTGATTTGAGACTTGAAAGCAAAAACATTCAAATCTCAATTTTTGCCGCTGGGGACTTAAAACCTGACTTGAGACTTGGTTAGATAAGACTTGAGACATGACTTGGACTTGCCTCAACAGAATTAAAAACAGCCCTGGAGACATGGACTCGAGTCCAACTTAAGTCACACAAAAATAAAGACTTAGAACTTAGACATGACAGCTGTGAGACTTGACTCCCTAAAGTCTTGTCATGTCTCGTCGGTTGTGTTAAGTTCCATGTCTGTCATGTTTCTGTTTCCTGTTCTGGCGTGTCTGTTTTATTTTGGAAAGTCGTTTCAGGTCCCTTAACTTCCTGCCATTGTGTGTTTCCCGCCTGTGTGATTGTCTGCCCCGCCCTGATTGTTTCCACCTGTTCCCCATTACCTCTTGTGTATATATTGTCGGCGTTTCCCTTGTTTCGTTGCCAGATCGTAGCCTATGATCAAGCCTTCATGTCATGTTCTTGCTTTCTCGACAAACCTGGACGTAAGAACTCTTTTTTTTTTATTAAAACCTTTAAAAAGTCTGCCTGTTCTCGGCGTCCTGCATTTGGGTCTACCTGCTTTGTCTGCCAGCGTAACAAGTCTCACGTTTCGCCTTAAAGGACTAGAAACTTTAGTTGAGACTTGGTTGGGGTTGACTTGTACATGCCCCAGTAGACTTGAAAACAGCTCTGGTAGGCCTGAGACTCAAGTCCAACCTAAGTCACAAAAATTGGACTTGACTGCTGTGAGATTTAACTTACTTGAGTCTTAACTCCCTAAAGACTTGACTTGAAAGTAAAAATATTCAAGTCTCATGTTCTGACCTGGCAGACCGAAGACTTGTGACTTGACTTGGACTTTCTTTCAAGCACTTGAGACTTGGCTGGACAAGATTTGAGACTTTACTTGTGCTTTCCCCAAAAAGACTCAAAAACAGCTCTGGATGCTTTTATCCAAACAGCCCACAGCACGGTTGAATAAGCTTAAAACCCAAAATCAACACTGTCAGAAGCAAACAAGTGCAGTGAGTACAAAGGTCGAAGCCTTCAGTGCGTCAACATCCTTCCTACCTCATGTTACCTTCCCTCTGAAGCCTTGTACATCTCTGAGAAACAAGTTGGTCTTTTTTAAAGTATGAAAAGGCAGGTTCACATATAGATGACTTCAGCAAGAATGACGCTTTTAAGAACCCAGCCCAGGGTTCGGAGAACTCCTCACACTTTGGCTTGACTTGGAAGGATTTTTTTGGTTGAAGGCAGTGATGGGAGTGGAGAGGTCAAAGTGGTCAATAAGGCGTGGATGGCTGCTCATTCTTCCTTATTCTCTTCCATCATTCCTCCCTTACTCCCTCTCTGCTTTCTCTTCCATCATTCCTCCCTTACTCCCTCTCTGCTTTCTATCTGTGACACTTAACGCTTTCCATTGTGTTCCGGAAAAAACTCTCAAGGTTTTTGATGTTTCTTGTTTGTCGTTGGATACTTTGTGAGCAGCTCTTCTAGTCTCAACATCGATGCGTGTGAAACAATCTGTGGCCTTGGAGCACCTTGCCTTCGAGATACAGTACGAGCCGCCTGGACGTGAGCGCTTGCGTAATTCTGACTCGCTGTGTGCGTTTGTAACAGGCTTGGATATGTAACACACACAATCACACATGATTGGATGATTCAGTGCCAGTTGTACATGACGATGTCTTCGTGTGACGAGCTAAGAGTGGCGAAAACAGCACGTCTGTGTTCGTTTTCTCGGTTTTCCTGCGAATGCATGCTGCTGTCAGCGACTATCTGTCTATGAGCAACATAAAAACACCAAACCCCCCCCCCCCCCCTCTTCCTCCTCCTCCTCCTCCTCTCCCGGCCATCTGCCTGATACAACCACTACATGGACCTTGTGTGTGGTCAACTGCTTTCTCCTCGCGGTATGGAGGGCGAGAGAGTTGAGAATGGCTGGAAAGCCTCACAGGAGGCTTGTGGGATTCCTCTATGTTTTTTTTTTCTGCTGCCTCTGTCTTTCGCATCCCCTTTTCTGTCTGCCACATTTCCCCCTTTTCATCCTTCTCTTTCTGTCTCTTTTTCATACCCTCTGCTCGTGCAAATATACCCCGAAACAGATGCCCTTAATTCCTCTGGCTCCACATTATAAGATCTGCCCAATCCTGAGGGAAGAAGAAGGAGGGAGGAAGGGAGTCCATTCTCTTATTACTCTCACATACACACATGTATGAAAGGAGGTACGAGATGGGGGGAAATAAAGCAGCAGCTCACCTGACAGCGAGGAGGTTTTTAGAGATTTTAGAGGGAGGAGGGGATTCCATGATGTAAACCAGCCAGAGGCATCAATCTCACCCCTCGAGCGCTGACAAAACGACAGCGTGGATATGAAAAACCCCCCTCCTCTGCTGGAACACACCCTGTTTTGGATGCAATTAACCCAGATGCTACCAAAACAGAAAAAATAAATAATACCTGCCTCCAAAATAATAAAAAAAATAATCCTACCTTTTTTTTGTGTGTGCGGTCTCCTTCTGTGATGCCTAACACATCCAGTCCTGTGGAGTAGTATCCACGCGTTCTCCCCTCTTTCTGTCACACACAAACACACACACACACACAGGCAGTCAGTCAGTTAGCGAGGCAGGCGAGTACATCCACACACACGCACACACTCCTCTCTCTGTATGCCTCTCCCTCTCTCTCTCTGCTCCAGCTGAGATCCTCCCTGCCTCCCTCCTCACTGCTGCTCTGAGTCTCCACCCTCCAGCCAAACGTTCAGGCTGCAAGAAACTACCCTCCTCCTCCTCCTCCCTCTCTCTTTATGTCTTCTCTTTTTCTGTTATCTGGACACACTCCCCCCGTCCTCCCAAAGGTCCACAGGAAAAGCCTTGACTGTCTCTCTAAACACCTCCAGTAAACAAATGCATACCAGGAAAGCTAACAGTACGGACTAGCTGTATTTCCGTCTTGATAAGTATTCATACTGGTCCCTGCATTTGTTTCAGCTGCTCCTTTTCCCTCTTATTAACTCACATTTAAGTCACATTTTCCTGCCCAGTTAAGGTTACTGTGTATGCCAATAATCCATCCAGGCATTGCATGAGAAGAATTCATTCAACCCTCAACAACAACAACATCCTGCATTGCACACACACAACATGTGCCCTACCAGAGTTGAGGCTTTTAATCTTTAGACCGCTTGTATATTACAGTGAAGCCATCAAAGATTAAAGCAAAAAAAAAAAAAGACTGTCCCAGCAACTACAAACGTTGGAACAACACGCATAAACAAACAGCGTGCTGCACATGTTGCTCTTTCAGTGTTTATGAACTGGATTTTCTGCATGTACAGGATACACTCAATTAAGGCGAGATCAACAAGATCAAGTGTGTGAGTGTATGCATGCAGCCGGTGTGTATGAGAAGGGGTGTTATATTACCTTTACCAAGGAGGTTAGGTTTTTGGTCCCATATGTTTGTATAGGTATGTTTATTAAACACCTTAAATTTCTGCTCATAACTAGTAAGGCGTAGCAACCAAAATTGTGTTTTCTGGATTCCTAGGATTTTATATAAATTATGAGGATTGTACACTATTTAAGAGTTTCTAGCTTTTCTGACTGTATGTGTTCAAATGTGTGCACATATCTATGCATCCGTGATTGTATGAGCATGCTGTACATCTGCTTTCATGCATGTATGTGATTTGCCTGCAGGTAAACTCAGCTAATGTTACTCATCTTCGCCCTACTGTCTGAGCTGAACGTCATGTTTTCTGTGAATCACATTTTCCTCAGCTCCATTCATGCAGATGTTATTCTCCGTGAAACTTACAGTAACAGCACACATCCAAGGAGAGACGGAGAGAGAGGAGGAGGAGGAGGAGGAGGAGGAAGATGGGAGAATTAGTGAGTCATGGTTCCTGTGGAGGCGAACACAGGAAGCCTCTGTCACCAGGATACCACAGTGATCTGTGATAGCCCTTCCTGGGTCCCCTAAGCCAGTGGTTTCCAACCTTTTTAGCCTGACCTCCCCCCACAGCTCAGATGAGCTCAAGCACCCCTTCATCTGCACCATCTGTCATGTTCCAAATTTGTTCTAATGAGTGGATCATAAACTGGATGTAATTCATCACTATTAATTATATATAAGTGGTTATTGTTACAATACATTTATAATACAATAGAATCATCACTGTTTAGGTTGGTTGGTCAAGTCTGGATTCATACCACTTGAAGTGGCAGAAGCCCGACATTTCAACCATTTGTCCATTACTTTTAGCTAACTGTTTGAACAGTTTATCCATTACTTTTAGCTATCTGTTTCAACAGTTTATTCATTACTTTTAGCTAACTGTTTCAACAGTTTATTCATTACTTTTAGCTAACTATTTCAACTGTTTATTTTAGCTATTTCAATTGTTTATCTATTAATTTTAGCTAACTATTTTGACTGTTTATCCATTACTTGCTAACTACTTGTTTATCCATTAGCCTACTTTTAGATATCTATTTAAACAGTTTATCCATTAGCTTAGCTAAACAGTTTATCCATTAGCCTGTGCTTAGCTAACTATTTCAACCATTTATCCATTAGCCTATGCTTAGCTAACTATTTCAACTGTTTATTCATTAGCCTACTTTTAGCTAACTATTTCATCCATTAGCCTACTTTTAGCCATCTATTTCAACTGTTTATCCATTAGCCTACACTTAGCTAACTATTTCAACTGTTTATCCATTAGCCTACTTTTAGCTATATCTCTTTCAATTGTTTATCCATTAGCCTACTTTTAGCTATATCTCTTTCAATTGTTTCAACTGTTTATCCATTAGCCTTCTTTTAGCTAACTATTTTAACCATTTATCCATTACTTTTAGCTATTTCAACTTCTCTGCTCACTTGCTAACTAGTTTTCACGCACACAGCTTTTCACGTACCTCCTGGCAACTGCAGAGATACCCCCTGAGGTACAAGTACCCCTGGTCGGGAGTCATTGCATTAAGCTACAGTATGTTATGGCCTTGATGAGCATCAGCACAGACAGTGACAGTGAGACCCCTCCCTTCTAGAGAGAAATCCAGAGATTTGTTTATTTGTAATCTGATTACTGTGTTTTATTATCAGCTCTGGGGATCATCTCTGAACCTTGTGGTGTCAGCGCAGCTGTTTTGGTTAATAGGCTGGTTTATTACGTGCTGTTAATCCAACTCTAAGAGGACACAGGCATATGTGGTGACTTGCAGATCACTAAAATTGCTTTTTCTACTGCAATAAATAGTGATGTTTTGTGTAAGGGTGGAGCTGAATTACATGTCAGCTTTTCAGGAACTAGGGAAAACTGCCTTGGATTCAGATTGACCGCATTTTGAGGGTTTTATGAGCCCAAGTGTGTTGTTAAAAAAATTTTAACCTATAAAAGGCAGAGTGTAATCCTTCTGTTTAGGTTGAAATATGACCACGTTTAATAATGTTTTCACACAGAAATTGTGATTTTGGGTGAGGAGGAGGAGGATGAAGGATGCTCGAATGATCCTGTGCAAGCAGTGTTTATATGAGTGTTTATATGAGTGTTTATATGAGTGTGTGTGTGTGTGTGTGTGTGTGTGCACGAGGCGTGGGGTTATCATGACTGGCGGGGGACGGGCCTGGATTTCATTTCTGATTTGCGACCATCTGGCTCCTCCAGGCAGCTGCTGGCCCGAGCCGAGCAGAGCCGCCCAGCCTGTTCTGCCCCAATGCCCCATGGGATTTACAGAGAGGTCACCACTGCTGCTGCAGACACACTGTCACCTAATACTCTCAAACAATCGGCTCAAATGATCAAAAAACACACACACACACACACATACACGTGATGCTCACAGATAAGGAGATAAGATGAATGGAAGTATCAGAAAGGATGCAAAAGGGAGACCTCTAGAAAGAAGACTGTAGGATGAGGGATATAAAAATAAAAATAGGTATTATATTAAAAAAAAACAATGCATGCACATGGTCTGAACGGAGCTACACCAAATTCAACAAGACAAAAGAAAGCGAGAAGGGGGTGGTGACAGAGAGAGAATGGATTTCCCCCTCTGTGTTGCCATGGCGACGGCAGTGGATGGTGGATGACTGATTTCCTGTACAGCTGTGGAGCTCGGAGGGGAGAAAGAGGGAGACACGACGTTGTCTGTGGTGGAGGAAGGAGGTGGAGCTCTCTGAGGAAAGCGTCCATGTTTTCTCTTAAACTGTACATCAGTCTCTCTGTGGTGACTGGATGTTGCAGGAGTATCTTTTTTGTTTGTTTATATGATTTAGGATTTTCTTTGAATTAGTAAAAGGTCAGAAGCCCACACAATCTGCAGCCAGAAGTTAGGTCTACTTACTTGGTGTTTACGACGAGGCTTTCAACCACATCTTGTGGCTTTCCTCAGCAGATGGGTTCAAAGGCAAAGAGCAGAACCTGCAGCAACAATGAAGTTGAGAAAACAAGTGTTAAAAGTTTTCAGGCTGGTCAGAAAACTGTGTAACAGATATAAAAGTTGTAATGCCTTTATTTAATACCTTTTAGGCTTATTATAAAGTCTGCCTTTGGATAATCTTCACAGAATACCAGAGGTGACACAGTACCTGCCAATAAAATGTTTTCTTTCAGCCTTCTTGAAGTAGTCTGTTTAAGAAAATCCAGTTTGCTATGTGTCTCTGTGGTCTCCTACTGTATTAATATTTATACTGACATCAATAACAGATTAATCTACAATTTAATCAATTTAAATAGATAACATTGTAGATTCATTTATTTAATTTAAAGGTAGAGTTACCAACAAATCACATGAATTCCACTTTAATTAGAAGCTGAGATGGCAGTTACTGCTGCTCTGCTAGCATTAAGCTAGTTAGCTTTAGCTTAAGTTTCACGCTAGCTGTTTTTCCTCCATCATGTTTGGGCTTTGCCTCATTTAGTTATGTTGAATAACAAGCTGACATATCGGTTCATCCAAATGGGTACTGTTCAATGACAGATAACAGCTAGGGGAAAACCAATAAGTAAATTTAATTTTAGCTTTAGCTATGGCTAGCCGTGGCTATCTCACCAGCTAGCTAGCTTTAACTTGATATAAGCTAGCTCTCTTGCTTTAGCTGTCTAGGTTACAGTGGTTTGGTTTTTATCTCCGTTTTGTAGTTATTGCAAATTTTCCATAATGTTTTCACTCTGAATTATACACTTCTATGGCTTTTGGCTTTGGTAAATAGATGTCAAAAAGTCAATCTTAACAAAAGCTTAACTTACCCCCTTTTTTTCCAAACATAAATGGCTGACCGGTCTAAAACCAAAGCTTACTTTCAATGCCAACACTAAGTGTATTATTTAAAAAGCAAACTAAAGATTCTTATTCTTCTTATTGAAGCTTGGACAGCTTTATTTACAAGGAATTTGACTCTGGTTTTAAGTTGCTCCCAATGTACTAAAACACAACAATTTACAGGAAGATATAAATAGACTAAAAACTAAAACTAAACTAAAAACAAGGACATCAAAGCCAAACAAAATAAACATTTCATACAAGTAGGAGGTAATAGATATATATATATATATATATATATGTGAGTGAAAGTAGTATATATATATATATGTTGTTATTAAAGAGAATATATATATAGATATAAGGGTTATTATATAGATATGTATTATATATATATATACATATATATATATATAAATTACAGATTGTCTATATACAAGTCAAGTGTTTCTCTAAATTGTAAACAAATACACATAGTGCAAAGGAATAAATATTGAATGGGTAATGTAATAGATTACTTTATACATGACGTGGGTGGTTATGTACAGTATATGCATGTATACATGTCTTTATACAGTAAAGTACACCATGCAGGATTTATATTTGATAGTGATGGATGATATGTACATGTTAAATCACAGTTTATATTTTAAACTTTAAATGTAGTGGATGTTTTAGTGGTACAGGGTTATTGACACCACCGTAGTGATGGTCTGTGGAAAGAAATCAATCTTCTAAAGAAATCAAGATCGGTGTCTTATCAGACTTTTGAGCTTTCTATGGCAGGTAATAAACAGTCAGGACTGGATAAAATAAAAGCACAAATAATAATCTCCATTTCAGTTTGAGACACAACGAGCCTGAGTTTATCCTTCTGCTGGAGGAGCTAACAGGAGCGAACCTAGATTTATGAGGTAGATTAAACAGATGAGGTGGAGGAGGAGGGACCCAGGATTAACTTCACCTCAGGGAAAAGGCCAACAAGAAACAGATAACTTTTGTTTTATCAGCATTAAGTTGTAGGAATGTATCAGCCATGCAATGTTATGCTGTTCTAATATTTTAAAACAAAACTAAATGCAGTTACATTTTGTCCTTCGTTGTCAAATAGCAGGATTTTAAATACCACATCAATGTTTCCACTGTCCTAGTAGCCACTTACTCAGCATCTAAGTTCAAAAAATGATTTATGTGACTCATTTTCAGCTTTTTGACATAATAGAGTTATTTGTGTGTTTGAGCTGATGCATCAAATTTAAAGTGGACAGGTGACACAGCAGACAAGAGGACAAGGACAGCACTGCAGGTGTATCATGTATGAGACAATACCGCCACCTTCAGGCCAAACTGATACTGACACATGAAACTGTGTTAACACCAGAGGGCAGCACAAACTAATGAAACATTTTGGGTAGGGAATCTCCCCTTGGACCAACAAGAAGTATTCTTATCTGATAACCACATGTATTATATTTTAATGGTAGATAATATATATAATATATATTTAGTGTGCAATATACAGAATATGAATTTTACATTTGTTATTGGAGAGAAACGTTTTCAAGGTAGATTAAAGGCCAGGAAGGTCACAAAGAAACTGAATGGAAAATATCCTTTTTTATTTTAACTCTTTTTCAAATTACTTTCTCTATATATATTCTATTGTTATGTTTCCTTTTTGCAAACTTAAAAAGCAAATAAACTGAACCACATTGAAATCAATGCAAAACAGCAGAACTTTGGCAAATAAATGTACCTTTTTATTGGATATTGAGGGCATTAGTACCAAGAAGGCACGGACCAGACTTCATAATAACAAATCATTTGTTTTAACTACAGGGTGACAAAAAAAGCAATCTTTCATTTTTGGAGATCCTTTCACAGAAAGGACTATGGACACAGACATACAGACTCACACATTTTAAGTATGACCATATATTGAAATCAGAGAAGGAAGTTAGAACAAATTATGAAGACTTTAAGGACATGGGTTATGACTGTATGGCTATGTACCTTAACACATACTGTTTTAATATAAGAAACATCATTGTCCATCAAAATATGACATTTTCCATTAATGAGAAGAAATAATGATAAAGTTTAAAACAGTGAAAGAAAAAACTGTAAGAAATATAGAAGTTGTTTTTAATTAAGTACATAGCAGTAGTAAATTTGTGTATTTATGTATTAGGTAAATGTATTTCTTAAAACCTTGTTCAGATGCTTGTATTGCCAGTATGTGAAAACTGTGGGTTTGAATGATAAATGTTACTTAAAGCTGACTCATAAAGCAACAACACTGATCTAAAATGACTGTAATGAAGTCTTGTATGAATTTGGAAACGCTAACAGCCACACAGAGACACAAGTACACATCACACAGCTCAGCTGCATAGTAAACAAAAGTAGCTGGAGTTTGAACATTTATCACATCATTTGTTTGTTTTTGCTGATTGACAGCTGACAGAAACAACTCTGTGAGCCTTGGCTCAGCTCAAGATGTCAGCCAACCAAAACACCTTTCAATTTTAAAATCATAACGGCCCATCTGCAGATGACATGTAACACAGTGAACACTAAATATTTAAAGGAAAAGTTTGACATTTTAGGAAATGTGTTTATTCACTTTCTTGCAAGAGTTAGATGAGAAGATAGATACCACTCTCATGTCTGTAAGATGAAAATGAAGCTACCACCAGCAGCTGGTTAGCTTAGCTTAGCATAAAAAACTGGAAACAGGGTGAAACAGCTAGCCTGACTCTGTCCAAAAAGGTAACAAAATGCACCTACCAGCAACTCTGAAGCTAACTAATTATCACGTTATATCTCGTTTGTTTAATGCATACAAAAATCAAAGTGTGGAAACGACATGTTGTGTTTTTACGGTGGGTCTATTTCTTGTCAGGGCCAAGAAATAGTCTTTTTTCCACCTTGGTTTTCGTACAGATTAAACAAACGAGATATCAGGTGATAATTAGTGACTTTTAGAGGTACTGGTAGGTGGATTTTGTTACCTTTGTACAGAGCCAGGCTAGCTGTTTCCCCGTTTCCAGTCTTTATGCTAAGCTAAGCTAACTGTCTTCTGGCTGTAGCTTCATATTTACTTTCATGTCAATCATGAGTGGTATCGAGCTTCTCTCGGCAACAAAAAGTAATAAGCATATTTCCCAAAATGATGAACTATTCCTTTAATATCAGCAGAATCCAGTCATTTTCAATTAGTGTTTTTCAATAACTTAAAGGATCATTTCAACCAGTTGAAAAGTTGTAAGTAGAACTTGATAATCGTAAGAATTCATTTTAATATCAAAATGTAATTCTGTGGTCATGATAAAGGTTATGGTGCAGTGTTTTCCTCCTAATTCAAACAAGATTACAAGAGTAGTGTTTTCACCGCAGAGAAGCTAAACATATTATGGCTGTATCTTCAAAAAAGCATGACAGTATTAATTTATATCAGACAAAGCTGTAACTGTGGCAACTGTGTAAAAACACCTTGTTTGTTGTTTTAACCTCCAACAACCTTGTGTTGTCATTCACACCAGTTGTAGTGTATTGAAATCTGAGATGTGATTTATGAGAAATAACAGCTTGTAACACATCATGTCAGCTACCACAGGCTTCAGATCTCTTGAATCTTGTGAACTGTGATTAAAATGATAAAACCAGTCGTTCTTGTTCCGAGCCACAAACATCACACGTCCTTAATACTGTCACATACACTTTGCTTGTAATACTGAATGAAATCAACAGCACGCAGAATAACTGTTCAACGTACACAATTCTGGACAGTTCATACAAAAATACAACATGTAAAGAGATTTCAGGTAAAACGAGAGGACGAAAAATAAAAAATGTAACAATTTCCAGTTTAAAATTATGAAATGAAAATGAAGACAACAAGAATGAAATAAAACTGTGCTGAAAGGAAGACGTACATGTATGCATTTGATTTGGCCAACAGCCAACCGGGCTCCATTTTGAGTCCAGATTACAGGGAAGCTTTTGTGGCCACAAACTCAACGCAAGTCAGGACAGGTAGTTACTTACTCTACCTCATTCCTTCCAGGAAACTCGGTCGGATTTCACAGGACATAAAAACAGTTAGAAATCTAGTCTTTTTGACATTTAGGATGCTGAATAACTGGCTTGACCTGCTAAAGAAGTGTGTGTACAATGTTAAAACGTTAAAATAATGTAGAGCTTTGAGTTCTGATGGCTTGGATCTAAGGTAAAAATGACTAAGGTGAGGGTGTGTGATTGTCAAGGCGAGGGTTTGACACCTGCATAGAGTGATGAAGGCACATCGGGTGTGTGTTCACATGATTAAGAGTCCAGTCTGAGAGGGGGGAGTTGGCACACTGCACTTCCTGTTGAGGTAAAATGAAGTGGCGTAGAAGAAGACAGAGGGAAGAAACCAAGGCTGCTTTCTCTCAAAGGATTATGGGTTCATCTTCCCTCCAACCATGACTTTGAAATGTTTTTGTCAGGGCTGCACACTGAGAATAAGCTGGACATGTCGTTTCAGTTAATTTCCATTTCTTGTCTTTGGTTCGTAGCTCAGAGTGATTTTGTCCTTTGTGTCCTCCAGAGAAAATCTTTGATATGCTCTTCATGTCTGTGCAAGAGTCTCTGTTTGCTGTAAGCCTATGTGCATGCACACACAGTCTTTTTATGACTTTATGAAGCAGGCAAACACGATGTGTGGTTCTTGAAACCAGTTTGGAGGGGACAGATTTGAATTTTTAAAAGTTGACACGATCCCTTTTGTTTCCTTTCACACAGGGGGAGCAGCTCGGGTTACATTTTAAAGACACAGGTTCTCTTGAACCCAGTGTTCGTTCTTGAAGTTCCCATTTCACCCAGAATCCTCCGTGTTTGTTCGTTTATTATGTGTTATTCTTCTGAAGTGGTAAGTGAAGGACAGCCAACTTTCTGCCAGTTTACTCATCCCTGCTGTTCGCTGCCAAGAATAGAAACCACCTTTCCAACACTCCTCTCTTGTCTCGTTCCCTGAGGGCTGAAACATCTCCATATCTAACACGGCAAAGCAAAAAAGGTCACCCTGAGGTTGCCTTGTTTTCGCCTCCGTCACACCACGAACTCGGGAACCTCGTCGCTGGTCAGATCCAGGGAGAAGTACTTGTTGGTTCTCTTGATGGGAAACGGGTGCTGCTCGGTGAGCATGCCGGCGCGCTGATCGGCGAGGCCCTGATGGCAGCCGCCGTCACTCAGCTCCTGGGCGCAGCCGAACGTGTAGCTGTGGGCGGTGTCCTGGCAGAGCTCCGCCCACTGCAGGCAGTCCTTCTGGTAGAGCCGGACGTCGTCAAGAGATTGGCTGTGCCGGTCGGTCGAAGACTGAGGCTTCCTGCACGCAGATGTCTGTAGGTGGAAAGCAACAAATCAAATATTATGAAAAAAGCTGCAGGTGATCAAAAACGTGAACGGCTTAAAGGAAAAGTTTTACACTGTTAATTATCATCAGTCACTGATGTTAAATATTGTCCAGCAGTCACTTTGATTTGGATTTACAGCTCTGCATTAAGGTGTTAGAGCGTAGCTATGTAGCCGCTGTAGCTGACGCGTGCCCCCTCCAAACTGTAACGTCCCGTCAGGACTACGGCGACTACAATGTAATACTGCAACTGAACAGAATAGTTTCCTATTCAGTAATGAAACAAGGCAGACCTTCCCACTTGTTGCTCGTACCACAAAGTAAATGAAAGAATATAGACACAAGTTACTGTGGGGAATAAAATTAAAGTGTGATGTGGCCAAATCTCATATGATAATTGTTGTAGTGGCGATTGGGTGAAATCCAATCCTGAACTATAAATCAAAACCTATACGGTAGATATCTATAGCGGGAGTCAAATATAAATCCTGCTGTACTTTGTGACTCCCAAAACGTTTCTTTTACTAAATGTATGCAAAGCAGTAACAACAGTGTGGAAGGTTTTTCTTGAACTTCCTGTTGAGAAAAAGACGTAAAAGATGTAAGTCATGGCTGCAATACATGTGTATCGTGCCAACACAACTGCACACAGAGCTGTGAACCCGTAAATTAAATCTGAATTACCTGTGGCAGAGACTCGATGCTCTGTCCTCTCATCTTGACGACAGTCTCAGAGGAGCTGGACGTGGAGGAGCTGACGTCTTTTACTATCAGTCCTGGGGAGAACAGTATGAAACAACACTTCATCAGCCTCCTTCGGCTCAGTGTGGACTTGCTTGGTGGTAGCCATTAGAAATTATTTCACAGATAAAGAAATAATCCACACTGTGGTAATATGCTTCTTTATGGTTGTCTGTTACGTGTTCTGTCTGTGGACTGTGGGTTTGACTTTTTGCTCATAATGTTGGAAAACACTATTTCATTAGCAGACGCTACAGTTCACCCTAAAGGAGCCTTAGCTAAAAGTTAAAATTGAAATAAGTAGAGCAGAAACAGTGAGACAGCATCTGTACCTGAGTATCCGTTGGTCTGATCAGGTGACATGGTCAACATGTCCTCAGTGATGTGGATACACAGCTCTTGGTCTAGAGCCATCTCATGAAGCTCCTCATAGTCTTTGGGGTCGTCCACCAGCATCTCAATCTCTGAAGGAACAAATGTTGTGTGAATTATTAAACTCACAACAAAATAACAACAATTTTTAACTGGTAATATGCATGTTTCGAGCGTGCAAAGGAGTTGTTGTGTTTTTGGACTACAAGTCCCAGAAATCACATGGCAAGCCTACAGTGCGTCCAGCGATGTCTTTTTTCTGTTGATGACGTTTAAGTTTCTATTACCTTTCTTTGATGATCTATTGTGGTTATTGTTTCTGATGCTATTTAGCTAGTTATTGTGTTCATTTTGAACAAACTGCAAAAGCTGCTGACACAAATGTCAAATACATCTCTTCATGTGGATTATTTAGAAAAGCAAAAGCAAATGTTTATCATTTTGGATGAAACATCAACTCTCCACTCTGGTGGATTTTCTTTCTTCTTTTGCATCTTCTTCAGGACTGGAAGTCGTTAATTAATGTATTTATTAATTCATTGCAAATAGATAAACTAACATATTATATATAAAAATACTAACAGTGTACACAATTCATTTCCCACTTCCACACCACTCTTACCGTCATCATCTAGTATGCGCTCCTTGCCGCTGCTCTCGATGCCGGAGGTGTGTGAGCTCCCATGGCTGGTCGTGGACGAGCTGCATGTTCGTAGGGGCCTGTGCGGGGCCTGACCCGGGGCCCTGAAGCTGTCCGTCTCAATGCCAGAAGTGTGTGAGCTGCCGTGGCTAGTCGTGGAGTGGCGGGACAGGCGTTTGTGATGAGACATGCTCCCTGCGCTGCTGCCGCTGGCCCGGGAACGTTTGTCCAGCTGCTCCATGTCCAGTTCGAGAGCATCGCTGATGTACGACTCCCTGTACTGCTTCTTCTCTGAAATCAGCCAAACATAGACACATTTTAATATTTATAACAGATAAAATTATAACCCGTGAAGCAAAAGTTCAACATTTGGGAAATTATTAATTTTCTTGCAGATAGTTAGATGAGAAGATTGATACCACTCTATGAAATATGAAACTACAGCCAGAAGCCGGTTAGCTTAGCTTAGCACAAAGACTGGAAACGGGGAAACAGCTAGCCTGTTTCTGTTCAAAGGTACAAAAACCTCTGGCTCTGAGCAGCTGCCAGGCAACCAACTGAGACTCCAGGAAGTTACTGGTCCCTCCTCTGTTGTATTTCTGACAATGTAGCTGCTCAAGGAGTAACCAGCTCTGAAATCGTAAGGTTTACAACTTTTATGTAATTGTGTTTTGGCACACAAAATAAGTGAAAAAACAACATTTAACTTCTGGAAAATACCTTCGTTTTCCTCCAGCCGTCGGACTTGTTTGAGAACAGGCTGCAGGTTCATGTAGAGCCGGTGGCTGTTGCTGAGGAGCTGCAGGAGGTGGCGAGAGCGCATGGGACAACCTGTGTAGTAGATGAGTTTACGGGCCGAGGGCAGACCGTCAGGGAGGATTTCAAACTTCTTCCCCTGAGAGAGCGGAAGGAGAAAAAAAAGATAGAACATGAATGTTGATTACAGGACGCTGTGATTTATAGCAGTTAATAACATAAGATTATGAAGTAGGAATGTGGATTTGAAATTATGATTAAATGCCAGAAAGGCCCGGAGGCAAACCGCAGAGGAGGAACAAAATCTGTTCTTGAAGACTATTCTGCAGCCAAACACAATGCAACGACCACTTCATGTATCTGTTCTTCATTTCTTCATTCAGAGACTGAAACAAAGCATTTTTGAGCAGTTCTTTTGATTTTCCAGGAAGAGGACATGTTGGCTGAATGCACGGAAAAAACTAAAATGGTGGGTTTGTGCTTTCTCCCGCGCCTTTTGGCAAAGGCTCGACCCAATAACAGCTGTCTTTAGTGTCAGCGGGGTTGTTTTCAATACAGACCTATAAACATTTCTGCAAGGGTTTGGACTTTCAAAGGCAACGGGTGGGTTTAAAGCCCTGGAAAATGCAAAGAGATGCACATTTCTGACCACAGGACTGAGCTTTCACTTTTATTTATCCAGACGTTTTTAAAGAAATCAAAGTAAGTTTAAAGCCTGTGCAAAGGTAGGTAAGCACATTATGTATTAAGTATTCTGCTTTGTACTAGAGGGAAATAAGTTCATAAAAACCATGACAGTTCATTGACAGTGGCTTTCCTATAAAAGATACTTTTTTCTGGGCAGAGGTATCCTTGAGGCTGGAAGACTTCCTGTTCAAATCCCTGGACCTGCAGGAAAACTGTGGGTGGGGAAAATGAAGCAGAAATTCTCTTCCATCCCTCAAGTTGAGTATTTGTCTTTAACCTCAAATTGCCCCTCTGCAGCTTCTAGTGGCCACCGGTAAAACACTGAAATCGTACCGGACAGCGACTAAGTGTGAATGAGCCAAACTGTGTGAGGCAAAGCAGGTTACTGCTGAATGCAATCTTCCTGGTGATCTTAACTCTTTGTATCCCTAGCTATTTTTGCTTGGCTTTCACTCCTTTTATGTAAAGGCTTGGGGACATATTTACTACATGTTTTAGTCAGGCATGCTGTAAATTTAGCTGTTATTTTCAGGATATATTACACTACTCAGAAATGCTGTAATTAGCCTTGTGAGTTGTACTATTCATGTTTTAGGACATTTTTATGAAGGTTTTATGCATTTTTTAAATGGTTTTGTCTGTTTTTGATGCATAAACATCTATATAAAGGATAGAGGAGAGTGTCAGTGTTCCAGGGATATAAGAACGATGTTAATCAGGCTTAGTACTGCCAAAAAATGTATTATTGATTGTACAAAAAAAGAAATATATATATATATATATATATATATATATATATATATGGATGCCTCATATCAGCCAAATTCCATCATTCAAGGTAATTAAACCCTCATTTTATGGATGTAGTGCTATATTGTGAAAGCACTGTATTTGTAACTCTCACACAACTAACTCTGCAGTCATACGGCCGTCTTGAGTTGTACGATGTCGTGAACGTTTGTAAGTCGTGAACATGGGAACCTTTCCCATCTCTCCCATCCATCTCACATGACATGACATGAATGTGACAAGTTAAAATGTAAAGTGGTTTACAGTTTGCCAAATCTGCACCATGGAAAGTCATGATGCATTACCTACTAGAAGTCCCTGTTTGCACTGTAACTGTGAATCTGTTATTTATATGTTATTTGAGTTCTAGATTGACTGATTTAAGACACTGAGAACAAGGGATGCATTGTTTGATGGCAACTGCATTTATCATGCTCTCAGGAGTTAAAAAGGGTAAACATAATTCAAAATCACACACATATTGAATCAGTGGTTTCCCTGCTGGTGGTAACTCTATTCCAGACCAAATACACTCAGCAGCAGACTGGTGTCAAATGGCAGGTTATTAAAAGGTATTCAGATGCCACTTAAAAGAATTTCTTGTTTCATGCAGTACACATGGTCAGTCCATCTAAACTCTGCTTAGGACAGCTGGACAACTCTCTCCCCCTTCCAACAATTCCTCCCTAACAGGCCACACACATCGAAAACTCCCTGCATCACCCAGGGGCCGTTTTTATCCAACAATCCCTCGGCAAGACCAGCATCAACCAGAGCACTAGGCAGAATCTCAGATCCAACAGTGCAGGACACAAGGGTGATTACTTCATTTCAGTTTTCAGGGGGAACAGATCAAACTCTCCCTCAAGAGAAGCATAAATGCGTAACAACACATTCCACCCTTTTCTAACACCGAACAGAAACATGCGCCTCCTTGCTTTAAACCTTACGAGCTAAAGTCATCCTCGCCAATATCCTGAATAGAAAATCCCCCTGAAACCATTGCAACATCTGGTGTTTATTGACCCACACGTCCCTCCGCCCTGCTCTGCACTCTGGCTCGTTCGGCCGTAGCTGCAGCCGTGGTGGCAGCGGTGTTGGATGACGTGACTCGTGGGTGGGGTGGAGGAGAAAGCCTGTTATTCAGGAGAAGGGTGGGACGGGGCCACGAGAGGCCCTTCACGTCCACAGTGAAACCACAGCCACGCCACCGTCGGTTCGCTCTCACGACGCTGCAGACAGCAGAGACGCAAGGAAACCACCGAAAAAAACGGAATGAGGAAAACAGGATGTCTCTACCGTGAACTGTGTGGCAGATGCGACGGTTGTTTGCAACAAAATTAGGCCAAAGCAAAAACTCACCACTTTCTGGGACAACAAAGCAAGTTTCTCAGGGGCCTTACAGTCATGCAACCTGCTTATAAAGTCCCTTCAGTTATAAAAATAAAGAAGCAGCCAAAATTAGAGTCACAAGGGCTTGTTTTTGTGCAACAGCAGTGATAAGCAATAATGACCTCTCTGGATTGTGATTAATAGCCGACTGGCATGAAGCTGTCACAGTGAAACAGATATATAGTAAGCTCCTGCGATAACAGAAACCCTGTGGAAGCAAATTAACCGACTGCTGTGCTCAGCTTAACGACAGGCTGACTCTGAGCACAGATGAGAAGATTTAACAGGATTTCCTTTAAAGGGCACAGGGACACCAGTGATAATTGATAAAATTAATAAATCAAGGGGCATGTATATCATATGAGAGAAAATACTGCTGCTGATTACATGAAAATATGTATACAGTATACAGTGTCTGTGTGTGTGTGTGTGTGTGCACATGCAAGGAAAGTCTTCCTAAATCCCTGATTAGTTCCAGAAGACTTGCAGGGCTAAGATAAAACAGCAGTGTGGAGAAAAGAAGCCTTGCGTAAAACTTTCCACGACCCTGAGCAGGAGCTAGGCTTTCACAAACATTGCCATGAGCCAGGGGATGCTTGGGTTTCGTCATCGCTGGAATGAGTGTAAAAAAAACAAAAAACAAACAAAGCAAAATACCTGTGAAAAATGTTTCTCTGGGATATGTGTTGAAAAAAAGCTGTGATGGTGCATCTGACTCACCACAAATACCAGTTTTCCCACGTTGGTCCAGGGGAAGTCGTACAACAGTTGCCTCACGGACCCGATATTCTGCAACACAGAAGCACAGACACATGAAGTCAATAATTACAGGTATGGTGATACTTTTTCAGCTGATTAAAATTCCACACTGCAGCACCACACTGAAAAAAACCTCCATCTTTAGAAGTAACGTTTGTCCATTATTCAGATCTGAAAGTCAACACTGCAGCACCACACTGAAAAAAACCTCCATCTTTAGAAGTAACGTTTGTCCATTATTCAGATCTGAAAGTCAATCAGTTGATCAAATAATCAATGCAGTAAGACTTTTTCTACTTGTTTATTTCAACTATCAACTTGTTTCAGTGGGTGGAAAAGCTGCACTCTTGTCCCAAATCAAGAGTGCAGCAATGTGCCTTCTGGCTGCCACTAACAATTATTTTCACTATTGATTAATCTGTCAATTATTTTTTCGTGATAGATAATAGACCAGAGACTATGTAGACATCTTCAAAATGCAAAATTTAGATATATGAAGATATTCAATTGACAATTATATAAAACAGACAAAAGCAGAGACTTACGTCTAGAAGATTCTTGAAAAAGGTAAAAAAAAAACTTTTTTTCACATTTAAAAAAAATATAAGACTTTTAAAACTCAATACAGTAGACAAAAATTACTTAATAAGATAGAGGATGTTTGTGGTGCTCTTATTTTAAGAAATTAGGAATACATAAAGCAGGAATCAAACAGCAAAACTTTACCGTTTTGAGAGAAAAAAACATTAGTCACAACCTTCAAGAAAGTGGAAACGTGGAATACCTGAAATATTTGGATACCACGTAAGGTCAGTCCCAATGTAAGAGATGCCTCTACTTCCTTCTTGTCCTGTTGAAAGAGATAAGATTGAATATATATATAATCACAGGAAGATCAAGTCAAATCTGATATAGTATAACCTATAGAATAACCTGAAATCCAATGAGCTGTCAATGCATCAAATGCTCCCTTAGCCAAATACAGAATATGTATGCCAGTATTGGTAGTCTATTCATTGTTTTGGACAGAAACAATAATGCCATCTGTGTTGGAAAAGACTCCATTTAGAATTAGCTACTGTAGCTACTGTACGTCTGATCCTGTGTCCCATCTCTCACCTTGTAGAGTCTGTAGTAGTGGACAGTGACGTCATCAAGCTGGGCACACTCCTTAATGTATTTGAGGTGCGCCTCTGAAGCCGTGAGAGCAAACTGGTCTTTGTGCATGTTCGGGATATGCCTCAGGATGTACTCACGGCCGCGCTTGGCTATCACCTGAGCAGGGAGAGAAAGAGGGAAACGTCAGACTTGGCTGCCCTGAAGTTGTGCAGACTCATTACAGCAGATTGGCAGCACAGGTTGTCAATGAGGGTAATGAAGCTCGCTGCCGCAGGGCAAACAGATGTCATCCTAGAGAGAGTGAAGCGAGCCAGAGGCACAAACCGGAAACACACTCGCTAAGCTTTGCATGCAGCTTTTGAAGATTTTGTAAGTAAGCTTTCTAAGCACCTAAATCTGTGGGAGATTTACGGTAGGGTAGCGCTCATCATCAAACAATTTCCTGTCACTGCTGGTTTCAAGTGGCGATAAGGAGGCAGGAGGCTAATTACAGGAAGTGAAGTGCAATCAGACGGGTGTGGCTGTCATAGCCAGAGAGGTGGAGGATGGTGGTGGTGGTGGTGGGGTGCCAGTGTGGCCAGAATAGCAATGTCAGCCAGACCATTTCTCAAGATTAAAAAAACAAAAAACAGTGTGCGCGCCACTTCCAGGGACAAAAATAAACTTAGTGCCCCAGTTCTCATTATCCCACATGCTCCGATGTGGAGCTGTCGCTAAGTGTTTGGTCAGCGTGATTAATGGAAGGTGGCTACAAACCCACGACACTGAACAGCCTGAAACAGACCTTTACTGTACGTTTCAGCTTCTCAGTCAGTGATACAGCAATTTATTTTTGGTCTTTTTCAGCTCAGACATATTTCAGTCACTGATGTTTTACATTCACTGTGACTCACTAGAATATCAGACAGACGTACCACAGAAGGATTTACCAGTCTAATACAGTAATGTGTTTACTGTATTACTCACATTTAACATTACTTTTAAGCTTCTTGTGTAATGCTGCAGCCTTGCAGCCTTGCCTTGCCTAGTACAACATGGATTATTCGTTGGAGTCATTTTTAAGCAAAAATGCCAAATGTTCCAGCTTCTTCAGAGTGAGGATTTGCTGCTTTTCTGTTATATATCATTGTAAATTGAATATGTTTGAGTTTTGGACTGTTTGTCGGATAAAACAAGACATCTAAAGACGTCACCTTAGACTCTGGGAAACTGTGATGGGCCTTTTCGCTATTATCTGACATTGTATATACAAAACAACTAATTGGTTCATCAAGAAAATCATCGGCAGATTAATTGATAATGAAAATAATTGTTAGTTGCAGCCCTAATCCTGAACACATCGGAGTGAATGCTACACATAAAAACCAAAAGCAAGGAAGTTCAGCCACAGCACCCAAACAAAAGCCAAAGCAAATATTCATATGTCCAAGTGTTCAAATAAGAGCCAGAGAAAAAATATGTCAAGTTTTGTTTGTGATATTAATACAAGATGTGATCAGTTGCAGGTGCAGAAAGGCAGAGAAGAGCCAGATGTGGTTTGGTGTGAACAGTAAGGTAAAGGAACGTGCAGGGTGATGGTCAGTCATCTTAAATCATCTCTTCTTCTTTGATAAGTTTGGCATGCGAGGGTGCAGCCCACATACGGTACTTGTTGGACATACTCACCCATGGGGGGAAGTAGGCTTCGGGTTCAAAGTACTTCCCAAAGTGCTTGTTACGTTTGAAGTTGCCGAGGTCAGCCTGCAGGGCGAAGGCTGCCAGGAGGAAGTAGGCCTCCTCCCTTTGGATACACTGTGAGAGCAGCACCTGTTTCCTCAAGTGCCAGTAGTAATAGTACCTGGCTGCCCGGTCACTGCAGGGCAGACAAAAAGCAAAATTAACTGGATTATATGCTAACTGGTGTTACACTGAGTGATGTTAGAGCAGTTTGTACAGGTATTTAATGTTACTCGTAACTATAAGTGGTGTACAGTCAGTTGAGGGGCTTTACTTGCCTGATCAATCTCCCATTCTCAACGTAATACTGAGCTCTGAAGTGAATGATCATTGGAGGCCCAAACTGGTCGATGCCCTGGAAAAGAAACAAGTGAAAATCTTTGTTTATTTTCTAAAACAGGCAGAATTTAACATTTATATCAGACTACACAGGTAATAGTAAATAAAGTGTATAGAGGTTCAAAAGTGGGGCACAAAAGCAGTCTTTAGGCAACTTATAGACCTCAACAGTGCACCTATGTAACTCTGTATGACTGTGTCTCCAGCTGGAAGGAGCAAACAGTTATAAAACATTTATATACATAACGTGATATAAGCAAACACAGCACACTAGTGTTTACCAACTAGGCTGATCTGGCATCAGTTTATATCCAAGAATACCAAAGTTAAAAGGAGCGAAAACATCTCATGTTGGTGGGTTCAGTTTCTTAGATTTTCATCTGCAGTTAAAGGTACAATCTGTAATCAAACTGTAAACAAAAAGGTAGTCTCACCACATAAATACAAATGACAGGATAGGAACTGGCTATGGCTTCCATGACTGGTCTTTCATTACACAGAAGAATACAACAGCTGAGCCAATAACTAAAATAAGTTATGTGTGTTTTCTGATGCTGGCGAGGTGAGGTTTGTTTACATTAGTAATGTTTATAAACATAATAAAACAGGCCAATCATTTCAATTGTGGGATGTTAAAGTAATAGTTTAACATTTTGGGAAATACGCTTGGTGCTTCCTCTCTGAGAGTTAGATGAGAAGATTGATACAACTCTCATGTCTGTGTGTTAAGTATGGAGCTGGAACCCTGAGGCAATTAGCCAAGCTTAGCATCAAGAGTGGAAGCAGTTAAAAAATATCTTATAAATCTCTCCAAAGTTCAAAAATATGCCTTCCAACACCTCTAAAGCTAGTTTACATATTATTTGTCTAACCCATACACAAATAAAAATGTAAAAACAACAATTTGTGGTTTTAGGGGGAGTTACAGACTTCCTGGAGTGTTGACATTACAGTGAGGTTGCCAGGTGTGGTACTATCTGTACAGAGACTAAAAGCTGTGCTCACCAACTGTATCTGGTAACCTGTGCTATAGGAGACCCTGCACAGAAGTGCTGGACAGATCTATAAACTGCTGTTCATCTGTTGCATCTATTGTGAATAAGCATATTTATTTAATAAGTCATATTTTGCAGTTACATAATAAAACACCTGCAATTTCCATGGTCAAAAATAGAGAGTTTATATTTACACTTTCTGTGGGCAGCAAGCATATCTACCTGAAGCTAAATTATATTTGGATAAATCTTTTGGATCCCAGTTGGAGGATATATTAAATCCAGTTTTGTGACTTAGGCTGGTAAAAGTTATGTGAATTTTTACAAACTGAATCTTGCCTAGCGAAGCTTTAAAATGGAGACTTAACGTCCTCTGCTCACTGTTAAACTTTTGATTGAAAGTCAATAATCCGACGCATCATTTCTTACCTTGCTGGCTTCTCTCTTCCATTCTTTAGGGCAGTATTTTGATAACTTCTGATCCAGCTCCATATAGATGTGTTCATTATCTGTCAGAGGAGAGGAACAGGTTTAGCTTAGACACTCATTCTCTGTGTCATCAGTGTGTGTGTGTGTGTGTGTGTGTGTACATGTGGATGCCTTCATGTTTGTGTATGCACAGAGAAATCCCCCTTGAATGTGTCCTGTTCAAAGAGCCATCATATCAGACAGCCTCTGCACTTCCCTTTGTACTCAGAGCCTTTTGGTGTTCCTTCTCATTTCTTCACCTCACTTTGTCATGTCTTAATCTGCTCCTGAAGTGACGCCTTTCATGAGCTGCAGGCCTGCTGATCTGACAACTCTGAGTTTCTATACAATGAAAACGTCTCTCAAAAGAGCCTCCCTTGCAGAACATCAATGCATATTTTTTATCAAATGAGTAAACTGTAATGAAGATGAGATGACGAGAATTATGACTCATGCTTCAACTCTGAGTAGTAACACATTACACTGAATCCCTGAATATTCTGATTCATGTTAACACCTTGTTTTTGCTTTGTTAATAAAAATAAATGAATTACACTAAGCACGAGTGGTGGTATCTTCCCATGAAGATAGTTTTGGTCATATTTGGGGACAATTTAAGTTCTCCACCGCAGAGACTTCTGCCGCCATCCCGACTACAATTGAGGTCAATGATATTTGGTTTGCGGTGCTTAAAGAATCCAAATATCACATTTGAAAAAACAGCAATGTTTCCAGAAACAATATCCCTGCTGCTCAGGCTAACCCACAGACCTCACTGTGAGAAGTTTTCATTGAGAACTATTTGTGGTTGTTAGTGGTCTTATATGTTTTTTAAGATTTGAGGGAACTGAACCTTGAACTTAATTTTTGTGGTCTGTGTTCTGTTAACAGAATATTATGTCAATTTATGTAGACAGGAACATCATTTCTGTCAACTTCCTCTGAACCAGCTTATATATTATATATTATATAGGATATGTGTATGTAAAAATGTGGAGAGATGTCATGAGATGCTTGGATGACAAGTAGAGTGATGGAGAAACGGGGCAGCAACTAATGATCATTTTCATTATCTGATAATCTACAGATCTGCAGATTATTATCTTGATTAATTGACAAATCGTTTGGTCTTTAAATGCTAAAAAACCTGAGTAAAAAGGTTCAACACAAGTTCCCAGAGTTCAAGATGACTTCTTCAAATTGCTTGTATTGTCTGACCAATACAGCAAAACCCAAAGATTCAGTTTACTCTCAGAGAGGGCTAAACATACAGCAAATATTCACATTTGAGAGGCTGGAACTAGTTACATGTTTCCAATTTTGCTTAAAAAATACTTTCAAAATAGTTGTATTGATATTGTGTTGTGTTATGCTGACCGACTAATCAACTAATCTTTTCAGCTCCACATGGCTTTCATCAGCCATTTAAACCAGGTAGGTCATTAGCAGCTCTAGTGGCTTCACAACACTCAGGCAGTCTCAGTTTGTCACAGAAAAGTACACTTAACAAACTTAAAAGTACTTTCTTGCACTCATCAATGCTGGATATATTGTGTTTTAATCTGAGGTAAATCCTCCAAACAGTGAGCAAACAAAGACATATTTGAACCCGTGTCTGGTGTGGCAGCTCGGCTGTGGACTCTCTGGCCAGGGGGACAGCGGGTGACACACAGGGAGTGGGTGGCCTCTGTTTGCCTTGGGGATTTCACGCTGTTCAGACAAGCACTTCAGGAATGTCCCACAATCAGACCCATTGGCTCCTGCTCAACTGACCTGCTGGGCCGTCATTGGCTCATCTGGAGGCCAGCTGTCTGAAAACACTGCCTTTGCAATTTACTCTCCTTTTGCAGCTGCCTACAACTGTCACCCGCTGTCTGCCTCCCCATAGTGCAGACACAGTGACTCATTCCAGATGTACGACCCTCGCTGTACCGTCACCGTAAAAACAACTTTAGCTTCGCTGCACAATGGGAGCCAGTCAGGACTAGGAGGCCCTGGTTCCTGGGAGACGGCCGTGACATATAGGTGAGAGATGCTACGTTTAGGGCAGATTCCTGTTTCTAAGCCAAGTTATTGGTCTGAGGAAAGTAACTGCCTGGTTACACTGTTTTTATTTGGCTCTGGTGCTCTTTGTGACTGCAATCACTCCACAATTTGCATGATGTAACCATATAATTCAAATAATTTAAAATAAAAACGAGGCTTTGTCCACACAATTGAATAGTCAGTCTCCATTAGTTTAGAAATGGAGATATGAAGTGGACAGTCGTAGAAAACAAAGGCTGTTCTGTTCAGCTGAAGATAGATTATCTGTGTACAGCACATCACATAACAACATATGAAACTGCACCAACAGAGGTAGGAAGCATTTGTTTCCCCCAAATGAATCCCTGAAATGACATGTCTTACTCTGAATAACACTGAGTCCAAACAGGTGACAGTCCTTCAGCCTCAGGAGGTCACACACCTGGACCAACAGTTCCTGGCACAGGGTCTTCACCTGAGGAGAAGAGAAGACACAAACAGAATAATCAAACATACGCTACCCCACCATAGGCAGTTAGCTCAGACATGTGCAGCACAATGTGTGCATGCTTCACTTGCTGTGACTTGTGAGAGTATTTCGGTTCAAGTAAGAAACTTGTTTTTGGTCACCAACAATGGAAAATTATATATAGAGCAGTTGGTATAGAATGAAAATCAATTAAACAGCTGTTAATTTACAGAGATTAAATAAATTCCTAAGGTTTCTGAACCACAAAAAACTGACAGCAGCTGACAGCTGCCAAGATATACTGACCCCATTTTTTCTTATGAAATTAAAACCCCTCAGTGTATGCTCTTAAAGGAATAGTTTGACAAGCTTATTCACTTTCTTGCCCAGAGTTAGATAAGGGAATCGATACCATGTCTGTATGATAAATAAGAAGCTACAGCTAGCAGCTGGTTAGCTTAGCTTAGCATAAAGACTGGAAACAGGGAAACAGCTAGCCTGGCTCTGTCCAAAGGTAACAGAATCCGCTTACCAGCACCTCTAAAGCTCATATCTTGTTTGATTAATCTGTACAAAAACCAAATTGTAAAAATGACAAGTTGTGGTTTGAAGAGATGTTGCTGCTACCTTCAGCCAGAGCCAGACTAGGTGTTTCCCCATTTACAGTCTTTATGCTAAGCTAAGCTAACCAGCTCTAATTCTCGGCAAATAAAGGCATTTCCCAAAATGTCGAACTACTCCTTTAACTGTTCAATCTAGGAAAGGAAAGGTAAAGTGTTTTATTTTTTTCACATCTGGACATAAAGTTTAACTACAAAATAAAATCGCCTATTTTAATATTTAAAATAGGTGCACCTCAATAGTAAGTTATGCTGTTTTTCTTTTACAGGTTGAGAGCAGCATTGCTATTGATGAAATAAAATATTGTTTACGTTTGTACTCACATTGACTATGACATTGAGCGTGTCATCATTGGGCAAAAAGACACAGACGCAGCGGCGGTCCTGCATGGTTTTGTTGTTGTGGAAGTTCAGTTTGTTCATCTTCGTGTGGCTGGGACAGGACAGGCCCCTCCGCCTGCTACCGGGGCTCTGGGCCCTCTGACGACCTGCCTCCACCACCGCAGGCACCGACACCACCACCAGTCACCGTATCCCTGCTTCAGCTGCAGCCCAGTACAGACACACCAGCACCTATGGGCTCAGTGGGCCAAGCAGCACTCACAAAGCAGAGCATGGGGACGCGAGCTGCAGTCAGCCACTGTGGAGACACATCAGAGAAGATAAAGGATTTGATGCAACTTATCATTTTGCTCTGTTTGAATTATGTCGATGTGTTCTGCAGTATGAGAGAGAGGCAATGGCTGATGAATCTAAATTAGCATTTAAAAATGGCAAATCTGCAGAAGAATATGTTCCCAGTGAAAGAGTCTGACAGGATGGGAGAAATAAAAGACAGGCCGACAGAAAAGGAGGTCAACATTCCTGTTTGTGTCCATGATTATGTGACATCATTGCAGGGGAATGTCAGTGACTCCCGAGGAACATGTGAACATCTGTCTGGAGAGGAACTGATGAAATGTAATGATGGCATGAAGAAAACACAGAGACTGAGTGACTCATACCCAAAACGCTTTCTCATTTAAAACAAAACCAGTTCTGAACTTTAACTAGGGCATATTAAACAAACCAGAAATACAAAACTGCAGAAAAAAGCCATGTATTACCATGCTTGACTTGAACAGCTGTCAAGAAACTTGTGCACGGGAGTTTAGATGTCGACTGGGTGTCTGACTTAGTTGGCTCTGTAAGCCAAACAGCTCCACATTTTCCTCCTGGCATCAGTTTTGTCAACTCATTCATTTCTGTTGACATGCTTTCGGCTGTTTGATTTGGTTGAGTTTTTCACTGTTTGCTGGAATCCATACACAAGATTCAGACTGTGGCTTTGTCTTTGGGAAATACAAGTAGTTAAATGTCCCTAAACAACTTTTTCTTTTAAAGTGGTATTGTTTTGAACCAAATGGTTACTATATCACTAATCTCTTATTATCAAAGGACAATGGCAAAGTGTTACAGGAACGTGAAACAATATCTGCATAATGAATTTTAAGTTGCACCGAACTGACAATGTGTTTTTGACTATTTTGACTTTATTCTGCACCTGTGTCCCAGTCAAGTTAAATGTTCACACTTCTATTCTATGACAGCAATGTGTTCCCTTGTTCTCAACCAACTATTTATCTCTCTCACACACACACACACACACTCTAGAGAGTATACACACACCTACAACTTTAACAGTTGTCCTGTGAGAAGCAAGCAGCTCACAGCATGAACTGTGCCTGAGGACGTGCGAGACCTTCAGAGGGTGTGAAAAGTCTCAGACCAGACAAAAGAATGTTAAAGAACAATCAATCCAGATTATCACTCCTTCCTGTTGAAAGTCACTCACCTTGAAGCCATGTTGTCATTAAAAACAGGTAGGACTGATACTGGGTAGGATCGCATTACAGAGTGAAAAACAATTAGCATTTAAAAAGATGCAATCAGAGAATTAAAGGTTTATTCACAACAAAGAAAAGTTGAGGAGTTCCAGTCAGTTGTAAACCATCATACCTACATACAACTACTAAAATTCAGGTTTTACTGCAGTCCAAGGCCTCCTCCAGCTATTCAAAGACATGAAAAGTTCTGGATTTAAGTCAGTTCTGCCTTTATAAGCTGGGGCAATGAATGTAAAAGTGAAAAATCTGCCTTAAAATCAGTAAATTGTTACTTTAACAAAGCAAGCAGCAGTAGAAACAAAACCAGAATCACTGACCGGACTGATACGAATAAACAACAGCTTTAACTGTGGGCTTGGACGTCTGCTGCAAAGTCAGAAAGTGCTTTTCGGACTAAGTACCCATTCAATACGCCTGCTGTCGACATATAACACTGCTTTGTTGCAGCAGAGACAGGGAGCATTGTGGACAGAGCAGCCATAAATACACATACTGTTGACATACAGCATCAGTTCTCATTAACGCTGGTCATTGGATGTGCAGTGTGGCGGGCAACCAGCCACTCAGCAAAGTCTGCTGATGAGCCATGACTGGGGCGGCTCCCTGCGCTGCTGCTGACCTTGACTAAATACATCACTACTGCGCTGCACACACACATACAAACATGCATACATACAGTACGTACATGCAGACAAAAATAGAGACACATGTACATCAGATGTATCCACAAATATCCACACACATATACACACACACACAGAATGGGTGTGTTCCTGCTCTCTTGCCACGACCATATGTCAGGTGCTACTACAGAACAGCTGAGCTGTGTGATGGCAGCGGGATTAATTAGAAGTGAGATCCATCTAATTGGATCACTTCCCTCCATCACTCGCTTCCCCTCCAGAGATCAAGAGTGATGCCAGTAAGCTATAATATTTGCACAAAAAACCTAGTTTTGAATTGTTTTGTTTGCCAGATGGGCAAGGTGTCAGTCACAGGAAAACAATAAAGAGTACCGGGAAACTTAGACCAGGTCCAACTAAAGCTGGATTTATACTTAACAGGTTAATGGTAGCCCTACCGTAGATACCTAAGGGGTAGGTTTTAATTTACAGTATAGTTTAGCGTTGGATTTCCCCTGTTGATAGCCCCACTGCAACTAGAGGTCTGTATTGTATGTGATCAGGCCGTATCATGCTTTAATTATACAGTATATTCCCCATTGTAACAGTGTTTACATTCTTGTATTCACTTTGTGATACAAGGCGACTGTGGGGAGGTTTGCCTTGTCTCAATACTGAGTAGGAGACTACTGCCAGACTCTGACAACAGTCTGGAAATATTTTTTCTACGAAGAAATAGTCCCGCAAACACACGGGATGTACGGATTAAACAAAAGAGACATAACTGTATTTGGTGAGTGAATTTGTTACCTTTGGACAGAGCCAGGCTAGCTGTTTCCCCGTTTCCAGTTTTTGTGCTAAGCTAAGCTAACCAGCTGCTAGCTGTTAAACTTGCTTAATGTTGTCTTCACTATGAAAATCTCATTGGAAACGTGGAAGCTGAACAATCACAGTTCTTGCAGTCAACATGTGATATCTTCCTGATGTAGACAGCTTAGTTTGGACGTTGTCTTAGAATATCATAGAAATATTTTTGGTTTTCTTTGCTGGAAATATTCAGCTGATGCTACTGTACCTGACTTTGTCTACGTCTACGTCTACAGCCCCAAATGGTTTTAAAAAGCTTAAAGAAGCATTTTAAGAACGGTTTATCCCGGGGGGGCCTGTAGAAAAGTTAATGGCCCTTGAAGTGGGTTCTGTTGAAGTCATATTATAATGCATTTTCAGCCAGCAATATGATTCCTGACTTCCACAGACACATCCTAGTTACAACTTGTTTATTGCATTGTTGAACAGTGAAAGTGGATGCATATGTTGGTCTCTTGTAGAGAGTAGTCATTATTAATGGGTTTAAAAGACTAGTGTGTCATGTCTGGTCTACACATGAGACATCACCACAGAGGGAATGTCCACTGTGAAATTAAAGGGTGGATTCTCTTACCCACTGTGTACCGGGAGCACTGTGTTAGGGAAGAGAGTGCTGGATAATGAAATTACTGCTGCTTTCCATCCCCCTTTCACTGCCGTGCAAAGTGTGATGCAACACTAAAGTCCATCTAAAGCAGCACACGCACAAAGAGCAGCCAACTGAGCTTCCTCCTGCCTTTCAGCTTCAAACAGGGATTCTGTCAACGTGGCAAACAAATCTCAGAGTCAGGCATGACACCAAATCCCACACTGGGATACAGAGAAAGGGCCTCTGTCACAACTATACCTCTCTCTTTCTCATTCTTTCCCTCCTCCATTGACATCAGAGGGGTGGAGAGTCTCTATGTCCAACTGCTGGATGGTGGAGCCAAAGAAAAACTTCCTCTGCTTGGAGAAGAAGGAACAGGCCAACTGAAGGAGGCCGTCACCATGCTGATTTAAGAATAGCTTCAGGTACAGTATGTGTCAAAGTTAAAACAGAAAAGAGAGAGAAAAAGAAGAGAGTGGATATATACAGCAGAGAGAGAGAGAGAGAGCAGGAGGGAGGCAGCACTCAAAGCTTAGGCATGAAAAAAGAAAAAACTGCTGCAGTCAGGAGAATTCCTCACTAACATCTGCTTCTCATTCCAACAATGGCGGCCTTTGAATCCTGATGCACACAGCGAGCAGCACCGCCACCGTTTCCATGTGCCCACAAACTGCATCAAACCTCTGACAGCATCCTAAAACCTGGAACAGCACACGTGCACTGTAATCCCCGATCTGGAGCTGAACAGTGTTATTCAGTTTAACTAACTGATTTTGTTTTGGGCTTTGAGAACAACATGGGGCATTTTATAGACAAAACAATTAATTGATTAATAATAAAAAACAAAAAATCAGCAGATCAAGTGAAAATAACTGTTGATAGACGAGATGAGATTAAAAAAAAACTGAACTAAAAACTAACCAAACTATACTTATATTTAGATCTTTAAAAGAACACTACAAATAGGTTAGCGCAAACAACACCTGTTAGCATTTAAAACTTCCATCTGACAGACATAAAGAACACCACAAAATCAAAACAAGTTGATACTACATTCACAGAAGAATTTTTAAAAGAATATTTTTGACTTATGTAGGAGCTAAAAAAAAGACTTTACAATGGGCTGGGTGTATGCAACAAAAAGACAAAGCAAATTCTAATTTTATGCAACCAATCATATGGGAGGAAGCCTGTTTCATGGGCTGCAGATGCTGACACAAACTGCCCTTGCTGAGATATTTAAAGGGCACCCTTTCAGAGGGCACGACTTTTATAAATAGTGCCAACGACTGCATCCGAGCTGGTCATTTTTTTCCTCAGTTCCATGCTAGAGATCTGTTTATTCAGCTGATGAGAAATGCTGCTGAGCTGACGAGTAGCTCTAAATCACATCAGTCACAAGATGGCATTAGCCTTCACAGTGACACTTCCCTCCTCTTCTCCGTTTAACCAACCGATACACTAAAAAGGAGGAGCTGAGTGTTAAAAAATAAACAGGAAAGAGCACGCTAGTGGGCGACATGCTCGACCACCCAAACCACTAATTCTGGTTTGTCTAAACATCTATTTTGGATTCTGGCTGGCTTGTCATGATGTCGGGAAGTGGCTGTCGCTATGCGCCGGAAACATGCTCTTATGTGTATTATACTTGGCAAATAAAGCTATTCTGACTCTAATAATGTTGTCTTTTATTTGACTTTCTCTGCTGTCAACAGACTATGGGCGGTGTAAACAAATAACTGTGACACTTGCTGATATTAATAGAGCCTGGAGGCATGTTTAGTTGCTCCCCCATAAATACCTGGATGCTCTGTGTGTGTGTGTTTTTAGCCTTTAAGCTTAATCTCAGAGGCAGAGGGAAAACACACTGCACAATTTAAGACCTTGATTCCCATGATCCCTTGCCCATAAGATCATCCAGCAGATATTTGTATGTCTATTTCCACTGAGCTAGCGGGGGGGGACAAACAATCTGCTTCTGGCTCAGAGTCAAACTGAAAGTCTGAGAACCTAAACCTGATTTTAATGACTTATCTCAAGTTGATGAAATGTAGGATCTGAATTATGGTAATTATCCACAACACAGACAGACCCAGTAATATTCTTTCACACTATACTATATTATACTAAGTATAATCTATAGGTTTGCTCATACAAATCCAACATCTGAGAAAGAAATGCCTGGATGTCCTCCTTAATCAAATGTCACACTCATTAACCACTGAAGGTTGAGGCCTGTACACAGCATGGTATTGTAAAGCCATTATATAATTCACAAAGAAAAGTCAGGGAATTGGATGGTGGGTGGCCTCAGGCTGAAAAAACAACTCACATTGTAAATGCAGCTCCAATGTTTACCATACATGACTCTCACTGGAGAGGTTATCTCACTGGAAAGGAATTTTAAAGACTTTTTACATCATTTGGCTTTTGACTTTCAATCACCCTTGCATAATTTGTCCAGGAATTACTCCAGATTAAGAAGATGGAGCGCCTTCTTGCTTGATGAGTCATTCTCCTTCCTGATGGAGATATAATTAATAAAGTGACAGCGAAAGTCTTACTCAATGGCTGCCTCCAGTAACAACCTTTGAAACGGCAACACACCAGCTTCTCAACTGCTCTAGTTGAGCCGTTTGTTGGCTGTTGGCGGTCTAAAACTTCATTCAGTGCAAAGAGATGTGATGTGGAAAGACATATCACTGCTCATTCTTAGCAAAGGCTTTATGGACAGAACTAGATTCGATTTGGATTCTTGGTGGCACGATTCGATTCATAATCCATTCTGCATTCAAAAAACAATTCTCAGTTCAATAAGTAAAAAAGGGGGCACTATTTTCAGGTTTTTACTCCAGTGCAAAACCATTCACTCATGTCTTTAGGCTGATGAATTACAATATGAACAGGCAGTTAAGATAACTGGTCTTGATAAGATCACTGTCTGACAAACAGGAAGAAGCAGAGAAAAGAGTGTGGGAGTATGCAGCTTTTTTACTAAAGAAAGTTAGCTGCAATTATTTGGAAGCAAATTGCAGTCTCCAGTCTGTATGGGAATAATGATCACCTGGAGTAAGGGGGAGAAAGGGCTCCACTGTGCTCTTACCAATGTTATGTCTCTGCTGCAGTGCTAGTACCAGGGAAATCCATTGCACATGTTACGCTGTACAGCTACAGGTCTTTTAAATAAAACAGAGTTTGGACCGAGTTATTTTCTACGCCCGATCAGAGTTGGCTGGACGTTTTGTAAAGTGATGTGTGCGTTGGCTCTTCAGCACACTATGGATGATGATGGCATATGAAACATTCACAAAATACTTCACCTTCATCTTGTAAATCTAATTATTATTAGGTTATTGATCCAAAATGTGCCCAAACGCTTGCCTTGTTTGAAGATGAATGACTAAATAACTCTTGTGTGCTCTTGTGGTGGTGTTCTGGCTTTTTCACTCTGACAACATAGCATTATTAAGAATCGTAGAAGATAAGAATCCCAATATTTTTGTGTGAATCAAGTAAACTATATGGAAAAATTATTTCAACATTCATAACATCTGGCTTCCATGTGGCTCTAAGCAAGGAGTGAGAGCACACACACACACACACACACACACACACACACACACACACACACATCTCAAACTGCTGGCACTGCCAGACATGTTAGAACAGAGTCAGCAGTCGCTCCTTTCCCTCCCCGCCCAGCATTCAGGCTTGGACAGTGTATGAGTAACCCCTCAAAACTAGCAATCGCAGTGCAACACACCGCGGAGACGTCAACCCGACCATTACGTATGCTCGAAATAGGGCAAGCAGCCTTAAAGGAGAGGGTTAAAAAAATGAGCTGCAATTACAACAAACCCAAACCAAACCCTGTTGATTTGTTTCAGGCGAAGATCTTCTGTTTTTTTTGTTTTTTTTGACAGAATGAAAAAGGTTGTTGCAGGTGATCTAATCTGTTTCCTGTGTGCAGCTTTTGTAACAGGATTGCCTGCTATTGTTTACACTGTCACACCTGAGGAGAGTCACAAGACTGAAACGTGGTATGTCTTTTTTTTTCTCAGGAAAAATGTTTTAACTGTGCAGAAAGTTAACTGCGGCATTACATGGAATAGAATAAAACATACCTGTAGATATTTGAAACTTGACAGAGTGTGTAACAACATACAGCTGCATGAATTCACCTCTCCCAGTCACTTGGTAGTGTGCCAGCATTTCCTTTAGCTATGAAGCACTTCACAGCCTGAACATTACCTCAATGGAAGGACAAAGTAAAGATAATGTCCATAATTTGGCCTGATTGTTCACCCAAACCCAAACACCTTACAACTGGAATTACAATTGTGACACAGATATAAATATACTGCTAACAGCTATTCCTTTCTCTGGTATCTGGTGTTACTGACCCAGGACTAAACCTGGGTCTCAGTAACACATCTACCTTCTACCAATCCTACCAAAACCAACAAAATATCCTACAGGAAGCTGAGAGCTGTAGTAAGAAGCGTGTGAGATAAGCTGATAATATCCTCGGGGGATGCTGGCAGGTTAAATCTCTCTGGTCCACTTCCTTGAAAGGACTCGAGCTTTACTAAGAAGACCAAGTAAGCAAAGGGAAAAAAACACAATCCAAGGAAAAGGGAGAAAGGAAGACGTGCAGGAAGAACTGAAGAACCATTTTTTTCTTCTGTCCCCTTTGGTGCACTTGAGACATGGATGTGAGGAGTCATGCAACATCCCTGCAGTTGCAGAAAAGGCATGCAACACTGACATTAGTGGTTTTCATTTTTTCACTGAAAATCAGGGTTTGTGCAGTCTTCTGTAGAGCTTTTTCAGGAATCACAAGGCCATTAATACAGTAAAAAAAAAACAAGGTTAATCTTTAAAAACATATGGCCACTTCTGTGGAAATCTGGCTGTTTTTCTCAACTCTTTAAAAGCTGACTTTCCCGAGATACAAGGTTTGCACCCAAAAGCAGCTACATGGACTAGATAGTGTAGAGTGATATGAGTGGAAAGCCCAGGGCACCTGTATAACTCACACCAAGAAGGACATTTGACTGCGTACACACCCACATACTGTAGACACAGTGGAGATAACACATGCAACTGGATGGTAAGAGATAGAGTTTCTCCTTCTTTATGGCAATAACAGTAATCTCATCCTTTCTCATGGACCTGTGGCACCCTCATTCCTCAGTTGCATTGTCCCGACACTCAAAATATGGTTCCTCTTACACCTTATCTTCTAGCAACAAGGCCAAAGGCAGATTGAGTGATAAATTCAGGAGAGAGCATTTTATAAACAAGCTTCTCGAACGGTATGAAAATCCCCTCCTAGCCTGTATCAGGCTTCCCTGGGAGAATTTGCATTGTGAGGAGACGTTTATGTAAAAAGCGTATAACAGGTTATCTCCAGTTACCTATGTATAGCACCACAGATGCTCTCTTCTTCAGCTCAGGTACTGTGTCTAACAGTTTTTGTATTCACGGCAGAGTTTTACCATCTGAGAAAGCCAGCCCCGAGGCTAAGGATTCAGTTGAGCTTTTGATGCTGAGTTTAATACTCAGGAAATCACTGATAAATTCAGAAAAACAACAGATCAGGCATTCACTTAATTGTGTATGTAACAAGTAATGTCATATGTCATGTGTGGTTTTATGACAGCACAGTAACATTAAGGTTAAAAGTGCCAGAACAAGATAGCAAAACATATCCCAGGGGGGATTGCCTTGTGCAATTATGGACCATCCCATCACACATTCCAACAAGCATTCATCTGAATGAGTCACCGACACACACACACACCAACCATCTTTGTTCACACGTTTCCTTTTTGTTTCCTACTCAAGCAGCGCTCTTCCTGTCCAGACAGCACCTGCACCAGCTCTCTCTCCCATTCACGTTGCTCTGTTACAACACAGAGCAGGGACAGTGTACCAATCACAAAAACATGAGCTGTTTTTCTTCCGTTTCCCCCACAGCTGGAGCAGAGACCTGGATGCCATGTCACACACTGTATGCTGGGGATCGGGCCACACAAGGTAGCTGATTAACCTACCAGGTGTACTGGATGAGTTTCAACAGGGGATCCCCTGTCTGACCAAGCTGGTGTTTTCAGAGCAAGCCATTCGTTTTTATATCATTTGTAAATTGCAAGTTTGAGAAATGCAACAAACATCATTGTGCAATGTCTATACAGTGTGCAACAACGGTTAATTACATTACATTAATAACCTCATTATGACTTGGCAAAGGATATATAACATGACAGTGTAGTTAAAACAATCAACCACAGGATACAAGTTCAGATGGCAAAGCATCCTCTCTGCTGAAGTGCCCTTCAGCAAGACATTGTCCCCAATAGCCCCTGGAGTGCTCAACATCTGACTATTATGATAATGCACAGCATGGGTCACCCAATCTATTGAAAAGTAGTAGACCCAAACAATGTCCACATCCTAAAATAAGCTAAAACTTTCAAGGAGAACGTGAGGATTCACATTCACTTTTTTTTTCTTAATTGCCCTCTGGTCTAATATTAAACAGACGGGACATTGTTGGCATTCCTGAGTACTAAGAAAACAACTTGGCAGTTTGTTCGGAAGAAAAGAAAAGGGGAATTTGCAGCTCCAAACAGGATTGATTAGCATGGGTTACACATCATTTTGTGCCTTTCAAGACAGCTACACTACTTTGCAGTGCTGTTGAAGGTGACGTCGGTGGATGTGTGGGGCATTACTGGCATGGTAATTACACAACAATAACAAGGGAGGAATTTTTACCACGTTTCCCCCCCAAAAAATGTGGAATTTAACGTTACCACGCAATGGAGGAAAACGCTAACTTTACACGATATCTTCGGTTATCCACGAGGACATCAGGTTGGTTGTCGGGCAACGTTAGTACGAGAAGAGTACGTGATGGGGAAAAAAGTGAGCAAACATTTAAAGTTTTAACTCCCCATGAATCAACTCTCCTACTTTACCCGTTGAACAAGTCTGTGTCGTATTAAGTAAAGACAAAATGCCTCAACTAACAAGAAAAAAACTCGACGGTTACTCATATTTCGTGCCAAAATTCCTGGCAGCATCACCGTTGGTGAAGCAAGAACCAACACAACTAAGCTGTCCCGACTTTGCTTTGTAACGCCTTCAAACAGTTCAAAAACACTCCTATTAGCTGACACGTATGTAAAATTGCATAAAAGACTCCATTTTTTAACATTTAAATGGGTTCCAGTTGCTGAAATGACGTCGCAGTAACTGCTAGCTTAAAGTCGTAACCGTTCCCAGTGTGAAGAAATAAAAACGGATAAAGGCATTCAAAATCTAGCTAGTAAAGCAACACTCACCTTTTAATGAGAAAACAAAGTTATTCCTTTTTTAAAAGTGTTAATCCGAACGGGTTATTTGCGTTCTTACAAAAAAAAAGAGAGAAGGAAAGAAAATCCACAGTTTGGGAAAGACTTGTATAAGTTTCGGAGAAGAGTCGTCGTTGTACCGCCTTCGACGAGAGCCACATTCTGTCCCCGTTGGAGCTGTAAGTAGATAGGAATACATGTGCGGAGGGTGGAAGCGTAAAGCTGGGGGGGTTGAACCGGGATGAAGATGGAGATTTTGTAGTTACCTGGATCAACCACGCAGACACAAATAGTCATAGGCAAAACATGTCATTTTATTAATTAAAAATGTACTCAGTAATATACTTCACCTTATGTGTGTTTATGCCCTTTAATCTCGAGGTGGTGCTTGAAGTGCACCCCCCTAATGGAAGCCGGATTTGGTATCGCCCACGGCTGCCTCTCATTCCATTCCTCCCGACTGTGCTGGACTGGAGCTCTGCCGCATTAATTTTGGAAGTCGGCGAGGAGAAATAGTAACGGCGTCGCCTGTATGTATTAAAAGCGCGCTCAGAAAAAAAAAGTTTTGGGATGTAGGGCAGTTTATTTTTATGTCCGGATCACCAACACTCTGCAGCTGGTTTTCTTTTATATGCCTTTTCTGACCCCTGTAATAAATCTTTTCACAAGGATAAAGGAAGGATACAGAGACCCAACTATAAATACCAAATTATATGATATCATAGGACATAAAATTATCATAATGTAGCCTACCATAAGATGACTTTGAACTTAATGAGAAGTCAAGTTTTAATTGCCTATTTATGAATCTTATAGCAGAGTAAGTGCGTTTTGTTGGGAGAGTCAATTTAATCAAATAAATTGACTTTAAATCAAAAGTCAATATATATATATATATATATATATATATATATATATATATATATATATATATATATATACATTATATAGGCCATACTTAATAATTTAATATCATTATATTATATTAAGTAGTGTCAATTAAGAGAAGAAAATTCACAATAATATGCACATCATCTTTACTACTACTGATGGCTTGGCTTATTTGTAGCATATTACAACATCAAGGCTGAAAAGGAGATCTCTTTTGCAGACTGTCATGTTTTTGTGCTTCTAAGTTCTTATTAAAACCCAAGCCAAAGAGTAGTTAGTAGGGAAACTAGGAATGTGGGAAACCAAGAGGATGCTAGGATATTAAAGCACCACCAGCCTTACATAAGTAGAAAAAATGCAAGGCTCTGAGTGGACACCAGCTGTGCCATGATAATAAATGTACACACGCTTCATCTCCATGTTTATTAAGATAAATTCCTTGTACTGGATCCTCATGCTTCTTCTAAAGCCCTGTCCTCCCCCTTCAAGATGTCAGCCATAGGTTTAAAAGTGGGAGAGCCCTTCTTAGTTGACATGGTGACCTGTAATTAGTGTTCGGGGGCCCACACTCTACTCCTACTGCTTGTCAGAGAGAGAAATGGAGTGCCAAACATGAAAAGGGGCACGGAAGTGTGCCTGGTCAAGCCAAGCTAAACCACCTCTGGCCCAGATTGCACACGGCTTTGAAGTGACATCAGAAAGAGACCTGTGAACAACAAAGCTACCCAGAGTCCATTATCCTCAACAAAAAAAAAACTGCAGACCACAAATCCCCAATCCCTGGATCAGACACCGAACTGATCAGGTTACTATCATGTTTGAAGCTGAGAAAAGAGTCAAAATGTAAATCTTAATGTCATTTGGTGGATGATTGGGGGTGGCATACAGTATCATATGTGATGTCCCAACAACACCCCTTAACGCTGGCAGTACTTAACTGAGTTATGCAACAGTTTCATTTATAATTTTGGTTACACAAACAGTTTCCTCTGCTCTCTCTCATTGTGCCCACCAGTTCCTTGTGGACTGCTCATATAAAGACTCTTTGTCCTCTAAAACACACACAAAAAAAATGTTACTAAACAAACCAAAACCACTGTAACGAATGCCACTCCAAATATGACACACCTGACATGTTGTACGGTTTATTTCCCCCCTCTTCCTCCCTCTCAAACCGCAGAGTGCTTCCAGTCTCTGTCTGCATCATCCCTGTCTTGATTTGATTAGCTGTCTCTGGCCGGGGCGGAGGTGCAGCGGGGAGCAGGTTGGGCTTTTTGTCGTGGCAGTATCTGACTAATTGAAATAACTCCCTCTGTGTTTCTGTCTCCCCAGGGGAAGATGAGTAGCCCCCCACCCTTTCACCCTCACTGGACTTCAGTCATCATGGACAGCCCTTGCCATCAGCCCTTCCCTTGGCTTAATGTGACACATGCAGCTACTCCAACCCCGACAGCAAGGTAAAAGCTACAAATTGTGACATTTTCACACAGACCTTTTTCTGTTTTTGCTACACTGTCACACTGAATGATGAAGCACAGAAGTGGTTAAACCTTTAGCCATTTATTGTAACCATTTACGAAAAGACAACCAGAAAGAAAAAAAATATTGGATTTTGTGGATCATCACTTTGGAAATTTTGCATATTCAAAGCAACTTACAGATGAGCAAGCACATAAGGGTTCAGTGTGACTAAAACTAAAACTATACGGCCAAATATGTGTGGACACCCAAACATTACACCCATGTATAAATGTTGAATATCTCATTTCAAAACCATGGAAATTAATATGCTACTATAACAGCCTCCCCTCTTCTGGTTTCAGGTTTTCCAAAAGTGATTGTGAATATCAGATGGTCAGTTTTGGAAAGTTACAGAAATTATCTAATCCGATGTTGAAAAGGTGTGGAGAGGAGGGCGTTCAAAGCTATTCGACCGTTCAACAGGTAGTTCTGATGGAGTAAACTGGCAGCATAAAAAGCCATAAAAAAAACATCCTTAGACCAAGTGTTCATAAAAGTATGTGAACAGGGGTGTCCTGTCACCTTTTGGTTACAGGTTGGGGAGATCTGCCATCTATTGTTTTTGAACATAATTATAGCGTGATCCCAGTTATTGCATTTGGAAGATGTTGTGGTGTTAGAAGTAATGCATTCCCCAAGTTTACTGGAAACATTTTTTTATCTGCACACTAAAACAACTATGCATACTTGATAATTGAACTTGATGGCCTTTTTATTATTTTTTCCCCCCTTGTCTTCAAAAGAATGCTTGTAAATTGCTGCAGTTTAAATCTGACAACAAGCATGTGTTTTTGAAACCCATTGGAGCTTGGACATGAAATCTAAAAAGCCGTGCGTTCAATCAAAGCGCGGCAGATGTTGTCTAATTGCGGTCATCTGGTGCTCTGTTATGTAAGGATACATACCAATCTTACTGAACAATGTTGGGTCAAGAGAGGTGGAAGCTTCCAGGTTTTCAGTGCCACATCAAACAGTACAATCTGTATGATATTGCCGGTCATGTTTATTTTATGAACTTTTTTTTCTCAATGTAGATGCATTCTCAGGCAATGAGGCAGATGGCTGGTCAGTTGCATGAGATTCTTGATTCAATATTCTCACCCCTCAGGGAAATATCAGGGGAAAAGGGGGAGGGGTATCTGCTCGGAAGATAAATTACAAAGTGTTATGGAGAAAGGAAAGCTACAAGGTGCACTCCAGAGTACAGTAATTCTATTGGAGAGCAATATTGAAAGAGATCACTTGAAAGTTTTGAGAATGAACTTCATCTTGCAATATTGTAAGGAAAGAGCAGCAGTGATTCTGAAGCCCTGGTGCGCTATAAAGTTAGTTGAAGAACAGTACTGTAGAAACCGTCTGAGATCCCTGCAGGCAGGCAGATAGATGAGGGCATTGATCTAAGTTATTGTGCCAAAGCCCTCTTCAGATGCTGTAGTAGAATCCATTAATTTCTCTGTGGCACCAGCAATGGTAAGCAGAAATAATGGAGCAGAGATTTGACAGCTTGTTATATTGTCTAATTATTATGCACACAAATAATTATGGTGCAGCTTTTGATAGCAAATGCCAGTAATTCCCTAAAATTTTTCCCAATTTCCCTCTAGATTTTAACATTGTTTGTTCTCATTGTTAATAAAATGTGAACAGCACTTGTTTTTTTTTCCTCCATTGTTTAGCAGAGACAATTGCTGCTGTGTTGCTGACACAAAAGGGCCAAGCATTTGCCGCTAAAACATTCAAGTCATACTCACATCTGCACTGTCACCAGCTCGTTTCTCAATGCACTTCTCACTGGAGGACGGACGGTGCAGCACAGAGTGACAGAGGAAAATATAAACAAAGAAAGAAAGTGAGAGAGTAATGGAGGGGGGGTGGAGGAGTGCGAGTCACCAGATGGTACAGTGAAAAGAATACACAATGGTAACACTACACTGGCTTCATTCAGTGTGCTTATGTAAGCACCGCAATAGTTTACGCAGCTCACATGCAGAATGTAGCATTACGTGGGACATAGTATTGTATTTATATATACACAGATACAGTTTATTGGCATACTTTCAGTATTGGAGGCCAAAAGGTTTAGGAAATATCTGTATTAATCCAATATTTTTACTTATGAAATTATACATTTTTTTCATCTTTTGTATCAGTCTTAAAAAACTTAAAAGGGTAGTTCTGGTTTATTAAAATTTGAGTCTTGTGTTTGTTGCTTTTGCCATCATTTCTATTAGTCATGATAATATTGCACTTGCCAAAGTAATCGCTAGGATAATGTTAACACGACAACAACGCTAAAATGAAGCCGAGCAGTCAGATGATCAGATGAGATGTTAAAGCCAAGAGTTTATCCATATCATCCAAACCAGTTTATTTGGAGGTAAAACAGAAAGTGAACGGTTAGCAATGTTAGTAATAATCCCTCACTGCACAGAAAAAAAACATGCACGGGCACGACCACAGTAAGTACAGTAGGTACAGTAAATTGAACCAGGATGTCGATCTGTAAACTTTGATGGATGTGTGCAAAAGACACTGGGTAGTAAATCTACCGTTCACCTTAGTTGTCACATCTAATTAAGTTTGCACAACCTGGATCTTTATTTAAAACCTGTAAAATAATCTGACTGCTTGTGATTGTTGCACAGCTGAACTTCTTTTTAGTGGTGCCGCCATGATCCCATATCTCAGCAATTAACTTGGTGAGTATAAAGTCATTATTGACAGAAACGATGGCCAAACATTAAAAAAATCAGATCAAATAGTAATAAACCAGAATTATCCTTATTGTTAGATAGGGAGGTCTCTAAAGTTAAACTGTTTCACACCTTTTTTCACAATGAATCAGATTTATCAGTACATTAGTTGTAAATAAAATGGTCAAAAATAATCAGGACATAAATGGCTTTTTGCCATTTGCGTCGCCTATTCCCCTAAATATCTGTATGGGAGAAAACAACAAAACAAATGCATATCAGCAGTACTAGTATTGGCCAGTAGGGGTGAAAAACACAGCAAAAAGAGTCTTCATTTAGCTAGCCTCTCCTCCATTAGCATCTGCAACGCAGTGAGTTTTCTCTCTCTTTCTTTCATTGGTCTTTCTAAAATGCTGCATACTACTACTGGGGTTTTCTGTCCATATTCTGAGCTCAGAGGGCATCTACCACTGTACTGGATGATAAAATCTTCATCATTATTTTGTTAGGATTCAACCCACTGATACTTTACTGTAGTTCCTTGCTGGTCCCTGATTTGAATGAGTCTTTGTTTTAACCAGAGTCAGAAATATGAGCCAGGATACAGTATACAGTATGTGTGTGTGTTTTGGGTGCAGAGGGTTGTTTTGTTTTGATATGGTATCCACGTGGCTAATGTAGCAACATGGGGTCGTGCTAGTAGCTGTGAGTCAATGCGGGCCTGCTCTAAGCACCAGCTGTCATACCTGGCCTTGTCCCCGCGCATTAACACAGCCACCTGGCACTTTGTCAACTCTGCTGTGGGCTCAGCAGACACTGCATTCCTCATATAGTCAGGTCCATTTAGAAGAAGATCACTACCAGTACTACATGCTCTTCATTTAGGGGAAATGATAATCAACTTTGGAGACATCTTTACTGGAAAGCACTAATTGCTGTGGTGTTTTTGCACCGCATTTCCTGGCGACAACTTGGGTATGAAATAGTACAGCAAGTAGAGTAACATCGCTTTAATTTATGAAGTCTGTTTGTCTTTTTTTTTAATTCAATCACTTCTTGTGTTTCAGGGAAAGATGTGTGTGTAAAGTAATGTTTTTGTTAGTTAAAGGCGCCCTGTGGAGTTGTTTTTTTTAATTTTTTTTTTTACCTCTAGTAGTGCTATGGAGCAGTTTTTTATGAGTGGTTTGCTGTTTTGTTTGTCTTGTGCACACGCATTAGGACACACATGCATGCAAGACTGAAGACTGCCATCCTCAGAAAACATTCAAAACTACATTTTTTTAAATATTACAGCATGCAATGTTTACACCCATCTTTTCTAGCTAGCAGTCTTCTTCTTCACTGCCTTTGCGGGCACATTGCTAAGCTTGTTTATGTCGTCCCCGTGCTTGTGCGTTCTTATGTGCATGCACAAAACAGAGATCCAGTCATAAAAACAGTGCCTTTAAATCACAATTGTATTTATGGATACATTTCCAGTGTTCATAGATTATTCATCCAATGTTGCTGAAGTCTAGATCCAGTCTGTAGTTGGAAGAATCATTTTGTCAACTAAGGTCTTAGGCCCTGATCAGACAGGACACGTTTTTCCCAGTTGTTTTCTATAGGCAGTAAGCGTTTTGCACGCTACTCATGCGCCCTGGATGCCTCGCGTTAAGACACCCGGAGCGCCTCGCGTTTTTTCGGGAGCACCGGTCAGCGCAAGGACAGGTGATTCTGTGGTAGCCTAGCAATAATAAAATAAACGCATCAAGCTGCTCTTTTTTTTAGATTGTAGACTTCAACAAAAAAGGCCATGCGGTGCACCTCCCTTTTTGCAACCTGCAAAAAGCGCTCTGTCTGATCAGGGCCTTAAGCTGCTCACTTAAACTTTTAAAAGTAGATTTGACAACCTTTTGTACCACAGTTACTTTCGTCAGACTAGGTGTCACATTCTCAAATGGTGGATATCTCACTTTGAAACAATCAAACACTGCTTGGAACTGCCCTTTGCGCTGGGCATCGCTTTCACACAAGATCACTGACGGGTATATGTGCTAAATTATTCATTGCAGGTATTGAATGCAATTCTGAGTATTACGTGATACAGAATTTATATGTGCTTTGTCCATGTGTGGCCGCTCTGACCAATAAAAGATCAGGTCAGGAGAGTATTGAACACACTGTTGAGATAGATGGCTAATGGACCTTTTTATAACAATCGTAAACAATTATTGATTTTCTCTGTCTGTCACTGCTGGTTCAACTTTGCTGTGGTAGGCCAGAGCCAGAGATCAAGGGTAACTGTGACTTGATGCTGGTCAGTCACAGCTGGTCTTTGTGCCTTTGAGAAAGGTTAGTGAGAAGGAATGCATGGATGGTTGGCTGTCCTCGAGCCAAATTCAAGTTCAACAGAGGCTTTGTCCTTTACGGTCACAACCAGATTTGTCTTCTGCTTGGGTTGACAATAAATTTATTTTATGTTAATATGATTTGTTTTTGCAGCATGTAGTTATTATAAATATGTATTGAACAGTGGAAAAGAAATTGCAAACAACTGAACTATGAGAACTCCCCACCTGGGGCTGGTGTATAGGTTGTGACTTGTGCTATTAATAACTACCATATATTAATATTATGTGTTGTCTGGCAGTCAAGGTTAAAATGTGTCAGTGAAAAGCTCCTGAGCAAGCAGTTGCCTTATGACTGATGTTGTGTGCACAAACACAGAACACCTTGAAAACCCTCCCCCCTCCCAAAGTCTATCAGCTACCGTTACCCGAGTTACGGGCGATTAGCTGCACTCTGAAAGACTAGAGTTTATTGTTACTTCCTAAGCACATCCGAAGTCCATTAACATGAATTAAGATGTTTACCTTTTGGTGAAATCCCAACAGCAGCTCTCAGTCAGCGGGTTATTGTCTGTCCCACCACAGGTCACTGGTTGTTCCTGAGTCATAAATCACCCGGGCTAACCTGGTCGAACATCTCGCATCAGGTTTACAGAGGATTGTCACAGCGGGGATTAGAATATCTGTTGTTGGTGTGTATTAGGGATTACTGTTGATTGTAATCACTGATCCTTCCCGGCCATAGAGGTCACAGAGCCGGAGGCCCTGGAATTGCTGGAGGTTCAGGAGCAACAAAACAAACACCCCCCGTCATTCAGCTCCTCCCCACCCCCACTGCATGGAATGTGCATGTATGTTTGCTCCGGTCCCCATTGTTAACTCTCAGTATCCGCACCACAAGTGTCGTACTAACTAATGTATCATCCCAAAGTATAAATGTCAACGCGTGCAAGTTAATGTTCCGAAAAACAGTGCTTGCATGCTGAACATGGGTAGGTCAGCGTGGCACTGTGGTATCTGCAGGACAGTGAAGCAAGACCCCCCTCCTGTTACGACTGCCGCCCCCTTTACTGCAATAAAAACATTCTCTGAATATGTGAGTTGGGGGTTGACTGCTAAGTAAGAGTGGGGAGGGTGATCAAGACCAAAACTGTTTTACAGGTGACTGGTTAATCCAAAGCCCCAAACCAAGATTTGGGGCTCAAGATTTAGGCTGTTTTCTGAAGTCTTTAAAGTAGCATTCATTAATTTGTGTTGGTCTCTTGGGGGGAAACAGAACAAGCTGTAAACACCACATTAAAATATTTTCACCTTCTAAAGTTGATATGGCGAACTTGTTAGCAAACAAGTTGCCTATTTACACACCCAGCAGACACGGAGTAATATTATCATATTCATTTGGAGTCGTGTTTCTGGCCACCTGATCAATACAGGTCCAATGTTCTCTCTCCCTTTAGCTCTGTTTTTGGTTTCTACCAACTCTTGAGGGAAATATTTGGCTGTTTAGCAAGTAAAATGCTCCACTTTGTTCACCAGCTAGTCGCTAACTTCAGCTGTTTGCTGTTTGGTAGTGTACAGTGGGTTTATCAGAGCTTTTTTGCTGAAAACTTAATAGTTGTAGGCTGAAAAATCAAAACAAGAACCTGTAAGATGCTATAACACTCCTTAGAGTACTCTTAAATCTGAAGCTTAATTCATTCATATTTAAGGTTATGAAAATCCCTTTTTACTGATATGTGTAATGTGCTGCAGAAGACTATACTGTACATACTGTATATATATTAAACAAAGTGTCTTGAATCTGATTTGGTGCATCCTTTCATTCTTAAATTCTTTGATTTGATCAAGTCCTATTTTTCTGATGTCACTCATATCTGATATCAATTTGAATCCACATCCACAATTGAAGAAGACCACCATAAAAGTGGTCCACAAAGGATGTTTGGCAGCCAGAGCCATTTCATTGACTCACAATCCTGAAGCTATCTCTGACTTTTAGTGGTTGTTTCAAAGCTTTCTTTATGTTTTCCTGGTCAAAATACAGAGTTAAGATGACAGTGATCTGAAGCACATGTGAATGTGGTCAGATCAAAGATGAAAGAGCAGACTGTGTGCTTTTTCTGTTCACATTACACTACAACCGTCAGATCAGATCTGACACTTCCAGCTCTGGTGTGAATCTGTCTCTTTTTGTCTCCTCTCGCTTTCATCTGTCCTGTTGTTTTCTGCAGTAGACCATCTAGAAAAGCTGACATGATGCACGATATCAAAAGAGAAGCTTCAATCCTGTCATGGCGTCTTCATATCACAACTCACTTATGCCAAGCAGAGAGCACAGGGTCGTGGCTCGTGGTACAACAACAGAATGCAAAGTGTCTCTTGGGCAACCTTGCATTTATAATCTGTGCTGAGTCTAAATCAGAGTCCTTGACTATATCCTGTAAACTAAAACCTTTAGTATAAAAACAAAATCTATGCTAGAGGACTAAACAGGATAAAATAGAGGACATGTTGCTCTCGTAAATAGACAGAGAAGCTTATAGAGAGAATACTGTGTTGTATAGAAAAGGGAAAAGGAAAGGGGCAAAAGCAAATATTTACCCTCACTGGAGAGGTGTTTGGGTTTCGGGCACCTCGTCCAAAGTCCAGAAACTAAAACTGTCCCTAGGCTCTTCATTTGACTTCCCCAAACTCTGTCTGCCAGTCGAAACCGAAACAGGCAATACCAGCGAGTGCAAACATAAATCCCATTTCAGAAGTCTGACCCAGCAGGTGTTGTTTGACCTTGGATTCCTACATGCGTGTGATTTTTGTTGCTAGAACGAAGACAGATATGATGCTCTGAGTGTCTGCACGGAGGATTATAAATCCTGTTGACGCATGTCGTCAAGGCTGGGAAAGCTTCCCCACCTAACCCTGTCAGAAATACTGCACACACCGATATAGACGAACTCACTGTCCTCCCACGTGTTTGACTCTCCACAGGCAGAGATAGCGCCGGTGCCAGCGATGGGAGGGGAACGAGGAGGACGCTGGATTAAATTTACTGAGACGGGGTTGGTGGGTGGGTATGTGAAGTTTTCGAGGATTAGACAATAAATCAGCACAATTACTGATAAGAGACAACTCTTAAGTCCTGATGTTAATACCACCACGCTATATTTATATAACAGCTCTACTTGTCATGTTTATATGACACCTAAGTGGAAATCCTCCGACTCGGTGCTACTCTTAGAGGTACTGGATTCACGGCTCTATATCACATCAACCTTTTATTATATTCTGTATTGCGTGTATACAGTAATATCTAAGCTAGGCACTGTTACTGTTGCTATGCCTGTAAAGCTTTTCATTCTCACACGGCACAAGCAGTTTACAATGATAATTCTAATTCTTAGTCATTTTTTAAACAAAAAAGTATATTTAATTTCAGACAGAGTTAGACAAAAGCAGACTTCTAGCCGATGACCGATGACCATTTTTATGGCTGAAATGATAACTGTTGCTGGCAGATTTTATCAGCTAGCTAGCTCTCTGTCGACTTTTTAATGTTTCCAAGTGACTCTCTTTAAAACAAGAACCTAAAATATATGCATTTGATGGCTACATTTATGATTTTGTGCTAACAGATTGAGGCTAAAGTTAGCATCCAGATGATGATTCATGTAGAAGATATGGAAATAAAGAAACAGTTTTGTTCTTGTATTGCAGTGTAGAGCTAGTTACATGCTAACAATTGCAGCTTAGATAAACACAGTGTTTAATCCATTTCCTAGAGTTTTTTCTCTGTGTTCTTGGTTTTTGAAAGGTAAAATAAAAAAAGAGACCACCCTCCGAACACTCTTACTCGAGCCTTTTGCTAAGCTGTGAGCGGACGATCACAAATTGTCTTATTGTGTTTTTATTATTTATTGTTAATGTTTTCTGCCATGCTGCAAAGAGAATTTTATCTTGTGGAACAATACAGATCTGAACTGACCTGAACTCAACTGATACACCATTGTATACATCATGTCATAAATAAAAAGAAACACTGCACTTGGCACTCATGCACTTAACATGATTTTGTTATGACCAATGTACATCTTGTCCCAAGTCTTGTGCAACTCTGTTTCATACTTTGAAAGGCAAAATGGGTAAACTTCTCTTTCCCTCGTGGAACAAAAACATAGTGTGCTTGTGCTCTATCGAGACATTGATTCAGTGCTGGGGGGACAGGAGCTGAGAGGTCAGGCTCTTTTAGTCTACGAGGGACGTATTGAGTGAAGGGGCCGTCCTGTTCTGTCTGCTCTCCGGAGCGCAGAGCATCATGAGCTCACACAAAGGCTCAATGTTTGCATCTTATGCATCCCTCTAAATGCGTCCCACACTGTCAGGAGAGAAGCTAAAAATAGCAGCCCGGATGAAATGTTTCAAGGCCCTTGGGGTTGTGCGAGAGAGGCACATTGGTCCTGCTGTGTGTTCACTGTTAAAAGGTTTAAAGGTTCGTACTATTTTTTCCCATGTAACAGCAATAATGTGAGGAACATCGTGTAGGACATAAAAAAGGACAAAAAACAAGAAGATAAGCTTGACCATGGAGGGGAATGAGCACAACCAACCAGCAAGTCATCCTGGTGGTTTTCCATACTCAATTAACTAATTACATTTTCAGATTGATTTCCTTCCTCCCAGGCAGGCATTATTTTCTGGTGAGGTACTTTCTGGTGTGTTCAAGGGGGACTTTGATATGTCAGACTTAAGAAGAGGAAACATTTTTAAGAATACCTAAGCAAAATGTAAAGATAACTAAGTTGATTTCCATTCAGTGTTGAAATAAATGGGAATCAATAGCTGCCTGGAATTAGGGAAATAATTTCTAAAAGGTTATATGCTTTGGAAAATGGTTGGCAGTGATATAAAGTATGTTGTGATTTAAAGTTAATGGGCTAATGCAACTCTAACAGTATGATACTTCAATGTATCATTTATTTTAGTTAATGTATAATTTTAAAAGGGACAATATATCATTGACCAATGCCAGGTACCAAGGTGTTTATAGCCTGAGCTAGCTGTACTGCTTATCATTAGGTGGGATCTTAAACAAATACACAAAACTCAACAAGTAAATACATACAAATAGCAGAAAATGCCAACAATGATACAATCAAATTGGCAAAAAAAACTCAATGACAAGCACCGAATCACTGACAAATTAATGACTTATTTTTACACACAAATAGGCTAGTGGACTAGTAATTTAATGAACAGCGCCTACCTCAAGTTAAGAGATTCAACTGGCCTTTTTCACCGTGTCTTAGCAGCAATAGCACATGAAAAATTAAGACATTTAATAAAAGCTGCATTCCATTTAGGTTCACCAGGTTGCTGGTATTGTCCATTGCTTATAAATGGAATGGGGCCTGTGCTTTTCCTGCTATGTGACAAGTCAAAACTAGGTTTTAAAAATCAAAATCTCTTCCATAGAACATTTAATGGATTTTTCATTTCACTGGCAGTGCTGTAATGGTGTAAATGACACAGTGAATAAATAAGTAGGGTTCATTGTCTTGCTGAAGGACGCATGACTGTGATGGACAACCACTGCTTGTTTCAGACACCAGGTCATCCTGCTGAGTCTTATGCTTACTGAGCACACTAAACACTTGATGGTTTGTTACAGTCAGTAATTGTAGGGCAACCTGACATTGACAGAGTGCAGGGTCATATCTGACATCAGGGAGTGGTGGTGGGGTTAACGTTTACACTGTGGGTCCCCCCTGCTGCCCGTCAATTACATCACCATCTGATTACATCATCTCCCACTGGGACTGGTGAGACAACCCAGCGTCTCCTCATGATTGCCCCTCTGCCGTGGCGTACTGCCCATACCACAGCCCAAGATGCTGTTAGATAAACTGTGGGGCTATTGTGAAAAGGCAAAGACCCACCCTCTCCTTCTCTCTCTGTTACTGTCTCTCTGTCCTTCTGTATCACTCACTCTCTCCGTTATAATTCTCCATAATTGCAAAGAGAGTTCAGTCAAAGTTAACAGCTTCACTTGCTCCGCGGCTGCCTGCCCCACCTTGAAAGCAGACAGTAATCTCCAGATTGACTAAGGTAATAAAATACAAGTGTGGCCAAAGTAGCTCAGCTTTGATTGTGTGTCTCACATAGTTTTAAGCCTGTTTTTACCCTTCAGGTAAGGTTTCACTTACTAAAGTGGGATGTTACATAAGCTGAAATCATTCCCCAAAGTGTTTCGCAATGGCGACGCACAGATCATCTGAGCACGACTAACATCATTATCAATGGTGCAGGTTTTTATTTATGCTTGTTAGTTTTGAAAGCTTCTCAGATATTATATCAGACAATGTTAGCATTCTGATGTTTAGCAGATATAACGTAAAACATGTTCACCATCTAGCTTGTTAGCGTGCTATCATTTGCTAAGGCTGATGGGAATGTTTATATACAGCTCATTCTACGTCTGCACAAAATTTCGTCGCAATTCATTAAATAGTTGTCAAGAAATATGTCAAGGGAATGTCGGGGGATCACCAAAGTCAATAGGCTTCATCCTCTGGGAACCATGAATGTCTGTACAAAAGTTTCTGACAATTCATCCAGGAGATGTTGAGATATTTCAGTGTGGACCACGCATGGCTAAAAAGACATCAGTGAGCCACACTGTTGCACTGGGTGACATGTTCCTTCATTGCCATTAACTATAGTTTATTTTGAGTCAGTTCCACATGCACTCTATGTCGTAAATACCCGCTAGTTTACCAAATGTGTATTAATCCGCGGCTGAAAATAGTCCCCAGCAAATGCTCTATTTATTAATGTTTGAGTAACCTCTTCTAAAAACTACAGTGCCCAGCTGTTTTAGGACATTACTTAGCTTTTTTTCAAATAATGAAACTACATATTTATTACCTGTATTTATAGATACGTCTTCAGCAGGAACACATGGGCTGGGTAGGGGAAGTCAGAAAGTATTGAGAGATGGAGTAATGCTTTGCTGGTTTTGGCCTTGTCATGGGATTTGTTGACAATAAGAAAAATATAACACCAACCTTATCTTTTAAACACATGACATGCTGTAACATTTAGTTTTGTTTCACCAGTGGTCTAAAAATTAATTCTTGGGTGGAAATGTAGACGTGAGAGATGAGTCTAATCCCAGTGTTTGTCCCACTCTAGGCATACTGAGTTTTCATTTTAATTAGAGAAACTAATGGCTTCCCCGCTTTTGTCACAACAGCTAATGCACACATTATCAGACCAAACAGTGAGCAGGGGATTTTTGTAGGAACAGAATGTAGCATAAACAGGCACTTTGTATGCAACGAGTCAGACTGGGGCTCAGATTAGAAACGATCCACTGTTCATGGCAGCCAAACACTGCACTTGCTAATTGCGAGATTGCAGAGTTAAATTATTCTGGTTTGAGCGGTTCAACAGCTTTGTCTGTTTGAGCAGAAGGGGGAATCTGAGCTGCATTCATTGATATTTTCTGGCTCTTACTTCAACTTCTTCTTCTGCATAACTTTCTTATTTTCTACCACAATGATTCTCTGTTCGTCGGCTCGACATTTTTGAGTAGGAGCCTTTAAATAAAACCATTTATCATCCTGTTTTGGTATTTCAATTTGTTTCATACGGTTCAGTGTAGGCAGATAATTGTGTTGTTCATTTGCTGTAAATGTCATCAAGCAATGAAATTACTAGAATCAGGAAATCGCTTTTTTAATTATTCATAGTCAGCTTTCAGAAGCCTCTTTAGCCTTTTGGAAAAACAAAATGGAGGAGACACTGAGGAGACAAAGGAAGAGGAACAAACAGCACACTTTTCTTTGTTCCAGATGGACTGTGTTTCTACGTGGGATGATGTTTCCGTCAGTAATTTCACCTGTCATTACCCTCACAAATAGAAATCCCTGTTTAATCTACATTTCCATTGCCGGGTGCCTCTGTTAGTACAAAAAACTAGAGCTAATGATTGGAAAAGATTGGCTTTTCATTCATTTAGAGACTCACACACACACACACACACACACACACACACAATCTGGGTCTTCATACTTGAGAGTCCGTGATGTGCCTGTTTTGTCTTGTGGTTTTATCGTTGGTTTTGATCTTTATTTTCAGCCTTTGTTCTTTGTAAAACAGTTTTTGATGTTTGTTTAAAGTGCCTCAGAAATAAATCCGGCTTTGACTGGACTTCATTTTCCATGCCATTGCATAAGATCTTACCCTCATTTTTACCCCGTTTACTCAGATTTCCCAAAAGGCCTGTATGAAGGAAAGTCAATGTTGCGTCACATCTGAAGACATTCGCATTGATCGACTTGAACTAAGATGTTTTGTGCTTCATACAAATTAGCAACAGGCTTCAGAAGACGAGAGAGGAGCCGTTCATGATAACAGAGCGCGATTAACAAACTCATGAGGGGAAGTTTCCTGGCTGCTAGTCAGACGTAATGAGCAAAGTGAAGAATGATGATTCTCCAAGTGAATGAAATGAGCGTTGTGTGACTCATGCTGTGCTCTGCCTCTCTCTGTGGAGCCAGCAGGAGGCTCGCACAGCAGCTGCTTGTCTCTCTGTCTAAACAAGATCCATAACTCACTGTACATCAGCCACAAACTGCTGGTGTTTTTAAATCTATCAGGACGACATATTGTCATCCTGCAGATTAGCTCCAACTTTCATGGAGTAGGAAATTGTCTTGCAGTCTTTTCATAGGATAATTTACATATTATTCATATTAGAAATAAGTTGAAATGAAGCATGAATCCACTGAGGATTTTTAGAAACCTCCTACTATTCACAATCAAGTCCACTCTAGAGTTAGAGAGAGTTGTTTTCTCTGAAAAGACAGCAGCCTCCTGATTTTGAAATCATGCAAATCATGGTAAAAAAACTCAAATTTCCCTCTTAAAATGTCCCAGTAAGTAACTTTAAACCTACATTAACTGTTTTTTAGGCACCTTGTGGGCAGCAGACGCAAGATGCAAACACAACATTGACATATTATCACCTTATAAAGTTCATATAGAGAACTTGTTAGCACACAGTTGCCTATTTACACATCCAGCAGATACAAAGCAACATTAGCATTCATTTTAAGTTGTGTTTCTGGCCACCTGACGAATGTATGTCCAATATTCACTCTCCTCTTAGCTTTGTTTTGGTCTCTACAAACTTCTTAGGGAAACATCTGGCTCTTTAGCTCCTATATGCTCCACTATGTTCACCAGCTAGTCACTAACTTTCTGTCTGCTGTTCAGTGCTTGGCAGGTAGAAGAGTGGTTTCTTTTTTGTTTGTTTTTTAGCTTTTCCGCTGAAAATGACATCGAAGAGAGCGGTAAGAGTGAACCAAAAGTTGCTGGCCGTAAAACCAAAATAATGAGCTAAAAGACGCCTCAAAGGTCGGAGTGGAAATGCAGAGCTGTGTGTGGATTCATCACTATGAGCGACCCCTTTCAATTACATGTTGTCATTTGATCCATTGTTTATCTAAAAATGTTGATTATAGCAGCTTTAAAGATAGAAAAAAACATTTTCCAGACTATGTTGACAATGTTACATATTTAGTATATTCTCTACGTGTTCTTACTGTGATTTATTGAAGCTATATCAACTTAATATAACTATTTGAATTTTCTGTGGATGAAGCATTAGGACAAATAAACAAATGGTAAAGGCCTTGAGACATTTTTTACACTGTGATTCAGTCTGACACATTTGGTCTCTTTACAGACAATGGAAACTCGACTAGAATTTAAAATAAAGTCCTGTGAGTTTGAACAAAGCTTGGCCACACAGAGCAGGAGTGCAGAGGTGAAAACACAATCATTACTGAAACTGCTCAAGAAAAAAACCCTGTTGATTTTCTTTCAAGAGTCCCAAAAATGGAGTTGAACACAGTTGTAAATCCTCATCTTTCCCATTAAAACAAGTCTAAACTTTAGGACAACCCAGGCACATGACTGAGTTATGATGAGGCAAAACACTGGAGGAAGGTCCCTGTTTCAAAATAGAAAAACACACCTGAAGGTACATTCCCTGTACGTGATTAAACAGCATCCTGGCGTTGAGTCAGCCCTGCAGGCTCATCAGGTGCTTTGGCTCTCCATGTTTTTTGTCCCATTGACGCAGTTTTGAGTGTCCTTCCTCTGACTTACATCAACATGACAAGACATGAGAAGACAACAACTTCCTGTTTCTCCTTAACTTGACTCGCATAGTATCCAGATTATTCTGGAAGTTTATGAGTAAGCAGTACATGGCAATAAGGTTCACCTCCATAAAGCTGTTTACCTGCCTTGTTCATGTTTGTGCTTGCCAGCTGATCAATCAAACTTCCTATTCAAGCACCTAAACTGCTGTCACACACTACAGACCCCAGTATAAATGCGAGACAGGCTGTAATTGCAGTCCTGGTAACTGTTTATTTTCTTTTAAAAGCTTATTTTTTACAGCTTCGCCCTCCATCGTAAATGTGCTTTACAGTATCTGGCAGGATGGTTGTTGGTGGGATACAAAGATCAACAAAGGGAATTTTGTGAGCTATTAAACCCCTGCAGGTCGGACTGTTCCTCTGTCATCTAGTAATGAGCTAATTAAGGAGAACAGCAACCCGTGGGAGAGCCACCCACCTTGTGTGATCTGTGCTGTGAACCGTACCTGTTGTCTATATTAGGGTGTGTGGTTCAAAGACGTTTAGCTTTTTTTTTGTTTTGTTTTGTTTTTTGTGTTAATGACGTGGAACAAACTGTCAAGCAATGTTTCCAAAAGAATCTTGTTTCATTATAAGCTAATAGGAAAGGATAATCTCAGGGTAATTGGGTTAATTAAGGACAATTAGCAGCAGCTGCAGCATCATTGTCACTGTCATCTTGGCTGATACTGGGAGAAATCTACTTTATTTTTGCAGTTACTTGTGTGACAATGTTTACTTTAATTATCAGAGTATTTGCCATTTAACCTTAGATTTAACCCTTGATTTTTGGTTATATTTTACTATTTATTCTTGTCCAAAAATGGCAATTTTGCTAATTTTTTACATTTTTTTCCCATGTTGAATGTAACCTGATAGTACACAGTTAGTCTAAACACTTTTGGGAACTTACAAAGCACCCTATGATTAGATGGGAGGACACAATATTTACTTGTGATTCGTCACTCTCGACACCCTTATCTCTGGAAACCTCAAACACACACACACACACACACACACACCAGAAAGAAATCCATGGGCCTGTTGTAGTTTCTCCTCTTTAAACACATTAGGCAATGATTAACTGGTGCCTTGTTTCCTCTCTGGGAGCCACTTCACCTCCGGCTGTCTACTGTATGATCTTGTGCTTTGCGTTGAGCCCGGCCTTCCCCCTCCCACCATCAATATAATACTTCAGTGATCAAACCCTGAACCCCCCCCCAACAGCCAGCCAGTCAGCTTCAAAGCACCTGTAGACCATCTCCTCCCTCCACACAACCACATTAGTCTGTCTGTCCCGACTGAAAACTGATTCTTACTGGCTGCCTGAGCCTTTTTTTTTTCTACCAGTGTGTAGTGTGTATATTAATGAAAGCCTTTGATGTCTGAAAAAACCTAAATGATGAGCTTCCAGGAGCTTTTTACTATAACGCCTCATTGCTCAACATCAGCTGACAGTTCCTAAAATCTATTTCCATTTCTCTTCTATTTAACCTTTTACAAAAGTGGAAGACTATTTCATTACAAATAAAAGTCATGCATTCAAATATAATATGCATATCAAAGTAAACATAGTCATTGTGAAGATGCGTGACATTTAGCTTCTTTGTTGGGTGAAAACTTTGTGGCTACAGTTTTTCATGCTTTCAGATCAGTTAAAGAAGAAAAGGGAAAGGAAATGGATGAGAAGAAACTTCAGAAGGAAGGAAAGATAGAAATAAAAATGACAGGTAATGTTTGTTTGTGTTCTACAGATCCATAATTTCAATTTAATACTCCAGTTTTGAATTTATAGTTCCATGAACACCAGCAGAGACTCCAGGAAGTCACTGTTACAGACCAACAAATAGTCTGGCACGTAACCCCCATGAAACCAGAACGTGTCGTATTTACAATTTTTGTTTTTGTGCATATTAAATGAACAAGATATAATGTGTGAATTAGTGAACGTAAGAGGTGCTGGTAGGCAGGTTTTGTTGCCTTCAGACAGAGCCATCCAAGCTGTTTCCGCCTGTTTCCAGTCTTTATGCTAAGCTAAGCTGACTGACTGCTGGCCTGAATTCAGAACAGTAAAACAGTTCTTAATGTTGCAGTGTACATAAAAAGTATGCAAGTATCTTATAATCTATAACACAAGGTTGATTTCCATCCCTAAAGACAATAGTAACTTAAATTGTGAATCATACAACAATCTGTTTAAGAAATAATTACAACTCTGGAGATACACGTAACCTGTTAATCAGTTTAGACTGTGCTGCAAATGACACCCAGCTACTGTTGCCTGTAGTGGTTCCTTTCAATCACTACAGCTCAATATGTGGTAAAGAGTATTGTTTGTTTGCTTCAGGCCACACTAGTCTAAGTCTGCCTGTTTTTTTTCTTCAGCCATTCTGGCACCAAATCTGGAGGCCACAGGGTTCTGTAAACAATCCTCGCCTGGAGATATGTTTACAGCATTTCCTCGAAAAACATTGTATCCCTGCTGCTCCTGATAATCGGCCCGCAGGTCACAATGCCTGATCTGAAGCCGGCTGAGGTCATCCACTTCCTGCTAATTGTCAGGGAGATCAGCGTGGTAGCCGTGATAAACTGGGTCAGGAAACTGGTAGACTGGGAGTGTTGAGTGGAGTTGGAGGCAAAGGGGGCTGGGAATACGGTCAGGCCTGGAGGTTGGAGTTGGAAATGATCATGGCAGTGGACATGGTGGTAATAGCATTGGGAATGGGACACTTAAAAATATAATTTACAGGTCTGAGCGCTGTGTATAGCTCTGTAACTTTATACGTTTTTTTGGGGGGGGCAACACAAAATAGCCTTTGAGCAACGGAAATGAGAATAGAGTCATGGCCTCCACTTTCTATTTCAGGGCTTTAACGGTGCAATTTTCTTCTCCTAAAACAAAAGCCTGCTTTTAAATGGTAGTGTTATCCGCAAGTGGTCCCGATTGCTTGGCTGAATGAGGAAATTCTCCGTCTAAATGCAGAACTAAACCACCTGCCTTCACACTAAACACAGCCACAAGACAATAAGAAGAAACTGCAGACTGAGGGTAGAAGGGACAAGATCTTATCCGACAGTCAAGGATAGGGGAGATTAAATCCATTTCAGCCCAGACTCAGGGACAATCCTGAAGACGAGGGGGAGCATTAACTTTGCTATCTCATGGCTGAACTCCCGTCTTTGGGACCTCACTGACTCTACAGACACAGGAACGCATTACAAACAGCCCCTGGAACGACACGTGGAATAAACACTGTGCCTAAACAGAACCAGATGTTCCTCCAGCTATGTTGCGGAGAGCGCTGTGATCCTGCGCTGGGTTGGGCTGATCCCCAGCGTCACCGAGGCAAACCAACTCCAGCTTTAGGCCTTAGCAAAACAGGTCTTTTCCTGTGCCTCACAGGAGCAACTATTCCTATTCTGAGGCCCTTTATTCTGCAATGTATGCATTTAATTTAGAGAATATCGACTGAAGTGATGTCTTTGAAGTGACCCAGTGACTATGAGGTCTGTTACTTAAGTAGAAGTGCGTAACCAGGCTTCCTTGACGTGGCCTGAGGCAGAGGAATCAATATTATTTTGACTCGGACCTGCATATTTGCTGGATGACAAACTCAGATTACAACCTGCGTCCAAAGTGAAAGCACAAATAAAAGAAACAAGATTAAGAGTCTACAGTCATGCTAGCAGCTCTGTGAGGCTGTACTGAGGCACAGTGGTGCTTTGAGCTAAATGCTAACATCATGATAGCGTCACGCTAACATCAGAATGCTAACATGCTCACAAAGACAATGCTAGCATGCTGATGTTTAGCAGGTGTAATGTTTACAATATTCAACATCTTAGTTTAGCGTGTTAGCATGCTAACATTTGCTAATTAGCACTCAACACAAAGTACAGCTGAGGCTGATGGGAATGTGTTTAGTTTTGCAGGTTTTTGGTCATAAACCAAAGTATCGGATGAATTAAAAATCTGAGCTGCTGGTGGCGCTAGAGGAAACATAAAGAGATCACCAAAGTTATTACAATCCATCCTGAGGGGGACATGAATGTCTGAACCAAATTTCATGGCAATCCATCCAATAGTTGTTGAGATGTTTCACTAAAAGCCACAAACGTTAACCTCATGGTGGCGCAATAGGAAAAGTCAGGGGATCACCAAAGTCAGTAGGATTCATCCTCTGGGAACCATGAACGTCTGTACAAAATTTTATGGCAATCCATCCAATAGTTGTTGAGATATTTCAGTCTGGAACAGTGGTGGAACAAAGAATGGGCACATTAGAAGCAATCCTGTCTCCTAAAAATACATTTATATGCTACTAAAAAAACAAAAGCCTGCTTTTAAATGGTAGTGTTAATCCGCTACCGCTAGTGGTCTTGATTGCTTGGCTGAATGAAAAAATTCCCTGTCTACATGCAGAGCTGAACCTCCTGCCTTTAACATTAACTTTGCTATCTCATGGCTGAACTACCATCACTTAGCATCAAACTCTTCCCTAGAAGTTCTGTGTGATAGATGAATACACTTTCTGAATATAATCCACGCAGTAAATGTTTCTTCCACAACACACTTGGTAAAACCATTTAGTAGTACATACATGTAATTTCTGGGGGACAAGGTTGGTAGAAGTTAGAAATTTCAATTTTTGAAAGGAGACAACAATACCCTTGATATTATCATAAGACTGTGAACCTGAGGCACTAATGACAGTCCATAAATTTTGAGATGAAAACCTTAATGGCTGTCTTGGCAGGGGAAACATGCTTTTGTTGTAACTCAAAACTTGGGCTGGGGAAGTTTGGAGAGGCAACAACTTTGTGGGATTAGTCTCCATGGCCCATGTATATTTTCACTGAAAACAACAGATTTTCTCATTCCGCAGCATCATTTATTCATCTGACAAGCATTATGGTTTCAGGCTTGCCTTATTAGATGATGCAAATATTTTCCTCTTGGGTGGAATCTGGCTTGTTTTTTTATTTCTGCTCCCAGGATGAAGTTTTGAAATAAAGTTAGCATCCAGTTCGTGGGGACTTGACTTGACTGGATCCACCCTCGTTCTTTGGGAGGAAACCGCTTCCATTCCCTCCAAATGGAGACTTAGAGACGCAGCTCCGGGCTTGCTGTTACACAACTGGTGGGTTTTGAGAGCGGCATTCTCACATGCTGATGTTAACTACATACGCAGCACTTTCCGCAGGTCAAACCCCAGCCTCCAAACCCACAGACTATCTATTAGGCTCAAAATGAAGCTGTTCATTTGTGCTTGTGGTACAGAATTCCAGTTGTGTTACAGAAAAAAAAAAAAACATTAGCTGTGTCATGGTGCAGTAGAGGATGAAGAATCAGCTCTCAGTAAAGGCCAAACCTTCTGACTCATACAGTATAGCTGGTACTTATTATACACGCTCACAGATCACATACACAAGCTATGGTCTGCTCTCATGGAGTCTGGGATGGAGTTTATATATGTTTTTTTTCCTGTTTAGTGTATGTATGCCACATTCACATCATATGGGATGGATGAATGGTTGGGAAAGATTTCCATGTTTACAACTTTCGAGCATTTACATTATCAGACAATTCAAGACAGTTGTGTGATTGCAGAACTGGACGTGTGAGCGTTAAAAATACTGTGCACTGACAATATAGCACTGACTTTACTGAACTTGTGTAATGCACAGAGATTTCCATACGGAGAGAGCCGTCTGGATGAAATATGACAATTCAGCAGCTTTAAAAGTTTCCAGGAAGTGTGAAATTTGTTAGAAGTTTGACACCATATAAATGAAAAGGATGGAAAAAGTGTGGTTATGGTTACTGTGGGAAATGAGCTTTTGATGGCGGATCCTGTGTCGAATGGAGAGTCCTATAAGCCCAGATGGAAGTGCGGTAAAGGCATGCGAGCCTCCCTCAATTTCCTCCCTGTCCTCCATTTGTCCTCGTCATGTTCTCCCCTCATCGTTAGACACAGACCACCAATAACAACGCTCAAGTTAATTCGTATAGTCGCGGCAGGGCTGATACTGCCACATCAAGAGGGGTCATAAGTTTGTTCTCCACCACAGCCAATATGTCTGTCAACAGCCATGAGCTAAATGGCCAAAATGCAAACGTGATGCCAAACAATTAGCCTTGTACAAATCGCACTGCGCTCCGATAAAGCTCTGCGTTCGGCCAAGGCCCAAACTGGTTGGCGCAGAAATCTTCAAATAACCCTCCATTATAATTCCACCGTGCTGGCACGGACCACAGAACAACAAAAATAACACGAGTCATTTGGCGCCCAAACATCTCATGCATCTGTAGTGCATGCTGAGGCTTTGATAGTTTCTGGATCGCCCACAGAGAGAACCAGATTCCTTTTTTCTGAAAATAGCTGGCTGTTAAAGTAGATGATGTGTTTAAATTTGCACTCTTTTGCGGAGATACAGAAGTGGGAATTTCCCCACTTGTCATTAAATGTGGGAATGTAGGAAAACTGCACATAAACATAATGACACTGGTAAAAACAAATCAGCCTGAGAGGTCAGAAAAGGAAGATTTCCAGAATGATGTTTACACTGCTTTCTGAAGAGCATTTTCTCTACAGCATTATTCTGATGGGATGTTTTACAAAAGGAGGTGCTGTAATTTGAATTTGTACTTGTTTTTCTCATAACTCTAATGAAGCGATGTGATGGGATAAAAATCTCTGCTGAATTGATGCCCAGATTATTAAAATAAGAGTCTGGCTATTAGTGATGCATAATTTACACTCCTCCTAAAACAGAACTGTTTCTTAATCTTTCCAATCTTAACATTGGAAGAGCATTCTTGCAGTATGAAGGTAGACGCAGCATGTAAATGCTTGTGCAAAGACCTGAGAGCTTCAAATAGAGCAAATGGTCAGTGACACACATACAATGAGACTGGTATTTGTCACACAGGCACTCCACTATTGTATTGAGTGCATCTTTCAAATGCAGCGCTCTGTTTAACCTGTATATTGGCTCCACATGTCTGGACCTGCAGGTGACTTTTGCTGAAGGAGTGAACGCAGCCGCCTCCTCAAAACACAGGTGCTCTGACGAACCTACAAAGTAGTCTGAGGTTTTATCTTCTGCGTTGTTTATCTGCTTTGTAAGCTACTGAGTTTGGGATTTGTCCAAGTAAAGCTCCTGTAATTACTTTTGGTGTTTACAAGAACTTCTTTACAAGGTTAAAAGAAAAAGAAAAAAAAACTGGTACGCTGAAGAACGACCCAAGATAAAAGATAACAGGTTAACGCTCAAAAGAGGAATTTATGCATTTCATAATTATTTTTTTTTGTGTGTGTGGGACAAGGTCAGTTTAGTGTGACCAGTAAAAAAAAAAAAGAGCATAGGTAAGTGATCGGGTTTCCGTGCTGTGAGGGAGGGAGCAGGATGTCAGGGGAGCTGTGAACAGGTTAAGGCCTGTCCTGCGTTTAGAGGGCTGGATCTAATCTGACATGCAGGAATGTGTCTCCATGCAGAGCGTGAAATCTGTGCAACGCAATCTGCTCTGTATGCTTAAAAAAGATGACCAAAAGATCTTTGTGGCGTGAAGAGCTCAGATTTAAGATTTAAGTAGTTATATTGTAATTGTGGTTGTTAAATTCCAGGTGTGTTGAAACAATAAGCAGACAGCAGTGTGAGAATGTGATCAGACGCTTCTCAAAGATTTATATGTTTTCATTTGGAGGTTTCCTGTTTTAATTAAATTGCACTTAAAAGATACAAAACATATCAAAGATTCGACTGAAGCTTTCACATAAATACTACATTTTCTGCAAGTGGAAGGGCGAGCGTCATGTTTCATCAGGCTTGCTTGTCAATCAGGAGAACAAGTTGCAGGTGTGATATAGAGAACTCAAATCATGTGACCACAAGCTCCACATACATTATCCTGAAGTCAGACAAAATTGCAGTTGCATGAAACTCAGTCGGACTTCTTCAAAACTGCAGTTAGTACAGCATACACGCATATCCAGAAACTACAAAAATAGATAAATTCACATGTAATTCAGAAGACTACATAGAGAGGCTACCACAATAGGATACAGATTAGATCACTGAAGATTACAATAAATACACATTTTTATCCCCCCCAAAAAAGAAACATGTATTCCGAAGTATTCTTTTGACTTGTTTGATATAGAGAAGGTGACATCAAAGATTCTGATACAGAGGTATTTTTGGAGGTATCCTTCCTATGCTGGCGAGTTTTCAGGCCCACAAACAAATGTAAATGTGTTTAGTACCTCTTTTGGTATTTATCTAGATAACCTGCAACTTAAAAAGGCCATAAAAACTGTATCTATATGTGGAAATATAATTAATATTAAGTAAAATATAGTATAACAAACATACACTTTTAAGTCTGCAGCATCATTTCTACTTTTGTTTTCTATTTTAAAATGTTTTAATGTTTGGATAGCTTATATGCTGTTTTTTTCTGGATCTTAATTCTATATTTTGCTCAGTTTAGAAAATATGGGCCTGCAGGTTGTTCACAATTCACAAACATTATGAATAGAAAACAACCCTTTTACAGACTTAAAAAAAAAAGCATAAAGCTCTTACATACTTTCAATAGCTGCTTCAACACATCAGACAATACATTTCATGATGACAAGAAATATCTAATAAATTAACAGATTCTGGCTTTAAAACAGTCCAAACACACACAGAGATATAATCAAACGTCGAGGAGACGAACAGCAATCATCGTGGCGTGAACCCTCCCGACCCCAGCTGCCTGAGACTCGACCTCTCACCTCCTCACTGACCCTTCCCCGCTGCTGTGGAGTCGGTTGTGGTATCAGAGGGCTGGAGGCGAGCCTCTTTAGTCAGGAGAAATGAATCTTTCACATTCTGCAGGAGGAATGTCATGGTCCAGACAGTCTGGAGTTCCCCCCTGGGAGTTTAGGAATTCAGGCACCTGTGAAATTCTCTTTTCATGGGGGGGCGTCAATCCTCCTTAAGTGCATCTGCAGGCATATCGACTAGAGAATGAGAAGATGCTTGATTTGTCTTTCACGCCAGTGGAAGAATCATTCAGTTATACTGGTCACCTGCAATGAGGTTTTTCACATTTGGTTGGTGTAAAAACCACCTTTCCACTGCCATCTGTTTGTAGTTTTCTCTTTCAGTTCAAAAGGAGAGGTGAATTACTCTCAGTGAACAGTAACTCAGAGTGGGAGTAGACCTGAATGTAAGTCAGGAAGAGATCAGTGCTGAGAAGTGTATTTAAGCTTTGCATCACCTTGCATCACAAACAAACAAGGCTATGAGTCCGCAGCCATGCTAGCAGCTCTGCGAGGCTGTACTTTTGATTTAAACGCTAACATCTGCATGCTAACATGCCCACAATAACACGCTGATGTTTAGCAGGTGTAATGTTCACCATGTTCACCATCTTAGTTTAACATTTTTGCATGCTAACATTCAACCTCATGGTGGCGCTAGAGGAAAAGTCGGGGCATAAACCAAAGTCAGAAGAATTCATCCTCTGGCAACCTTGAACATCTGTACGAATTTCATGGCAATCCATCAAATAATTGTTGAGATATTTCAGTCTGGACCAAAGTGGCCGACGGGCCGACCGACTGACATTGCCATCCCTTGAGCCATGCCGGTATAGCATGACTAAAAACCACTAAAACAATTTTTATTTCAAGCTGCTGTGAAATATTTTCCTGTGTGGTTTAACCTCTGTGTGGAAGAGTTTTAAAAGAGAAGAAATGTAACTGTGTAAATGTAAGTGAGTGTAAATGAATGAAGGTGTAAGACAGAGAGAGAAGTCCACTTTTAAAAGCACCTTATAAATCACCCCAGACATCTTTCTTACCAGGGACTGCTAGCAGAGTTTTATCATCCTCTGACTAGCTTTTTTCTTTTACTGAAACAGTGGCTGGAATTTAAAGAGACGAGTCTGTGAACTTCACAGGATGACAAAACTGGACTCTTTTGATGTGCTGCACAGTTGAATCAGTGTGCGCCTGCAGCCCGGACAACGTGTTGGTGTCACATTTCATAATCTCTGTGCGCAAAACCTTTGAAGCAGCATGGCTGCAGTTCATGAATGACAACAGAGAAGGAAAAAGCTGAATCTGTTGATGGCTCTCAAACACATACAGATTCTGAATCTTATGTTAAAGTAAAAACAGTAACTTTGAGGAAACATCAAGTAAAAGTTTTCAAAAGTCTCTATTGTAAAATGTTATGTCTTTGTATGGTGTCTGATTTTATGTCTTTAGTCAGTTCTTTGTTTGGTAAAATTAACTGATTGACTGAAATGCAGAAACACAATAGCTGCAAATAATAAAGTGCAGTTAAACACAGCAACTTATACAAATTTGTGTTCACTTGTCAGATTTTGAGTTGTGTTTTTATTTGTTCTTCAGGACAAATTTTAATTTAGTCCTTCGTACAACAATGTGTCTAAAATTATCAATTAAATTTCTATTTTCTTATGTTTTCCCCCTTTTTTACTTTCTGTTCTGATTCTGTAATGCTCTCATGATTTGTGTCGGGGCAAATAGTGGCCTAGTGTCATGATTTATCTAATGGTGAAACCAGTTATTACTTAATCTTATATTTTTATTATAAGAAAACTGCAATTTTCTGGGTCTGAACTTCTATTTTTGTTGTTGGTTATTTATTAGATTCTTTTGCTTTTTTGTAAAAGGCTGCAGTGGGACGCTGCAGTTAAATACTTAGTATGTTATGTTAAAGCAACTCTAATCAGTATTTTATATTAACAATGAATAAAATGACTGAATCCACAGAGAATTATCAACCCTGACTCTCTACGTAGCATTTTAGCATCTTTTTTTATTTTTTGGTTTAACGGCCTTCAACTTCATTATTTTGGTTTGCTCTTAACACTCTCGTCAGCCTCGTTTTCAGATGCAGCAGGAAGCTGTTTTCAGTGAAAAGGCTACCTGCTCAGCACCAAACAGCAAAAGAGTTAGCAAGAAAGTTAGCGGCTAGCTGGTAGCGGAGCATTTAGCAGCTAAAGAGCCAGATATTTCCCTCAGCAGTTAGTGGAGACTAAAAACAGAGCTAAAAGGAGAGCCACTATTTGCTAACACAATAAACCAGCGTTAACAGCTTGATGCACTAAACCCAAGTGGCCAAGAAAATCAAATAGTGCAGGTTTAAATCTAGTGAAAAGAAAAAAAAAATTTACTGGGGGAAAAAAAATCACCTTATACAAATTTGTGTACAGTTGTTTGGTTTTGTGTTGCGTGTTTATTTGCACTGCACACCGGTGTAGAACTAAGAAGATTAAAGAGGAAACTGAAACGTAAGGAAACCAGGAAAGGTGGCGGTGATAAACAAAAATGGAGAAAACAGCAGTAGCTGTGGTGAGGGATGAAAGCAGCCGAGGGAGTGTGAGCGTTTAGAGGCTGTTTAACTTCACATCATAAATCATGTAACAAGCCTCTCTTTAAGACAAGTCATTCTGAAGGAGTTGACCACAAGACTTACACAAAGACAAACAAGTAGGAAAGTAAACAGACGTTTAAAAGTAGGCTCTACGGAGTCATGTGAGCACTTAGATCATTTGCTGCACTGAAGGTTTGTGTGGCAAAATTTCAGCCAGGAAATATTATAAAATGGACTCTTTTTTTTTTTGCAAACGTTTTTCATTTTCTACTGCAGGCACATCGTGTCCTTCCACTGACAGCACAGACTATACAGTACCCTTCAGTGTTATATAATTCATAATGTATGGCTGAAGTATCTTCCTGGAGCTGCACATTCACTTGTCATAACTTTCTGAAAAACCATTGAATAGCTTGCTAACTGCCACCTGAATCCTTCAGAGGACACCAGGCTGTGTAGCCAGTTCGTACTGACTTATTAGCTGAGAGACACGGCGTCCTTCAGGGGACAAACATGACTTGAAAGATTTAGAGACTTCGGTGTGATATATATTCTCGTGTCCGCACAGGGTTCAATCCATACTTGATGGGTGGAAAGTAATGAACGTGTCAAAAGACAGAATGAGTTCATTTTAATATCCGTCAGCTGACCACAGGCCGCTTGCAGCAGAGGAGGAGAATGGAGTTAAGACAACATGAAACATGAGCGCAGCCTCTGAAAAGTTCATTACTGAGGTGAGTTAAGGCCCGTGTTCGTCCTCTGAATTCTAATTAGCAGGTCATAAAATCTGTTCTCCCTTCGTGGTCAGGGACAGGATGAGTGATTCCTGTTGTCCTTTTCTTCTTCTGTGGACTGGAACCTCCCTGCAAAGTCAGACGGTCTCAGCTTGTCGGCCAGTGGACATTTTATCCTAATATTATTACGCTCATAACCATAAATCATCCTGCGTAGTCTAACTGCCTCACAGTACACTGCTCAGACTCACGATTTAGTTTAGTTTAGCGTTTGAAAAAAGTTTTTGACCTTGGAAACAGTAGTTTGACAAAATAAAGTTGACTTATGATCTGATCACTCACCAGCTTTGCCCAGATCTTTCAACTGCATCTCACGGTCTTCATCAGCACAGCTCAAGCATCGAGCATGGGCTTTATTTCGTCAAGCTAGTTTAGTTTGATTTAGTTTATGTTGTGTTTCTTTGTGACGCGTTATGTTAAACAGATAACAAAAACATAATTTTTTCATGATTTATAACACTTTAGAAAATAAAATAAAAGTGCCTAATGGTCATATGAAGGTATCTCATTGACAAAAAGGAGGAGAAGAAAAAAACATTGTCAGATAATAGAACAAAGACAAATTAAATGGTGACAGCTGAAATGAAATGTAATCAGTAAAGAAACAAAAGGCATTCAGGTAAATTATAAACACTTATAAAAATAAAAATGATATATATTAAAAGAAACAAGGAAAGACATAAAAATGACAGAACAAAATTATGGTATTTATTAACAAAGAAGAAAATATACTGTAAAATGTACTGTGTGTAAATGTGCCATAGACCTCCACTGTTTTTCCAAAACTATTAAAAACACACTGGGTGACATCTTCCCCCATTTTGAACAAGGGCACTGTAGTTTAGTTTGAGTCCATCCTACATACATCCTGCTGCTGTAAATACTGTAGAGCAACAAATGTGTATTAATGCGCAACTGAAAATAGTCCCCAACAAATTCATGATTTGCTCCTGTTTGAGTAATGTTTGATCAAAACTATGATGCCCAGCTGTTTTAGGAAATTATTTAGCCCTTTTTAAAAATGATACTATGCATTTGTGACCTGAGATCCACAGGCAGAGTAGGGAAGTCAAAAAATATTAAGAGACGGACTAACACATTGTTCAATCAATCAATCAATCAATCAATCAAACAAACAAAATCTATTTGTTTAGCACCTTTCATACAAATCAAATACAATTCAAAGTGCTTTACAAGCGCCTGACAAAATGTAGGATGTTAAAAATGGATTTAGAGACTAATGCACACTAAAACAACCAAAAACGCATAATTAAAGATAGTAGAATCAAATAACAATAAAGAATAAAATACTAAAAAAATACTACACAAAATAAATAGATTATGGTAAAATAGTAAAATGTTAACTAAATAAAATATAATAAAATAAATAATAATAATCGGCAGTAAAATGTTGATAAAACAAAAATATAATAAAATAAATAATAATGATAATCATGATAGTAAATAAAATATGTATGAATAATAAAACCATAAAATTATAAAACACCACATAAAAGTCCGACTAAATAGATGGGTTTTTAGTTCATGTTTAAAAAATATCAATATGTTCAGATGTTGGTTTTGGTCTTTTTATGAGGCTCGTTAACAGTAATAAAAATACAGAAAATCACCGTCCTCATCCTATAAAATAAATGGACATATGCAATTGCTAGAAAAGATGCAGCAAGACAGAAGTCCATAATATACTGAAATCAAACAGTTTGTCTCAACAAATAAGTCTTACGAACACACACCAACCGTGTGCGATGGTGTGTCCTGTGGTGTGTTACACTGTAAGCTCTTCTGATTTTGACTTGTGGTCCAGTCAGGCGACAGCAATTTGTGTTGCTGTCAAGTGACCCAACGTCTCTGGTTCACAGGCAGTGAAGGTCTCTTTATGCATGAGCGCCTCGTCGGTTCATTACATTATCTGACCTCAGATCTGCTGACTGTCTGCTAAATCATCACTGTAAAGACACAAGTGACAGAAGAGGACACAAACAGTGTCTTCTGACGCACAGGGGATCAACAAGTTATGGATTTTAGACATCCTATAGACTTACATGAACCCTTCTATTATTCCTAAGCCTTCCCCTAAAAATACATGTTGACAAACACCAGAGCCCTGCAATTAAAAGGCCTCTGCTTCTGAGACGAGGGACTGCTGCTGACGAAGTTCGGTAATTGTTCCCCTGTCATATAAACCTTGCAATTACCTCATGGAGATCGAGGCATCTTCTCCTTGCGAGGCTGTCAGGACTGAACAGAAATAGTCCTCCTCCTCCTCCTCCTCCTCCTCCTCCCCAACAGCTGCAGCTCTCCAGAGAAACACTGGAGTCATGATCCTGTTTGGAGGCACTGCGCCTGGAGCCCTTTTCCTGACACTTTGTTTCAAACGTAAACAGGAAGTCGGAGCTGTATTGCAGAAATTGTGCCAGGAAGCATGTTGGAAAGGGTTAGGGAAGTGAAGAGGCCACCTTAATGTGGTTGGGATCAGAGGATTGGCTGTTAGACACGGTGGATAAGTGGGTCATAGAGATATTGTTATACTCTCTCATTCTTTGAGCATCACTTCTCATCTAAAGAGACAAGGAAGCAAACCAAAAGAGAAAAATGGTCTCTGCACCTGCCTGATTGATATCTGGGGCAGCAGCAGGTTACAGAGGACGTTTTATGCCTGGAAGGTTGCCAGTTTGGACGTACTGAGCAGGTTGAAAGATCCTGGCAGCGAAGGGGAATTCAATTTTACATTGATTAAAATATGTCTATGCTAATATGCTAAAAGTCTTTTATAGTCTTTACCAGTCTTTTAATTAGTGTACCCAATACTTTCACATTTAATGTGATATGTCACGCACATATACACTTGGCTAGCACACATTTTCTTATATTTACAGCTTATTTACACAGTTGAGGTTTGAGTAAACAAAAGCTTCATGCTAACCAAAGGTGTGTTCAGCCAGGTGTGTTCTGACCTTCTTCTAACCAAAGCAAATATTCCATCTTGTGCAGTCTGTGTTTATTTATTCTTCCCAAACAGTCAATGTACCATCTGTGCAGACATTAGCTGTAACTAGCTAGCAAAGTACACATTAGCCAGGTTTCCATTAAAATTTAGCACAAATTAAACAAACAAAATAAACAAATTTCCAGAAAATCCACAAAAGAAAACTTGCTCAAATAACTTTTTCCCTCTTGAATAACTTTTTATTGAATTAAATTATGTACAATCCTGAGAACAAAATGCCAGGGGGGGGGGAGTCAACGATACAGTACAAATAAAAAGAAGCTGGGGGAGCTATTGTGGCCGACTAGTGCTAGCATGTTCCTGGCTGCTTGCATGTTAGCCATTAGCTCGCCAACTAGGCGTGTAATTAGTCACATGACCAAACTACTTGAACCACATCTTTCACAAAGCGTGGATTCATTATGCTGTGCTACTTTCTGGTGGGACTGGGCCTTAACACTGCAGAGTTGCATTATGGGAAATGTAGGACCCAGGGCTTTTGGAGCTTGACCAATACTCTTATTCCAGGATATCTATAAGGATAGATTGGACGGGATATACAGTATATGGGTGCAACTCATTTAAACTGTATATCCTGTGTCGCCTGCTTCTTATCAACTGTACATAATATTTCTTAAGAAGAAGTAGTAGTAGTAATAGTTTGCTCCAAGCTATGAATTTTTGTGGTATTAATATAATTACCTGCTGCATACCTGATGTGTCTCAGCCTGTTAGATCTGGATTTAGATTTGTCTGGCTGAATTCATTTAATAATATATTCCCTGCGATGGTTGGAGGTGCTTTATTGGGGAATGTTGATAATAATAATAATAACCAACAGTCCACAGCTGGAGACTTTCTTGACATTTTTTTCTATAATGACATTATGTTTTTGGTGGATTTTCCTTGTTAAAGGTCTAAAAAGTTCGGGGTTGTGTTGCTCCAGTTCATGTCTCCAGCGGACATGCTGTTCAACAGTAGCCCTCAGACACAGAGGTAAATCTAATGCTACCGGCTAAAGGCCAAAACAACCTGTCACTACTGGTTTGAGGAAATGCTTTGATGCCACATCTGACTGTGCAACCGTAATACCGCGCATGCTGACAGAGCGCTGTGGGGCATCGCCATCGCCGTTCCCCTGGTTATGTAACCGCAGTATAAAGTGGGAACGTCGTGGACCTCTGCTGAAATGTATGCTTTACCAGTCATCAGAGATTTTCTGAGAACGGTCCCACTGGTGCTCATAAATAACAAATATCCATACCCTGACATTTTGTTTCTGCAGCAGTGAAGGAAACTAAGTCTGTTTTGATTATCATATAATGGCTGTAGACCTGCTTTAAACAGCCTAACGCATATAAACTCAACCTAAAAGGAAAAACATATTAACCCTGACCTACAGCAGAGACTTAACCTTCACAGAAACACGACAGGCTTGTTGCTCCGGGCCCTGACCCGGCTGCTATCTGGCTCTTTGTAGTGAGCTGCTGTTCTTCGATAAACTGACACTGTGTCAGTCTCTAAATCAGCTCTTAAGACCTCAGAGGACCTCACAAGTGATGGAACGTAACTAAGTACATTTACTCAAGTGCTGTACTTAACTACAATTTTAAGATACTTGTACTTTATTTGTACTTTATTGTACTTTATTTATTTTCAAAGGGAAATATTGTACTTTTTACTCCTGTATATTTGTTTTACATTAAGTTACTGGTGACTGTTCAGGTTCATATTTAACATAAAAAAACATTTGATACAATAAGCTTATAAAATATAATATATTGTTAAAGATTAAGCCAGAGGTTAGCAGTTCCACCAAAGAGACATTTACCCTCTAAACATGTCAGATATTTTCATTTAAGTTTCATCACTTAAAACAGTTTGAGGCCCAAGGAGGTAAAATTATTCAATATTTCACAACAAAAACAAAGAAAAGTCCCCAAAAAAATAAAATACATGTGGTAACCTCATTTATCATGTGACCTTTGTCAGGAACAATTGGACTAAACTACCAAACTGTATATAAAGTAGTTAAACTAGCTCCACCTAGCTACAACAGTAAAATGCTGCTTGTTGCATCAGTATTAACAATCTAATAATGTCATATATGATCATTTATCAGTCACAGGGTCCATTTTTCTGCAGAAAGAGTATTTTTCCAATGTTGTATGGTACTTTTACTTAAGTAAAGGATGTGAGTACTTATTACTTATTACATTATACTTACTTATTAGTCATCACATTTTGGGCTCAGACGTCCCATCCCTTTCCTTTTCCTTTTGTGCATCTCATGTGAAGAGATTTAAGATGTACAAAACCTTTTTTTTTCTTCTCACATGGACATGTGAGAAAGGAACGCAGATGTCTAAACACACACCCACTCCCAAAAGTCACGGCCAGATTTTACTCTCTCTGCTGACCTATGATGATGTTTAAACTGGGGGGGTGTTTCATGCGTTAGTTTGGGGACTTTCAGCTGAACCAAGAGGACCAGATGTGTGTGTGTTTTGCATCAGGTGACGCATTCCGAAACAAACCGTCAGATCCATGGAAACTGCTGCACCGCTCACTGAGTTTAATTTAAAAGTTTTGATATTTGAGTAAACATCAACCTCCTCCTGACCAGAAGATTTCTGTCTTCACACCAACGCAAACCACAAGACACATGAAGCAGTGCATCAACACATCGGCACTTAGATAAACACACACATTCAACCAGTTTACATCTTCTACATAAAGCCTTACAAATGTGATGTATCTCTAACGATAAGGAATGTATTTATGAGGTTTTATTTATGAGCAGGACATGATTAAGTAAGCTGTGAAAGCCCCCTTTTTTATAGCTCATTCATGCAGTTATCATTTATTAAATTTCCATTCAAAGTCAGTTAAGTGTTTTAACAAGTGGTGGAAGAAGTACTTAGATCCTTTACTGAAGTAAAAGTAACAATACCACAGTGTAAAAATACTCTGTTACAGGTAAAAGTCCTGCATTCGAAATTCTACTTTAGTAAAAGTACATGTTAGCAGCAAAATGTACTTAAAGTGTCAAAAGTGAAAGTACTCACTATGCATGGCTTCTTTCAGAGTGTTAAATTATGGAGCCTTCAAGATCCCAAAGACAAACACAAGATAATAATTTGTACACACAAGTTATTATCTTAAACAAGATAAAATATATTTATTTATGAGATTTCAGGGACTCTCCTGTTAGTTTTGTTTGCGGGGAAATTTACAACTTAATCATTCTTATAAGTACACGATGACCTCATTCCAGCCTGAGCAGGTCTAATCAAACATAACTGAAGACACCTGTGAGGTATATGAGGGGCCATTAATCTATTAACAGTGCATCATATTTAATAAGTTGATTTTATGTTATGTATGTAAAATCAAAGTAACTATAGCAGTTAGATAAGTGTAGTGGAGTAAAAAGTACAATATTTCCCTCTGAAATGTAGTGAAGTAGAAGTATAAAGTAGCATAAATTGGATATACTTACGTAAAGTACCTCAAAATTGTACTTAAGTACAGTATTTGAGTAAATGTACTTTGTTACTTTCCACCACTGGTTTTATAAGACCAGAGGAAAAGCTGCAGTTTAGTGGAGTTTCCTTCTTGCGTGAGTCAAAAATCTGTGAGTCAATTACATTTATTATTTCTTTAAATGGACCTCAGTGTGTTTTTTCTTCTTTTCCCTGCTGAGATCTTTCTCTGCTTCAGCCCTTATCCTGAACTGGCCGGCACATTCATTGCAAACCCAGCCAGTATATTTTCCTGTGTTTATACTGCAGGGAGCATGTGCTGCTATTTAAGTACCCTGCATACAGTGAAAGAAAGACCTTTGCATCCAGGCCAAATGGGGCAGGGTTTTCTCTCTGGCATGACCACAACGGTTTCCTGAAAATATACCTGCTGTAGGCTGGAGGGGAGACACAACAACAAACCTTTGTGTTCATTTTTTATTTCTGTTTGAGCCACCATGTAATTATCTGACCTGAGAGGAAGTGACACACAGCTCATAGATGTGAATACGGGTGTGCAGAAGAGGGCGGTGTTTGTGGAAGAAAAAAATCATTTTGGTGGACTGTAATCACAGTGGAGAAACAATCAGTCATACTTTTTGATGGATGTGTAACAGTACAATGGACATGTGTGAGAGAAGGTATTATAGCTGCAATATGGTGCCGAAATTAGTCATGAAGGTAAAAAAGATGAGTTCAAAGGTTTACAATTTGTTTAGAAAAACAAAATCATCGTCATGTAAAGGGTTTTTTAATAAATGGAAGTTCTTCTGGAAGTAAATTTGAATGATTGGTCTGGACAACAATCAGGTTTTTTTATAGTATCAAATAGTGATGGTTACATAAATATATCCAATCAGATGTGATTTAGGGTGACTAACTAACCGCCCGTCATGTAAAACCACACCTGACCGTGTACAATATTTTTGACAAATTCTGAACTATAAAAGAGATGAAAGTTTTAATTATTTTTACAGATAAGAAAAAACAAACAGGGTGATTGACATGTTTTTATTTGTTTGCAGTGCATGAAAGATTCTCTTTAGCTGAGCCTATATTTTGAATCAACTTCCAAAGCTGCTGAACGAATGGAGGCCACCATCATGACAAATAATCGTGGATACAGAATTTGAGACCAACTGCACTGAGCTGCTAAGTGTTGTGAGTTTTTGTACATGAGAAGGTCGTTTTAGAAAGAAGACGAACAAAAACAATAGCAGCCCCTTTGTGCCAGTCTCCTGGTTATCTTCCACAGCATTTCAGATTGGTGAATAAATCATCATTACAAGCCCAAACAGAGGAATCTCAATCTCTTCATCTTCTTTATAGGATTTAATGGTCTAACCACATGGAGGACACTGAGGGGACACAGCAGCTCAGAGAACAAGTGCTGCCTTGTTGAGCGCTCACCCTCGCACCTCGCTGGCGTCCAGTAGCTGAGCGAGCGGGGCGGGATCATATAACACTGCCTTGTTTTTCTCATGGATTTTTGTGGTTTGAGCAAAAACCCTCCTGGCCACCGGCCCGGGGATTTATATTTAAAAAAAAAGACCTCAATCCAAAAATGCCCCCTCCTTGTCCTGCATACCGAAGAGGCGCTCGATTCTCATATAATAAACCCATTTGAAAGAGTTGAGGCAGAAGAGGCACTTTGCCAATCAAGTTGATATAATTCATCATTTTGTTGGAGCACGCTCCCATTATCATTATGAGATTCAACAAAAAATGTGGTTGCCAAAATGGAAATTAAATTGATTTATAGTGAGAATCAGATGAGTTCTGAGTATGGAAACAGAATAGAGGAGTGTGGGAAACTGGACCTTTACAGTTTCTGTTTGTGTTTGTGGTCGGCTGCTCACCACTGAGGTGGAAAGAGTGACTCAGGTGGAAGCCATGGACGTCCTCCCACCATGACAGCAGACAAAGAGACACTTCCATGACAGACAAACTCTCAGATCCTCTCTCTACCACAGACAGTGGTGGACAGTAACTAAATGCATTTACTCAAGTACTTAAGTACCGTTGAGTATTTCCAATTTAAGATACCTTTACTTCTAGTCCACTACATTTTTTTACTCCACTACATTTATCTGACAGAACAAGTGCCATCAATCACACTTTCTCTGATCACAACAAACTGGCTGATTGTAAAATGTGAATTGTCAGCGTGTGCCTACATTTTTTCCATTTTGAGAGTCAGAACGACGGCACATGATTGATGTGGACACAGACAGGAAGGTGAGTGAAGGTAAATAATGAAACCCAGCACTCCACTCTGCGAGACCGTGTGCCAGTTGGATAAAGACGGATCTGCAGCAGCAAACAAAATTTATAGTTTATATAAACAGCTCAGTTTATAGTGCAGCAGTGGCTAGTGGTAGTGCTTAAACTGAAACTTTAAGAATGGATTCATGTTTTTGAATATTTGTTAATAAAGATCTGTAGATTTCACTCAATTTAATGTAGGTTGTATTTAAGTCATAGAAACGAGCTGGAAAAGATGTCAACTTTTATTCTCAACCAAATTTGGACGTTCCTCTTGCTGGGTGGAATCTACAGCCATGCTAACGGCTCTGTGAGGACGCACTGTGGTGATTTGAGCTAAATGTTAATATTAGCATGCTAACATGCTCACACATGGTGATCTTCTGACCTTTCCTCTAGTACAGTACTAGCACCAAAAATCATTAGAATTCATCCTATAGAGACCTTGAATATCTGTAGCAAATTTCATGGCAATCCACCCAAGTCGTCAAGATATTTCACTCTGAAAGCACCAAATTCAACCTCATGGCGGCGCTAAAGTTAAAGTCAGGGGATCACCAGAGTTAGTAGGATTTGTCTTTAGGGAACCATGAATGCCTGTACAAACTTTTATGGCAATCCATCAAATAGTTGTTGAGATATTTCAGCCTGGACCAAAGTGGCAGACCGACCAACATTGCATCCATAGAGCTACGCTACTAGCATGGCTAACAGGGAGGATAAAATTCCTTTATGAAAAGTCTTGTGGCTTAATTGTGTTTTAATTATACAGAATCCCGGCATTTCTCCATCGATGCAGACATTTAAGAACTTTCCTGTTAAAGTGAAAACAACGACAATAGAAAACCATATGGACCTGAGCGAGCTAAATGAGCAAGAACAGAAACTTCTAAACCAGCAGCGGCGCCATCTGCGTTCACTTTACACTGCAGAACGATAAAACAGCCGACTGCCCATCCAGTGCAGAGAAAAATCTGTATGTGCCCGATAAATCAAAGCCAGTAAGACGGCATCAGTTGAGAGTGCAGGCGGCTTTTTATCAAGCATCTGCTCAGCTTTTTGCATGTGCACACAAACACTACAATCTCACTGCACTGAATCATCAGAGGGGCCTGCAGCAGGCTGGTACAGCAGAGGGGAATCCCTTCGAACACCTTCCACCCTCTGGGAGATTACTGCTAAACAGAGCACGTGCAGAAGGCTACTCAAGCTGCAGTGACTGCACTGATTAGAGATCCACTCTAGAGACCGGCTCCCCTATTGATCCAGGGGGAGATACCACCACTCAAGAGGGTCCCACACAGGAAATGGGAATCCCCCAGGAAGACAAATGGAAGGAAATGTGAACTGTAGCTTCACATTTGCATTAAGTCCCGCCGTACATTTTCTGTCACCTGCTCCCTAAAGTGTAATGCTGTGATATATATTCCTGTCTGCTGTTTGTCCTCATCTTGCACTCTACTGTAAGTGCACTGCAAGTTTCATTCTCCTGTTTTTTTTATTTTTATCTTCAGTTTTTTATTACTCTTTTAAATCCTATTTAAATGTGTCTTTATATATTTCTTTGTGTTTCTTTTCTTAATGCATTTTATGTCCTGTGTAAAGCACCTTGAATTGCCTTGTTAAAAGGTGCTATACAAAATAAACATTGCCTTATAGTTTGGACATAACCGGAAATGAGTGCAAGAGTGACATCTGCTGGGCTCATTATAATATATTTTCATTTATTTTATTTTTTTAGGATTTGTTTTTCAGCCCGTGTTATGCAGTACAATACAATTTATTGTCCCGTTTCTTACATTGTACATCTTGTTACAACTTTCTTTATTCACGTCCTGCTAATAAAACAAAATCTGAATTTGAGTGTTTATGTTGTTGATCTTTGTGATAAAGCCGTCTCCTCAAGCTGTGCACAATATATTGAACTGTATCATGCAAATACTATGAAGCATACACTATATGCAGCGGTGGAAAGTAACAAAGTACGTTTACTCTGTACAAGTACTGTACAATTTTGAGGTACTTGTACTTTAATGGAGTATTTCTATCATTACACTTCTGCTACACTGCATTTCACAAGGAAGTATTGTACTTTTCACTCCACTACATTCATTTCAGTTAAAGTTACTGGTTAGCTTTCAGATTAAGATATATCACACTTCACTGTTAAAGATTAAACCAGAGGTTCCCAACCTTTTTTGACAGGTGACCTCTTACAAAACAACAGTGTCTAGTTTGGGCCCCTTGTCAATTTTCAGATGTCTCACCAGTGAATCACCAGTTTTTACCAAGGAGACATTTCCCCTCTAAACTTCTAAGATTAGTTTCATTTAAAAAACAGTTTGAGGCCCGAAGAGGTCAAACTATCCAATATAAAAAAAAAGAAAACGCAAAAATTTGAGAAACTTCCAAAAGGTAAATACATATTTGTGTGGAAGGGTGTTGTTTTTTCTTCTTTCCTCTCCCATTAATCATCTGACGATCCCTCAGATTTATCTTGTGACTCTGTGAAGGGGCCCGACCCCTAGGTTTGAAGCCTGCAAAGTAGTTAAAACTAGCTGCACCTCGACCAGCTACAACAGTAAAATGCAGCTTACACATTGATGCATGAGTGTTAACAATCTAATGTCACATATAATAACACATCCGTCACAGGGGACATTTTTATGCAAAAGCAGTACTTTTACTTTTGATACTTTAAGTACATCTTCTGATAATACTTCTGTGCTTTTACTTAAATAGGATTTTGAATGTAGGACTGCAGTATTTATACATTGTTGTATTGGTACTTTTATTAAGTAAAGGATCTGAATACTTGTTCCACCACTGCAACAATATGTACTAACCTTCACAGTGAACTATTTTGGCAAGTGTGTCTCCAAATATTTGATACTTGTTTGTTTTTCAGGATGTTCCTGGAGCTCTCTCGGCGCCATCTCCGATTTAAATGTTTTCCAGCTGTGAGCAACTCTTCTATTTCCTTCTTTGTGCATCCCTGATATAATTTATAATATAAATACTGGGGGTTCATATATTTGTGTCCGTTAACTATCAGAAGCAACAAAAGCAGCACAAGTGAGACTGAGTTAACCCTTTATTCAAAGAAATGTTCAAACAATGAAGGAGCACAGCCAGCTCAGAGTAAAGTGTGAATGCTACAAGCCGAATATAGTGGTCAGGTAAAAGTTTCAACCGGGCTTTTTTTGGAATAGAAACAGCATGAAAATAAATCAAAGTCTATGCCAGTCATCATGAGCCTCGTCAAAACACACACACACACACACACACACACACACACCTTCTTGCTCTACTAAGACTGAAATGGATACAGGCTGTGCTTAGAGTGGCATTATTATTTTAATAATGATGCATAAAAGTGCCAATGTGTTTATGATTTCAATGAGAAATGCATATACACACTCATTTAGATAAATTAACCTCATAAGTTCATGTTTAATTTGACATTTTGAGCCTAAAAAAGCCCAATTAAAAGCAGTTAAAACAAGATTACATGACATGGGATGAATTATGTCTCCCTTTGTCGAGCAGGCAGCTTCATTCTGGTCCTCTTACTGTTCCACAAAGCAGAGCAGGTTTAGGACGGATATGCCAGACTTCTCTTCGTAAATAACAATTTATAAAAGGGAGTCCCTATATTGTTCCTCTAATTGTATTACAGCATGCATACACTGTACTGTAGACCTACTGACAGGTCGACAACACATGTGGGTTCTTTGAGTTAACATCCCTTAATAATTAGAGAATCACAAGTAAACAAAAACAAAAAATTGAATAAAACCTCCCATCGGTTGATTGTATGATACATTATGGGGCCATACAGTATCTACAGAACAACATTCACCAGGCCTTTTATATTTGGAGTGAATATAGTTCCTTTTTTAAAATCAGCATCTACCTGGCGTGGTGTCGTTTTCGGCAAACTGGCAAGAGTGCAGCTCAGTCAAAGTCAACGTTTTTGGTTTGATTGCTGAGCAAAACACAAATGCTGTATGAAGGGTTCCTGCCCCATACGTACCTGTGCTGAGAGGATGCACACTTTATATGGACTGAGCAGAACGACTGGGCTGAGATTTAAACCTCGATGTCCTGCGTTAAAAGTTATAATCCTTAAGATCTTCATGAAATCAAACCCTGTTTTTTTTTTCTGCTACTACTGTTCAATGTAGTTGTAGTAGTTTCCATGGTTTGGATTTAAATTGCCTTCACACACGTGGAATTCACAAGATAGATGGCATGCATGTAATCAAGTGCAATGTGATCTCACTGACTTCAGCATTTGTGTCCCAACACTGTAGCAGAGCTGTATTAAGTTACTGCTAATTCACACCAAACATTTCCTACTGCTGCGGCTTCACATTAAAAGCATTCAACTGGCAACTAAAGGGGCGGCTTTTATTGTGAAGCAATGTATTTGTCACCCAAGTTAGCACTGATCAGGAAAATGCGTCTACAAAACAAGACAGCAGTCATTTTCAGCATTTCTTTTTCGTCAGTGGATTTTAATTTTTTTTGCAAGGGAGTAATGGAACAAGACGGAGCAGCCACACAGAGATGAAGAGCGACAGGCTGGACACCGACATCACAGCAAGATAACCAACTTTTACTGTTTTCTTGCGATTGCGTGGAAAACTACTCACGCCGTCTGCAGCATGAAATCAGATCGCAGTTATTATCGACTGACTTCCTCATCAAAACAAAGTTTGTTTGGCTGCTATCGCTCCGCTGTTGTATTTCTGACAAAGCAGCTGCTCAGCAAGTGTTTGCTATGGTATTAAACTGCACTAGCTGTTGCCATGGTAACCCCGGGTGTCGCCAACCAGGAGTGAAATCTTAAGGATTACAACTGTAACATTTTGGGGCCATTTCTTTTCCCTCTTTTCTCCATTATGCACTGAATGAGGAATGGTGTGTGGACATTGTTACGGTGGGCTGAACTGTCAAGGGTTTGTAAAATATACGCAACATAAAATAACCGTATGTATACATTTAGCTGAATAGTAAAATTTAACAAAATGAACTTTAAACGCAAGCCTGGTTTAATAATTCTGAGATAAACATATAATAAAGACACAAATCTTTAAAAAATGATGCATAGCATAAACAACATTGCAAAAATCCATCTCTGCACTTCATACCTAAACCTCAGCCAGGCGATTTGTTTCCACAAGTGAAAACAGGTGTCAGGAGTGTTTTCACTTTTTCCAGGTGGAGCCTGCTGCTCAGGCGGAGAGAGCGGCGGTGAGAGTCTAAAGCGCTCCCGTTTTAAAACAAGGGAAGGAGAAGAAAAGAAGTGAAGTGTTTCTGGGGGCCCAGAGGAGGAGGAGGAGGAGGAGGAGGAGGAGGAGGAGGAGGAGGAAGAGGAGGAAGAGGGGAAGGGGAGAGGTTTAGGGCTCCCTGCTGTAAACACTGCTGTTCAGGATCAAGGCTCCTCCGACTCTGCTGACTACACGGCACTCTTCTCAAAAGGAGTAGGGGCCATGTGACTCTCTAGGTGTCCTCCTCGTCCTCCTCCTCACGGTGGCCCACCACCCTCTTCCTCAGAGCTTCATCCGACAAGGCCTGTCCCTTAGGTTCTGGGCGGCCCTCTGGGGACCCTCTCCTCCTCCTCCAGACGTCATCCTGGTCGCCATCCTGCTCGTCTTCCTCTTCATCGTCGTCTTCCTCGCCGTCAGCCTCATGTTCGTCCTCTTGTCGCTGGAGCAACCTCGCCTGCTGCATTGTCTGTTTTTCTGCAGAGTAACATTTAGAACAACAGTCAGTGAATTTGTTATCTATCTGTATATGTATGTACTGTATATAAGCAGTTCTCATAATAATCTCACTCTGGTAGTAATCCGGAGAAGAAAATCGTCGTGAGGGGAAGACAAAATCTGCGATGAACACCAGCAACTGCAAAGACAACAATAACCATTAATTCATTGGCAAAGCATGTGTTTGTACTGTATTAACAGTGTAAGAAGAGCATTCACTAGAGTTTCACTGTTTTTTAAAAATCATGATTAAGTGCCAGACAAGTACTCACCAGTCCCAATGCAAGGCCAGAGAACAGAGTGGCCAAGCCAAAGATAACATAAGATCCCCAAACAGGAATCCCCAGATGTTCTGTCATGTAGTTATGACAACGCTGGAAAACACAGAAACATTTTTACTTAAACAGACAGACAATAATAATAAAAATGACAGGACAAACGGAGCATTTTCACACATTATTGCTTATGAAATAAGTTTTACTTGTCAAATGAATATCATTTAAAATCTAATTAAATCAAACTATAAAGTATGCAGAAGTTGTAGATTAACAATTTAATTTACCTAATTTATTTAATTTTCACCACACTCGCCTTTTCAAGAGGACAAAACCTATTTGACTCTGGTGATTGTGACCTTTCCTTTGGCGCCACCATCAGGTCATTTTAAATAATGTTTCTAGACATCAAGACATGAATGTATAGCCCTCTGTAGACCTGCACCAGCCTCATCCTTTAAATCAAAAAACCTGAGATTCTAGGGAGGATGATTTACTTCAACAGCAGGAAGTTTCCTGTAATTTTAGCTTTCTGTCCTAAAATATGTATCGTCTCTTCTGTCTATTGTCTATCCTGTAAAACTGGATTTGTTTTATTTAACATGCACTGTATTTGGCACGTCTGATTTGCCGTCTGAGCATATTGTGGAAAATGAAATAAACACCTTCTTCTAAATAATAATAACCGACATGTTGACAGTCTGCAGCACCAAGAGTGAAATCCTCACTTACCCGGATAAACATGGAGAGCTTGAACAAAGCAGACATTGAATTCATTCTGACAAGAGGAGGAAACGACAGCATGTCATTTAACATGGATTTGTCAAACTGTAACATCACGACAAAGCCAAAACACACACACAAAAAAACAAGAAGTGCTTGTGGTTCTGATTTTAAACCAACAGAAAGGCACTACCAGAAGAGCTGCTTTCGGTCTTGATGTATAATATGTCATAGTATTTGCAGGGAAATGGAAAATCAGTCCTATGTGACACCATCAGCATCTGTTATCATCCTCATGATTGTAAACTCACAGAAACGAAGATGGCCCCAACCAAGAGGAAATTGGCTCCACTGATTTCCATTTCTGCTCATCAACAAAGCTGAGGAAGTCCTCTTTAGTTCGAGCTCCCTGGTACTTCCTGAAGACGCCGTCCTTACAGCTGAAACACAGACACAGACATTTTAGTCGATTTTAGGAACAGTGCAGTGTTTTATCCTGACCCATATTTTCTTTGATGAAAATCTCACAGATAATAATAAAAAAAATGTGTGTGTTTAGCAGCTGTGATCCTGACACAGTGTGACAGTGACAGTCAATGCTGAGTGACAGCCAACAGAATAAGAAAGCAAAATGGCCGATTAGACCAGTGGTGTAACAGCCAAAATACTATCTGCAATGAATCAAACAGTTTAAATGCATTATATTAACAATGTAAATTAGGGGGCAACTATGCATTCTGCAAAGTATATAGCCACAACTTGACTTGAATGTGCATTTTTAGGACCAAAAATTACTTTAACAATGAAAACGCAAAAGGAAACTCTGCCATCGCAGGATTCATTCAAAGGGCTGCTGCTACGCACTGGTTAACAAGTGATTTTCTGTTACTGATTGTTGTTGGTGATACATTTGGTGAGGCCGTTTCTGGTTGACAGTGAGGACTGAAATAGAGCTGAAACAATCAGGTGATAATCAAGAAAATTAAATCAGTGAACATTGTGAGAATGGATTAACCATTTAAGCCCTTTATCAAGCAAAAAAAAAGCAAATTTAGCACCACCTTCTCAAAACGGAGGATTTGCTGTTTTTCTCCGTTTTATGTAATTCTATCAATTGAATCACTCTTTTTGGTTGAACAACGTTTGATCTGCGTTTTTCACCATTTGTTGTCATGTCATAGATTGAATGGCTAATCCGAATAAATTATAGATAGATGAATGAATAAACATTAGTTGTACCCCTTGACTGAAAATATTTTGCTATCCCCAGTCCAATGGTTTAAATCCATATTGTTAAACCCAAATGTGGCATATTTTAGAAACTCACACTGCATTTATGCAAACAAATGCGTTTTTTCCCCTCTTACTAATGATTATCTATAAGCAAATTATGCAAACAACAAGATATAGTCTTTTCAAAATGTTAATGTGACATAGTACAAGACGGAAGAGCAGAAGTTAAACCCACTAGATCATTTTCTGTCAAGATGGTGCACATCAACATTACATACACCACAAGCAGCCACACAAAAGAGGAAGCAACAAAAACCACAAAATACCAAAGAACTTACTGGTAAATAGTAGGAAGTGAAGTGATGATGAATCGCCCACTCAGACCTTACAGAGGGAGGAGACAAGTACAGTCAGCGTGCAGGAAGGAACATTTTGACTGTAACTAAAATGAATTTCAGACTTGGCAGACGGGCTGAATTAATGTCTGATGGCAGCTGCAGGGCAACACTGGCTAACGTTAATACTGACATTTTATACAGGGCTGGAAAAAAGTTAACACACAACACGTTAAAATATGAGCCCTGACATGAATACCACTTTGTTAAAGCTCATACTGATCTTTTACTTTCAAAAAGGTGTCACTTATCAGGTTGTAATCTGTAGTGTTGTTAACCAAATAGTCGGTTAAGTGTGTTTCAGTCTGCACCTTTTTACTAGTGCAGTTTTCCTATGGATAAGTGTGCTGTTAGGATTTCTGAGACAATTCCATTTGCCAAATAATCACATAATTTTGCAGTGATGGAAACTGATGCATCAACAAATCCGGTACCAACGATCTGGCGTCTTTGTACCTCAATAAGTTGCCTTGTGTTGCCTTCAAAACTCAAATTAAGTGGCCTCTAACGCCTGACCCATACTGGTTATAGGCATAAGAACTGGACTACAGTATATATGACATTATATACTGTGAGATTTCTATCAAGACTGCAGTAACTGTCTCTTTGATAGTTCTGGTTGTTTTAGATCATTGTGGACAACATTGCAAAATCAGTGAAAAGGAATGTTTCATGGCAATACTGGAATTTGTTTTATAGATTTTGGCATCCGTGTGATGGAGTCAGGCATTCAATTTACTGGACCAGACATTCCTGACTAATTGTTTTATATATAAAGTCTCTAAATAGAGTTTCCAGAAAGCAAAGTGTATCATAACATATATTAATATCATGTTACTGAATGACATTTACCAAGATAAATTATTTAACCTATATCACCCACTCTTTATTGGTATACAACTGAGTAACTCACTTCATAGCTGCCTTTTTAAATATAATATTAAGTAGTATGCAAATACTTGAATTGCTGGTGTATCTTAAGCACACACTACAAAAGTACACTCAGTTGCCAGTTTATTAGGTCCACAGCTATGCAATAAATCCTACCTTCATTACAGTTATGATGAAGATTTTTGTTTTAGAGAGGTGTTGACTCGACTTTAAGGTAATTTTGGAGGCTGTAGTTTGTAGTGCTGTTGAATTGTATTGCACCCTGTTATACTGAGAGGTGTTTCTAATATTTAATCTATGCTCATCAATAGAAATGGAGTGGACAAAGTATTAAAAACACATCCTATAATATCCAGTTGTTGTAATCAACTGTGTCTTACATTACATTACAAGAAGAGAGGTCTCACAAATACTGACTGCATCATCAAAGAAAACAGTGGTCACAATGAGACACTTTGCTGGAATATAGCCAATATATCTCTGATACAGTTTCAACACAAACTGGACATTATAACCTAACTGGTGTTTACTGCAGAGCGGCTGTTTTGGCTATTTTATCCTGCTATTCAGTGCAGTATGGACACCCTGCACTAGCTTGAAAGCTTTGTTTTGTTATGTATATAGGAGTCATGGTGTAGCTGCCAGCTGGGAAAGGTCGTTCATGCCTACCGGGTTGATCGGTCACGTCCACCTTGGCTATGTTGACCCCCATGTCCTCCCCCCAGTCCGCGAACTCCTTCCACGCCGGCTGGAGCTGCTGGCATGCTGGACACCAGGGTGCGTAGCTGAGGGAGATCAAGTTTCACAGGTAACGCCTCAGATAAACTGCACAATCACTCACACCAACGTGTAAACAATAGCTGAAGACCTGACTGTGTACTTTATTAGCATGTTACTTAGCAAACTGGCTAGCATACAACTCTGTGGTAATCGGTTAGCTAAAAGATGGCAGCTGTTAGCATAGATAGACCTTTTAGCAACTTGTCAGGACTAAGTGACAGGCAGGCACGATAATAGATGAGGCAAAGCATTCAGGCTTGAATCTGACCGGATACTGCAAATCATGCCCTGTTTCTACAAGCTCAAATTAGCCAAGTTAACTGACAAGCTAGCTAGCAGATTAGCCGTTAGCAGTGGACGTTAGCAGGGCACTGACAATTCAATCATCCATTCTCCTGTCAGGATTTCCTCCCAGTTGCCGTCGGTCACTTCTCTGAGGCTGTCCCGCTTTGCCAAAACTGGCAGCGACGTTAAACACACCGCCAGGAATAAGCAGCATATCCATGAGCGGTGTTTTGTTTGCCGCGTTAAAGAAAACATTGTGGTGCCTGTGCTGCTGCTCGCTAGCAAACACGCCATGTCTGTCTGTTTGAGACAGCCCGCTCACTTCCGCTGTGCGCCCTAACGTCCGAGTCAGGTGGTTAGTTTTTTTAACCGAGGGCAGGATGTGAACGTCTGAAATTATCTTTTGAAACTACATATAATATGAGCAGTTATCAAGTGTTGTTCGCTTTGTCGTAAAACCGCAAGGAAGGCATGACATTTCACTAACAAATGTTAGCATGTCAGGGTGTGCAAGGAGATAATGGCAGACGTCCACATTCACTTTGACGGGGTTTTCCTGTTTAATCTTTCTTCTTTTTTTGCGTAAAATACTGTTAAATTATTTAAACTAAAGTAAAGCAGCTTGTCAAGTACTTTATTTCGTTCTCATTTCTGTGTAAACGTTTAACCAGCAGGTGGCGCTATTGTCCCTAAAATAACTCAGAAAGGAGGTAAATATGACTCTTGCATGTGAGAGAAAATGTAGGCGTATGAGTGTATAATAGACTGTATATATCCAGGTATATATTCACATTAGTATGCTGTAGTGAACGTCTCTGTGTATGTGTGAGAGACAACAGTATGGCTGCAATTAAAAGTAAAAAAAATAGTGAGTTCAAGTTCTTCAAATGTCTTGTTTTGTCCGATTAACAGGCCAAAACACAAAGATATTCAGTTTATAATGATATAAAACAGAGAAAAGCAGTAAATCTTCACTTGAGAAGCTGTAACCAGAGAATGTTTGCAATTTTTTCTTGCTTCTTCTCTGTTTCACCTAAACTACTACCAAAACTGACTGAGCACAAATCAAATTTGAGCATTTATTAATCTGCAAGTCAAGGTATGTGGGGCAGACTGATAAGTTTAAACAGAATAATCAATGTTTTGATCCAAGAGGAAGTGTGTCCTTTGCTCGGTATCTTCAAAGCTGCATGCAGTGTTTTGCATTTTACGTCTGCACATGCAAAAACCCACTGAGAGCAGAGTGAAATCCATTTGATTTGACCTGGAGGTGAAGTGCAATCCTATTAGACCCTAACTGTTAAGAAAATATCATCTCATATTCTCAAGTACTTAGAATCTGCTAAAACATACATCTGTCCATCCTGATGGGATGCCTGAACCACTTGTACTTATTTTAATGTGAAGGAGCAGTGGTTCTGCTCATGCTTTTTTTTTTAATTTCTATCCTAATACAGATGTCTGAGTTAGCCTGTTGAAGCCTCATATTAGCTCTGGAACACATTTTTGCAGAGAACCAGGACTGTGGATTTTGCGTAGTTCTGCTAGGTAGGAATCGCTTAGTATGGAAGAATGATTACAGCTGCCAATAACCCTTTGAACCTTCACAGCACGGCATGTGAGTCTGGTATTAAGAGCCTAACCTGTCCTTTAGCACAATCTTCCTGGCTTGTGACTCCTTAAAACAAAACAATTTCTACTTGCAACCCCTCTCATTGATTGCAAATGTCAACCAGTTGTGACCAGTTCAACCAAAAACGGATTTCTTTCCCTGTTTTATTCGAATATTTTTTATTGTCCTAAAGGCATAAAATGTGTCTGTAATTTGCAAGAAAAAAACAAAGATTAGGGGGGCGTCTAAAAAGATAAACATAAGTTTGTGTAGCTTATATGCTTTGTTCTGCTTTTCTTTTCTCTTCGTCATGACGATTGGAGTCACAATTTATCTTGCGACTCCTTTTGGGAGCCTGTCACTGCGAGTGATCCCAGACACCCTGCAAAAGAAAACATATTTTGACTACATATATCCACAATGTCTTTCTTTTTGGTCACTACCCAAAGATCATGAACTTAACTGACGGCTGAAACATAAATTGACTGGAAATCTCAATAAGCTTCTTCCGCGGGAGTTCAAGTGTTTCATCTTTTTTGCAGAAACCGAAAAATTCTGAGAGCAGATTTCAATCAGAGCACACACAAGACCAAATTCTGCTCCCATAACTCACAAATCTGTCCTCCACTCTCAAATCTTGCCGTGCTGACAGCTTGAATTAGTTTTTTGTCCTCACTTATTATTGTCACTTATGAACGTCCATATTTTTGAGCGTGTGCCAGTGTGTGTGTGTGTGTGTGTGTGTGTGTGTGTGTGTGTGTGTTTGTGTGTGTAAGAGAGTGAGAGAGTCAATCAGCCTGCCTGTGTTTCTCTGCATGAGAGGATTTCACTCTGAGTGAATCTTCAGAATGAGAGCAGTTATTATTGCTGGGAACCTGCAGGCAGATTGCAATGGCAGCCAGTTATCAGTGCACCTCACACTCTAAAAATACCCTCCAGATGACATCCTTTTGTGCCCCTACCATCGCCCCCTTTCTCCAGCCATCAGCTCTGCTCCACTTACAGCGCAAAATGAATCTCCTTCCTGCTCAGCATGTCATCTGCTCTTTCTGCTCCTTCAACTTAATGTGGCAGGGAGGAAAATAAGTGGCAGACCGGGGAGTTGTAATGCTGTTTCATGTTGTTCTCTCAAACTCCATTACTGTGCTCAGGCTGCTGCTGGTTGGAACAATGTGGCATTTTCTCTCTGTTTTTTTTTTTTTATTAAACCATGTTGTTTGGTCGATCTGTCGGTCCAACACTTCCACAAGTCCAAAGTAAAATATCTTCACAATCTCTGGATGAATTGCCATGAAATTTGGCACTGCTATTCACAATCTCGGATGAACTTTACTTCAGTAATACCTTGACTTTTCATCTGATTTCTTTTTATGCCTCTAACACTAACGGTGCCTTCAAGTGGGCTCGTGTTAAGAGTTTATCTGAAAACTGTGATAAGATGTTGCTCCCACTGACAAACACACACTCGGCTGTGGAAGATTTTTCTAATTTTATATTTAATTTGCTGTCTATTAAACTGTTGATGGCTGGCCAGAGGCTGATTGTTGCCATGGTTACTGCTCCTCTACAGTACGGATGCTGTGGATGCCAGTCACACAGACGATGGCTGCGGTCCTTAAACTATTTTTCTTGTTGAATATTTTTCTTTGGGGCGTGAGTTTGTGCATTACTCAACCCACCATTTTGGACCTTGATGTGAGATTGTTTTGTCAGCTGCTGTTCGGGGCTGAACTTTGAACCTCAATTTTTAATGCGCTCAGAAAAGAAATGGTAATTTGAACAACCTGCAGTTCCATGACAACCAGCAACTAAGTCCACCTGCTGATGAAGATGGCAGGGGATATAAGTGGAAGCTCCAGGAGCCGGCTGCACCAGCTGTTCTTAAGTTCAAACTTAGCCTATTTATAACCCAAGTGTTTACCAAGTGGAGATCTTTGCATCACTAAATTAAAACGGGTTGTCATCACAAACATAGTGCTTACGTAGAAATTAGTTGTTATTAATATTTACTTCCAGGCGAAACTTCTACGTAGCTAACTGAACCAACTGATAAAAGTAACGTTAGCTTGGTAACACGACCCGCTTAGATTGAAGAGCAAAGTGACAAAAAACACAATACACCTCAGATTACAAGCATTACACTTATAACATTGGTTAGTGTAATCAGATATTTCCCTCTCATTCTAAACTGCATGCGTATTACTAGCATACACTGCATTTCTCCTAGTATGCACATATAAATGAAGCAAATTCATACCCACATTTAGAAAGGATTGTCAGGTAACTTATATAGTTATTTTTGGAAGTTCTGTCGCAGCTCATGATGCTACAATGATTTACTGTTAACATAGCTTATTGCTTTTGATGGGGCAGCACTGCAGATGTTTTGTAGCAACCAATTTACACATTCCTAAAGCCTTTACATGCAAAGACATTTCTTAGGTTTTAATGGTGCAACCCAATTTAGCGAATGACTAGTTTGAAACTAGCTTGTACAGAAGTTAGTAAGCTTAGGAAGGACTTTAATGGGATACGAATAGCTGGTGTAACCCAGTCCTGAACAGCCGCTAAATTGGAGCATGAGGTCCATTTTTGTCAACTGATGTTTCTATAGTCAAGACTGAACTTTGAACCTCAACTTGTAATATGATCATCTCAAAACAATATTCAGTGTCAAATGTCAAGTCTATTTGTGTAGCCCAATATCACATGCCACAAAATGCCAAAAAAAAGCAGTTCCTGATCCAGTTAAAGCTCTCGTAGAAACACAAAAGGAAGGAAAAGAGAGGAAATCCAAAGAAAGATCCCCTCTCTTCAATTGAACTGTAATATAACAATAGGATTACACTGCAGTTGGTCTAATGCTAATGTAACAAATCCAACACAAGATGTTCAGTAAAAGAAGTCCAAGAAACGAGTCCAGTGAATTAAGTCCAATGGAATAAGTCCACTTCACAAGTCCATATGAGTTCTGCTTTGGTGCGTAGCCATAATTGGGTTCATGTAGAGGCACACAGTAATTACTGCAAAACAAAATCCATCTGGGTGATTATTGTGGAAGCACAAAGTAAAGCAGCAGCACAAGCAGAGGTTCAGAAAATCAGCTCTAAGATATCGCTGCACCTCATGATGCCACAGCAGGTGTTTTCCATCAGACACCTGTTGTGACATCACTGATTAAGATGTGACTTTCTTTATTGTGCACATGTTCACATACAGAGGTACAAACAGATGCAGACAAAACCAACCCAAAAAAATACATTTACATTTGACAATGCCAGAGTTTGTGTTGTATGCAGCTTCATGATATATTCGTTTAATAAATTAAAGGTCTTCAACATTCATCTTAACTTTGCTTTTTTAGAAAGTTGGCTACATCAATCCTGAACGATCTTGTAGGGAAAAATTAGAAATCACACTTATAATCAATATCCAATTTGAATCTTTCTAACACAAGTTTTAGTGGGTAGATTCAATGGAATATCTTGAAAGACACTTCCTTAAGCTTGTTATTGATACAGTATTTATCACACATTTTACAGCAGCAGTTTCTTTGCTCTCTAAAGAAGTAGTATTGATTTGCCTTTAAAGCAGGCACACATGTGGGCCTCTCCCAAGAGAAAAGACAATCTAGCGTGGTTAGTGTTTCTTCAGACGCCACAATAACAAATCAAAGTTCTACATTTATACTATGCACTAAATTAACAATCATGAAATATTATGAGAAACGTGATCAGTGCTGTGTGTGTGTGTGTGTGTGTGTATATTTGGTGTGTGTGTGTATTCGTATGAGCTGCAGAAGAGTACAAGCAGCTGATGTGACCTATTCACTGTGGGAAACACATGGATGTTGAATTATTGATCTCCTTACTATATAGGCACAACAAAGGATTCAGCTCTCTTGCGAGGATGATGTGCACATTTATATGCTGTATGTGGAATTAATTTGCAACTCTATTAGTGCCTTAAAAATTAAACTTTTACCTTATTAGAGCAGCCACATGTGGGCACTGGAATACACAATAAACACAACACTGACATCTTATAAAGTTGTTAAAAAAATAAAGTCTTAAACAGTTGCCTATTCACACCTCCAGCAGATAGCAACATTCATTTAGAGTCTTGTTTCCGTCCACCTGATGAATGTAAATGTCTTCCAGGAAAGATTGTTCATTGAACAACTAATCGCGTCTTGCCCCTCTTTGATGAAATCTTTCGATTGTGGTCGTTTCAAAGCTATAAACACTTTTGTATGAACTGTTTTTGTCCATACCCTGACCTTAATGTTGCTCTGTATTTGCTGGATGTGTAATTAGGTAACTGGACATTAGCACGTTAGCCAAAACATCTTTAAAAGGTGATAACATGTCAGAGCTGTGTGTCTGCCAGCTTGTTTTGGAATATTTCTGCCCCCTAGTGGCCACAAATGTATTAATGCAGCTTTAAACTTAACTTGCACATCTCAATCTATTTAATCTGTGTTAACGAGAGAATCAGCACATTTTTTTTCAGCTGCAAACATGTTTGTATGGCCTGTAAACGGTGAACAGCATGAATTCAGTTTCCAGATTAAGTCCTGCATGTGCTTCTAGGCCCAGATAATCATTGTTGCGTTACTCTCTGCGGGCCAAAACTTCCACAATATTGTGCCTCTATCAGTAATGTGAAGGTGGCAGCATCAAGCACATTGTGATCAGAAAACTGTCACCTCACTTGATCCACTGAGTGCTCCAGGAAGAGAGTGTGTTTGTGCTTGTTCCCTCTTTAAAAAGGTGTTGTGTCAGCAGAATCAAGGGAAGGAGCTGAGTGACGACGAAGAACACCAGACATAGCTGAGAGCTTAATGTGGCAATTACAGCTAAATGCCAGCTGTTCCAGGATCTCCCCCTCAACATCTGGAGCCACTGGAGCGGTCCTCATTACCTGTGAGATTTCATATTTTGCCCCGTGTCCCCTCATACATCTTACTCATTCTCACAAATGAGGACTTCCTGCGGTTCAGACTCTCCAGAGAGATTCACTGCCAACTGCTCACACATTACAAGCTTCAGGCAGCGTGGTTACGCTCCAGCTGTTGCCGTAACACACAACACCGTAACAACATCATTTAGTGTACTGTGGATAACTAAATTTGATATTAATTATGTGAGGATATGTCTTGTAAGAGCAACCATGTGTTGATTAATGCATTTTTAAGTGTTGATTCATTTGAAGTCTAATTTTCTGAGACAGTTTCAATTAAGGGAAACACGGACTCTGCTTACCACCTTAAAAATCTGTTAATATAATTATTTAAATCATTATTATATTATTTAAAGCCCTAAAGAGTCTTGAATATAAATTAATCCAGATTTAAGTTTTAAATTTAGTTTTAGAGGTTTCTAAACCTTTGCAAGCAGGATTGTGTTTGGGAATCTGTTTTCCATGTATGAGCTTAATTTCTGCTGCAAAATTTCTCTCTGTTTTTATTCTAAACCGCTTTAAAAGGGCATAAAAATCTTTGACGTCCTAAAACCTGCAGACACTGAGTGATCAGTCATACATACTCCTCTCCTTTCTATGCACAGCGCCATTAGTGAGCCATGTGTGAAATGGGAGCTATAAAAAAAACTACATAAAAAGTTGATCTTAACAGAAATGTTCAGCACTTTATTGCTTTCTACCAATCTTCCCTCCTTTCACATCACACTGTTATAAGTTTTTCTCCTCAGTGTAAAACCCAAACTACAGTAATTGCCTGTGTAACAGAAACAGCACCTCCTGCTCGTCTCATAAAAACTATAAATCACGCTGCATCCCCATACCACATTAGGGATTCTGCAACATAATGCCTTTTCTCATTTGTGAAGTCAGTACAAACAGTATCTGCAGTCTTCAGCTCCGCAGCCGGCAGGAGTGCCAAAGTGTCGAGCTATTGAACCCTCTGGCCACTGATTAATGAGTCTCTCTCTCGTCGCTCAGCCCACAGCCCTCTTAAGGTGCCACTGGGTTGTCATTTGTTTTCTTGTCTGAGTCACCTGAGGGGACGATGTTGGATTCAACCCATATGCCACATTTGGATGTGTTGCACCCTGGATGATAAATGGCTTGTTTCCTGATGTTATACATTAATTATGCTCCTCAGATAGGCACTTAGATAGGCAGTACTAATTACCAAACACTTCTCTGAAAAACAATCTTTGCTCAAATGCAGCAAAATGTAGAATTCATCAGTGCCAACGTGGTTAACTCCTCAAAACTGCTCTCAAATGCAGCAAATGTATACATTTAAAGGTTCCCTTTAAGTGTTGGGATTTGTAACATTTGTCCAGGTGAGAAAGGTCTTGAAAAATAAATGAGGATTCCCGATGTGCTTTCAACCCCATTCCCCTCCCCCATCTGGTATCCTAATATAACAACTAGCGATCTGGTCCTGACCATCAGTCCAGTTGCACCGGCTCCTCGTGAGTTCAAACCTGGCGTAGTTATAAGTGTTTTACGCCAAATCATGAAACTTTTACAAATAACTGGTGCAACCCCAAAACTGTCCCTAAATGTGATGTACGACCATCAGTCCAGGAGCTAAAGAACCATACAAAGTGGTGAACGCTCTGGTGCAATATGTGATATCTTGTGGAATAAGTTTATATTACACTGCCGGCCACCCAGGCCGAGACAAGGATGGAGGAGTCATCACCTACAGGGGGAGAAAGTAAATAATGTTTTTTTAACACTGTAACATCATTTTGGCTGCAGCGAGATTAGCTAAGAAAGCCTTCAGGTCACTGCCACAGCTGAGCATAGGTCAGTGTTAAATTTGATTCCCTTAATAGGTTTAGTTTAATCTGACTGGGAGGCTCTTCAGTAGCATTAGATGCATCTGTCTCGTGGTGGAAAATGTTAAGAGTTACATGCAATGGTTGGCCTTTCTCATACGCCATTTGCCTTGACATGCACGTGTGTTTTTGTGTTCTTGTCTGTTTAAGCGTCTTTGCGTGTGCATTTTTTCCTTCATGGTCGTCCATTTCATTAATCATCAAATATTGGTTTTGTGTTTGCCTTGCTCTTTATGTACACGTGTGTGTCTGAGTCCAGCGAGGCTCTGCAATAAGTGATTCTCCCAGCTTACCACTGCAGTGCTCCGAGGTTTATGGGCGGCCGTGTCGCAGTGTGGCGTGCAAAAGAAAGGAGAGGGAGGGGGTGACGCATTGAGTGACATAAGAGGAGGAGGCGCGGTTAAACTGGATGAGTCGGACAGTGGGTCACTGGGCCAGGGAGCACCGCTGATTCTGCTGAGCTCAGCCTACAATCCCTGACTCATCACGGTTAGACTAACAGTTCTCAGATTTAAGAGTCCTAATCTTTATTGACACTTTATGACTTCCACTAAGGGTTTGAAGTCATAAATTACTGCTTCAAAAATAATTGAATGTGTCAGGGCCTCAAGATTAACTCACCAAGGGTTCTGTTCTGTGGACTGAATGAACTTTTATTCCATTATGTTTGACTTGCCATCAGACAACTTGAATCATTTGTGAACCTTTGGCTTTATAGGCCATTTTTGATGCCAGATAAACTTGTGAATATTTCCAAGTTCTCTCCATCTTGTATACTTTTGAAATAAAACCTGTTTAATGTCTCTGTGCATTTATGCTTCTGTTATAGTTAGGTAACACAGAGCCCATACAGTGCTGAAAAACATTTTGCAGACACGTCTAGCAGGGGAGGAAAAGAGGTCAGTGATATTCAAATGAGAATGACTTCATCTGTTGCTCTGCTTGTGTTTGTTTTATATCACTGTGTGTAGAGCAAGTCTGCTAAATTAAAAGAAAATCTGCAGTGGTGTCTATTCATTTAATGAAAAACAGACAAGTGCATTTGTTTGCATATTCTGTTTGGTTTTTGCAAAGCAGCAGGGAAAGGTTCGCTGGGGTTTTGCATGCTGTCGATTAGCTCAGGAGCATGCGTGGTTAATAGTGTGCAGCCTGGGATGCCTCTTTATGAGGTTCTGTAAATGTGTCAGACATCAGCAGGGGAAAGCCAACTCCTCTGGTCCCTCTAATTGGATTTACACGTGTGGAAATGGCCTGGATTCATTTGGAACAAAAGACTTTATTCTACTCATCCTACACAGTCCATCCTATTGTTTTCAAGATTTAAATTCCCTGACTTCCACGCTGGAAAAGAACCAGAAGCGCAGCCAAGAATTGGCTCGCTCGTTATGATAAACAGGTTAGGAAGAGGACAGTGTAGTTTTAACAAGGAAAAATCAACACATATTGTATGTAGTCCTCTTCGGTCCAAACAGCCAATATTAGAGAAAATTGCATTGACATTTGAATACAAGCAAGCGTGTGTTCACCACCCACAGGAAGTTTATATTATTCAGCATGTGCATACAGGATGAGAAGCCCCACTGTGCTATAGAACCTGTCAGAGCAGCAGCATGCAGTCAAATGTATCAGGACCCTGACACATTTTTATTGTGTTGGCTCCGTACTCCTGCTGCTGCACATTAATTTTAGAATGAAACAAGTGCAGACTCTCAGCTTTAATTTTAGGGTGTTTACATCCACGTTGGAGGAACAGTGTAGAAACTGCAGCACTTTGTTAGGCACGCTGGTGGCGTGGCTCTAGGGATGGCAATGTCAGACACATTATTGGTCCACCACTTTGGTCCAGACTGAAATAGCTCAACAACTATTGGATGGATTGCCATGAAATTTGGAACGGACATTCATGATCCCCAGAGGACAAATCCTAATGACTTTGGTGATCGTCTGACTTTTCCTCTAGCGCCACCATGAGGTTGAATTTTGTGGTTTTGAGTAAAATGTCTCAAAAACTATTGGGTGGATTGCAATGACATTTAATACAGACATTTATGAACAGGATGAATTGTAATAACTTTGGTGATCCCTTAACGTTTCCTCTAGCGCCACCAGCAGTACTTTGGTTTATGACCAAATACCTTCAAAACTAATGACACACTAATTAGTAAATGTTAGCATGCTAACGTGCTAAACGAAGATGGTGAACCTGGTAAATATTACCTGCAAAACATCAGCATGTTGGCGTTGTCAGTGTGAGCATTTTAGCTTAGCTGGAGACTCTTAGGCTTGTTATTTTGTGTTTTCTTTCTGTCTAAAAAAACCTTTTGATTCTCTCAAAGAGCACAGAACAAGAAACAAGGCTGCAACAACCCAGAGATGCTTGCAGTTGTCAGCCACAAGAAACTTGGCTATACTGTCAAATATATAGTCATCAGTCAGCTCTGACTTTGTATAACACTGTTAATCCGATGTGGATGTAAGCACCTTTGAATTAATGATGCAAGTCAGCACTTTAACCTGATAGTCATTGTTTCATTTCGGGCGGCTGTGGCTCAGGAGGTAGAGCAGATCGTCCATTAATCCCAGGGTTGGTTTAGTTCTCGGCTTCTTCTGTGCACATGACGAAGTGTCCCTGAACAAGACACTGAACCCTAAATTGCTCCCACTGATCAGGCCATCGCTGTGTGAGTGTAAAAGGGTGAATGAGAGGTACATTGTAAAGTGATTTGTCTGTTCAGGTAAAAAAGTGAAATACACGTGCAGACTCTCTGCTACTTCACATGTGCACATCAGAGCACATACAGTAGGATTTACTTTGAATGTGCTTTGTTTCAATTGCTTCTTCTCTCCCCCACTTCACAGCCTAGTATTATATAGTAAAAGGCTGATTTTACCTGAATCCCCCTCTGAGACGATGCAACAGAACGCCAAATAACCTCATCTTTGCTCACAATGAACCTGAACATTCATCCAATCCAATTTAAAAGCAGCAACTCTGTTCTCTCTGTTTGTTTTTTTGTTTTATCTGTGACTCAATGTGGATGATTCACAGCTCCCTGCCTTCAACCCAGACTGCAGTTAAAATGCATTAACACTATAAGAGCCCTGATGAGGCCATTAACGTTCACACATGCTCGCATTAATGTTGACACTCCTGCGGATCTGAAGGTGAAGGCAAGATGTGCTGAACACGTGTGACATTAATAAAATGGTAAACAAATGGCATCCTCTGGTATCTCTCTCGCTGCTAATGGCGTGTTTAATGGCGAGACATCTGAAAGACACAGAAGACTGTTCATCTGTTGAGGCATAATGGAGCTGACAAACTCAGTCTCTTTCAGAATCAGATAAAAAAAAAAGATGCTGTTTGTGTTTTTCGAATGGCCTCGAGTCTATTGATTCAAGTACACTGTTGCTCCTATAGTCTGTCAGGTTATTTGATTGGTCAGACGTCCAAGTCTTAATCTGTACGCACTGGCTCTGCTTTCCTGGAGTGAAATTGAATTTGTGGGTGATATCTTCCAGATCCCGCAGTGACTCAGACTTCAAAGTTCATATTTCAGGAGTAATCAGTGGTAGAAAGTCATTTTTCATTTTATTTTCTTGATTTATAAGGACAACACACATTAATCAATATTTCTGTGAACATGTCTGCGTTAGCCGGCTAATTTTCAACTGCAATCCTTTGGAAAGGAGTACATTTACGCAGGTATAGTACTTAAATACAATTTTAAGGTATTTCACTTGAATATTTCCAGTTTGTGTTACTTTGTACTTCATTCACTACATTTCATTGGGAAATATTGCAGTACTGGAACTATTATTGTTATTTAGTTTGTCAGTCATGTTGAGATAATTACACTATAAATGATAATTTGTTATGACAATGTGACCTTGCTACCGGAACTACGTAGGTGGCTGTTAGTTCCTGTTTCCGTTTGGTACATGTTGTTGTTGTTGTTGTTGTTGTGCTAGCTCGCAGGCTCCGGTGTGGACTCGAAAAGTTCGTCTGCACTGGAGTTAGAGCTTTCTACAGACCGTGCAAATGTTGCCATCCTCCACAGTAAAGGAAGATAAACGTTATATTCCTTATCACGAGTAATCCTTCCTCCTGCAAGCAGACGTCTAAACATCCCTTTTTGGTTGAAGCTAACAATATTAACCTTTTTGCTGCCCTGCATTTATTTTGCAGCTGCAGACTACATGATCATCTTACAAAAGATGACACCTTGCATTAGATGTAACAACCCAAATATATGTTAAGTATTTAAAATTACCTCCACCTCAACCAGCTGCAACATTAAAACAGTTTATATGTTAAAGAAGTTAAACATTTTGGGAAGTACGCTTATTGAGTTTCGTCCAGAGAGTTTTATGAGAAGATTGATACCACGCTCATGTCTTTTCATTAAGTACGGAGATACAGACACTGGGTGGTTAGCCTAGCTTAGCATAAAGACAGAAGAGAGAAGGGTCACCGCACATCAAGAGTTATTTTCCTGTGATAAGAATATTTAATCCTAGTGGAAGTGGTTTCATCCAATGCCTCCATCGACATGACACAAGAGCTCACTTAATGGTTTGGTAAAATATTACATGCACCACATGCTGCAGCCTTCGCAGTCACCAGATTTCAACCCAAATAACCACCAGTGGGAGATCTTTGATCAGTGTGTTATGTTGGGATGCAGCTACTTGATGTTTTTGTCTTTTGAGATGGTCACTGTGTCAGATTAGATGATCATAGAGTCATAAATTAGAGACATGACAGACGACACGTTAAAGCCCGACCAATCATAGCGTGCCGTCTTTCACGACTTGCATAACGTACAGAGGTGATTTCTAATGTGCCAAGGACCAACTTCACTGTTTTGTCTGACAGCGTCAATGCTTACGTATGCAATCACAGTTTTTATGAATGACAGTGAACCTGGAACCGTTCGTCGTCACACGGCAGTCTTTCTTTTTCCTTAACAGTCGGTAGAAAGAGGGTGAGTTTGTGGGTGTGCAGCATACAAATCAGTCCTCTTCCTCTTCTCCATGTTTACAGTTGAGGAGCACTCTGAGCTCCTTTTGGTCAATGCCACAGAGCACGTCACTGAAGCTGTCAAACTAGGACGAAGGCAGAAAAAGTCTGACATACTCATCTTTTTGTCTGGATGTCGTGAGGTGTCTTGTGTTCCGCTACGACACACTACACAGGTTAAAACTAACAGCTGTCGTGCCTGACGCCACACGTTTGTTAGGTTGATGTATCACGTAGTCTGATACTTTCAGCTCTCTATGCTCTGCTCTCACTGTTTGGTGAACACAGACGCAACAACTTACGCTGTTTTGTACTCCCTGCAGGGCCTGTGCTGCTAAAATACCATCAGTCGTGCTCAGATTCCTCCATAAACAGAAAGAGACTCTTATATAAGGCGGATTTCCTTGTTTCTAAGAATGCCCAATGCCCATGTAAGTACAATCATTTATGACTCAGTGACAGATGATGCTCACACAGGCCTCCGCTGGTGTCTGAGAGGGAGGTAGGATTGTTGGAAGCAGTGGGAGGACAGGACGGACAAGTGTTAGGAAACAGCCTGAACAGCAAGAGGTGGGAGGCACACAATGGCGTATCATCCGCGGACAGACACCCATACAGACACACACTCATCAAAACCTTTAAAAATATATTTATGTAACAAGCTTCCTGCCTTGAGCAAAGTACACGAGTAAATCCCTTACAAAAATAGACATGTCCTTTGAAACAGACACCTCTCTCGGATGTGACGTAAAAGGTTTCTCTCGTCATAACGAACCTCTCGGTATACGTTAACATGGCTGTCGAGATGCCAAGTGCATTGTGCACTGGAGCTGGCAGCCACATTAAGTAATTTATTGATTCACAAAGATGCCTCATTGATAAACTAAAGTTCTTCAGAGGTTTGGAGCTCTCCGTCTGCCTGAAACTTGTGGAGGAAAATTGCACATTTGTTTTTTGTCTTTGAGAGAAAATCCCCAAAATAAAGACTTGGATGCTTTGAAGTGAGCCCACCAGCTACCAAATTAATCATGAGCTTCAATCAGAAAAGATTCAGAAATAATTTATGTAAACCAAAACAGGCGAGACTGTCAGTGCATCCCAATTCCATTCTCTGTGCTTACTGTAGTTCACTACATCTACTACTGTTTTGGTAGATGGCATACAAGAAATTCAAGTACCGTCCCTTTGTGTACTAACAGAAAATGATGCAAAGGGAGCACCTAACAGATAACAATCAAGGAATGACTTCAGACTTATTTGGATTTATATGGAAACTCCACAACACCTTGTAAATATGTTTTCCCCAAGATTTGTTAGTTTATTTATTTATTTATTTTTTTGTCATTTTCTTAGACACCAGAGCTTTTGTAACACCATCTGGTTTCCAGATGTGAGTAGTTCCACCATTTGTACGCTTTTGAAAGAATACTTCATGTTGTCATTTCTCTCGTGTGAATAATACTGTACCCAAAATATGTAGTATATAATGTTCTGTGTGATGTTTCACTGGGGTTCAGACAGTATACATGTGATTTTGTGAAGTAACACAAAATAGTAAATTAATATAATAACGATACTTACTTTTCTTACTGTAATTTAGAAAAACAACATGTCTTACAGCCAAACAACAAATATAATTTTCTTGGATGAAAAACATTAAATAAACTCTGGTCTGCTTACCAACTATTTACAACTTTGGAGCAGCAACATTGGTGTTGATAGGAATTCACTGAAGATTGTGGGTAAGTTTTCAACCAACACAATTTCTCTAAAGACTATTCCTTTCTTCATACTGGACATGCAGCTTCGCCTTGAAATAGTCCACAATCCACAATCTTTATTCAGTACAACAAAAAGCACCAAATGGTTGAGCCAAAGCTAACATGGGGCTTTTTTCTGTTGCAATCCCAGTTCATCACAGAGAAAAATCCAACTGTGTATTTTTAAAATATTGCTCAAAGCTAACATGATGGACTGTGTTGTCAGGGTAGCTTTTGCTGAATCACTGTTTTTTCTTTAAAGAGGATTGTGGATTTGTCCCCCATTAGTTGTACTGAACTCCAGATAGAAAGCGAGAGCTGCCGGTCCAGTATGAAGAAAAAGACATAATGACTGAAAGAAACCTATGAGTGTGCATACACAGGTATGTACTATCAAGGAATTTATGTAAATATCTGCACAGGTAAGCATGGACTTCAACATTTTAACTGTTCCTTTACACTCTTCTGTGTCAATAAGGACAAGAACCTGAATTATATAAACAATAACATTAAAGGAAAATGAACAAACAGCTAGAAATCCATGTGGGAATGTTGGACTGGACGTAAACAACAAGCTGTTCTTATCTGTGAGGTGAAGAAGATGTGAAGAAGAGCAAATTAACTTCCATTAAAACAAAATGTCACAATCATCCTCAGCCATCAGAGGTATTCTGTATACTTGTGTCTTCCTGTAGTACAGTGTGAGGGGTCTAATATTAGTTCGGGGGAGACCTTACTGTACGATGACACTGTAAAGCTTTCATTGATGGTCTGTGTTGTACGGTAGCTTGTAGTGCATTAACAGAGAGGTTTTCCAACAAACTCAGCTGCCTTTGGCCCATTTAAGCTTCTATTTTTGAACACTTTGCCTCTCAAAAAGAACAGGAATAGCACCTTGTGTTTAGAGGTGTACTTGTGTAGCTCAGCGTGTTAAAGGAACATTACAGTATTTTTCAACCTCTGTCATGCGCCATGCTCAGGTTATGTCGTTTAGACCGTATTTACAGGAAGAGCCAGCCAGCTTCCAAATTAACCATGAATTCATATAAAAAGAGTCAGAAGGTAGTTTGGTTAGCCGGCAAGTTGACCCAGATATAGATCACTATGCAGTTAGCTACCGTGGCTAATCCAGGGTGCTACTTTCCAAGGACTCCAAGGAGACAAGCGTTTGAAATGATTTCTGTAAAAGCAAACTTTTTTTGGAAAACCTTAAGGCCAGTTCAGACCAAAGATTCACGACGAGGCGAAAAACGTTTTAGAGCGTCGCAGGGAAAAATTGCAGCGGTGTGAACTGGCCCGTGTGAGCTCGACTCGAGACGGCTGATGGCGCCGCCTGCGACTCAGCCTGTCAAATCGCCAGTGGCTGGTTTTAGAACGTAAAGCACATAATCTGTTTCAACAGCAAATCAGCTCATAGCGAAGTCAGCTGGTCATCTCGATGCCCCCCGTTTTTTTTTCAGCTTTAGCTGTTTCATCAATACTCGAAATGCAACTGTAGCAAGTAACTCACTCTCACTATCCTCATTCATTATTTAAGACGCTACATATATAGCAAAAAAAAAGCCTGAACAGCCGGTAGATAGAACTGAAGTACAGAGAGTCGTTGCTATGGAAACAATACACCGTCTCGTCTAGTCGCATTCGTGTAAACCGGCAGGTTTCAGAACGTTGCAGACCCGGTGCTTTGCAAGTTTCAACTCGCTCGTCACGGATCTTTGTCTGAACCCTCTGCTGTTTCCCCCCAATATACGTTGTTTTGCCGGAAACACATTTCCCAGATCTCAACAATGAAGGTGGTAAGTGTAAAGTTAGCATGACCCATAATCAGAATGGACACAATTATGACAAAAATTTCCTTACCAGAATTTCCTTAAAGGTCCTATTTGGGCCTTCGGTACTTAAAGGATGAAGAGTCATTGGTTCTGTAAGGTGCTGTGTGTGGACACAAGCTCTCACCAAATGACATGGAAAAGCAATTAATAAAATGGCATTGAATGTAAAGCTGGCCAAAAATGTGAAGTCAAAAATACCCAAGAAACATTTATTTGTCTTCATGCGCTTAAAGTGGTTTTTGTGTGTGTGCATGTACATAAACCAGGTGATTTATGCGTCCCACAAGACATACTGCTTTCCAAGAAATATATAAATTCAACCATTAAATCATGACCCTTCACCATGATTTATCCAGCAAGGCCAAAGCCAAGTCTTGAGTGGTGGCTTTCTGTTTGCTGTTGGAGCTGGTGTTCACCGCAGAGCCTCTTATTGCTCCCCGGGGGGCTGCTGCTGCTGAGATGGGGGAGGCATCAATGAGCAAACCGGTGGATCAATGGTCACCAAGCCAACCTCTCTGTCCTCATCTAGTGCCTGTGGGGGGTCAAGTCTCAATGGCTGAAAGGAGAGATTTACAGGGAGGGAGACCTGGGTGTGGCTGGCTGTGAAACTGAGGCATATTTAAAGAAAGATGGAAGGAAGATGGGGGAAACAAAGAAACAAGGAGAAGGAAGAATAGAGTAAGAATCTACAGTATGTTAGGAGCCTGATATCATGGAAAATGTGTTATTATTTTCTATAAAATGCTGACTGTATAGACTTTTGGGTCTCAAACTAAGAGAAACGATGGTCAAAACCTTAACATGCTTACTAACGACAGCTTCCCCTTCTCTTTTTCATCGCACATTGGTGTTGAAACACAAGCAATTAAATTGTAGGTACCACTGCAATATTACTTTTAATATTTTAATATTTTGAGCACTTGGCATAAAACCTGACCAAATAGAAATCACAAAAATCTGTTGATACTTGGCAAATTTGCACTTTCTTTGCAAAGCTGTAAAAGTAATTCTGTCATTTTTCAGAGGCTGTGATATTTGTGATTTTTTGCAAGATATACTATAGTCTTGCTAACTCTGCCCTCTCCATCTCTGTTGTAGAGATTTGTGAAACACTACACCACTACAATAACGTAATTCGCAGCAAAAAGCTTCCAAATAAACTTAAGGCGAGGTTTGCCAAGCTAGCTGTTAGGTTAGCCAACTAGCAAACTACCTATTCATCTGCAGTAATAATAGATATTTATTGCATTTCATATATAGCATGTTTCGACTTCAGCAGAGCTTACAGTTTAGTAAAGAACTTATTTAGTAGCTTTGTAATCACTATTGGGTTTTTTTTAATGGAGAACAGACGGCCTTGGTTTTTCTTCCGGGGAAACAAAGTCTCCAGCACGGCAGTGTTGTTTAGAGCCATGGATTTGTTGCTGTAATACATCTGGAATCTGTGTGGACACGTCTAAACTTTCCAAAGTTTTCCTCCTCAGCTTTGGGCGAGCAGTGACCAACAGGAGCACCACCAGTTTCCTTGAGTTATGTTGTCGTGAGCCGCCACAATTATGAACATAAGACCCAAGTTGAATTGAATTTTCCTTTAAAAGTAAAATCTTAAGCAAACTTATTTGATAATAGCAGGTATCACAGCACAGTTTGGACTTTATATTACATTACATGTTCAATTTATCTCTCTAACTAGTAAAACTGCTTCCTGCATCACTCTGAGATTTGAAACAACATCACTACAGTCGCTTTATGAGTTCTAGTCCCTGAGGTTTTACAGTGTGAAGATAGAGGGGAGTCATATTTCACCAACTGCTGATAATGGCTCTCTATATTTGATAAAGGTGTTTAATGGGTTTAGGCTTCGGGCTGTAGCAAGAGGGCTGTCCCTCCTTTCTTCTCAACTCCCAATGGACTTCCCATGCTTTATGTCCACTGATGGATATCGCCATCAAACTTTCATTGGACCAGAATATATTTTTTCTCCTTTTCAATCTTTTTTTTTTTAAACACAGTCTGTAAAAGCAGCATGCAGCACCTCCTCTAGTTACCTGGCATCTCCCCATGAAGAATAATAAACACTAGCATCGGCTGTAACATCATACAGTCATTTTGTTTTTCTTTTTTTGTATTCTTGTGCTCCATTTTTCTGCACCTGTTCTGTTTTCACTAAATTGCAGGTAAACAATTCAGTCCTCAGGCTTGTAACAAAGCCTGCAGTAACAAGAGCTGGTTCCATTAGCGGGGGAGTCCCCTGCTGGATGCTGGGTGGGGGTTGGGAGGAGGACTAAATGTATGGATTGAGGCTTGTGAAGCGCATTGCAACTGTATTGTCGAAAATGTTGCAAGTGAAAATCACATAAAGAGAATAGAGGAGAGAAGAGAAGAGGGAAAACAATACGCTATCCATCTGGGAATCCATTTGTACACTCGCCCAACGCTATAACTTTCAATTTCCTTGACATTTCTGGGTTAGACAGAGTATTACATCGGAGTCAACCCTTGGAGGAGAGGAGGAAAGGTGAATCTGTCCAATAAAAAGAGCCCTACACTCTTCTCTGAAGCCTTGTTTAACTACACAACTATATTATTCAAATAAATGATCCCTACAGAGACATTGATTTCCGCGAGGCTCAACTAACTTCAAACTACACATAATTTGTATGCTTTAGCCCACAGGACCTCAGAAACAACTACATTTGACTGATTGCATGGTTAAAGACCCTGGAAAGAATCAATATTCTACATTCGGCGCCAAATCCTCTGGTTTCTTTGGGTTAGGAGAACATTGTGAGAGTCCCCCGTGCAACAGGAGAGCTGGGTTTAGTAGCAAATCCCCATCCCACTTAGAATAAAAAATCATTAGGCTATTAATTGCAGCACAGATTCCCTGCAGAGACCTGAGCGGTTTGCTCGGGAGCCGTGGAAAGTGATGCTGCACGTGGAGGCCTTTCCCCTGCTCACATGTCTCTTCAGGCAGCCCACGCATATACAGTAAAATTACTATTGCACTTTTGCTAATGTTGCTCTCCATTAGCGATGCAGCAGTGCATCGTCGATTGCCTGTTTTTTTGTGGAAATTCACAATAACTCTGACCCTGGCCCCTCTTACAGGAAGGCCGTGTGCAGCAAGCAGGCAGAGAGAAATAACCATCCAGCACACAACGGAGCACTTTAAATGAATTTCAGCCGCAGTTTCAGCTGCTTTGGCCCTTTGTATTTTCACTGACAACATGGCACGGAGAGGCAAAGAGCCAATCCAAATCAGTGGCTAAGAAACACATCATTATGGCATTCCTCTTGTGCCGGTTCCCTGCACAGGACTGCAATATTTAAACTCAGCATGCAAAAAGATGAACAAACAGGCAAAACACAGTGGATCAATCGTTCACTGATGTCAGTAATGCTGCATGTCTTCACAGTAAGCATTAATTCATAATGAATGAATGTGGAGCTACACTGCATGATCCCTGGTGTTCTTTTTATTTAATTTGCGTTGGAGCAGTAAAGTGAAAAGGTTAAAGACTTGTGATCTCCTGTCCAAAGAGACTGAAAGCAAAAATCTGAATAACTTTATCAGCAAATTGAAATTGCCACACCACTTGCTGATGTTTGCCAAGTTTTCTTAATTAATTCACACAGCAAAAAGTAAAATGTGTCTATATCCTCCTCGTTTAAGGTCAGACGGGCGGCCTAATGCAAAACGCCCGTGTGACCTGTGTGACTTTACATTTTCCCTACAGGCCATGTTTGTGAAGCCTCTGTTTTATATTCACTCTCCTTACCTTCCCACTTCTTCTTCAGGATATATCTCAATCTTGAGGCCAGAATTACACTTTAATAACCACCATCTCAACGCTGTGTTTACTGTCATTGTAATTCTGGAGCATATTGAGTTTAGAAATAATAATCATAAATACGAGGCATCATTCCCAGTTTCTCCCTGAAGGCCTAATTTGCAAATACTGCATCAGGAAAATGCATTTTTCAGGTCGCTGTGAAGGGCACAGATGGTACTGAATCCATAAACATGAGTTCATGTGAGGTTGCAGAAGATGCTGCACCGCACTGAGATGTCAGGAAGTCAGCAGAGTGACTTTGGGCTTTTGTCACCCGAAGTGCTCGTTCTGCTACAAAGAACCATAATAGCAGATGGTGATCATGTGAGAACTGTTGCATGAGGAAAGGTAAGGTAGGCAGGTGATCTTTAGGCAGCGCCTTCATAAGTTTGATGCAGTAGTTTCTGAAGGTTACATAAATCCATGAACTTTGTCAACTGCAAGTGCATTATGTAAATAGCCCAATATCCCAAGGGATCACCCATATTGGACGATTCTGCGCATCACGATTTACAACTTTTTTAAACTTTTAGTGCCAGCGCAGGA